>CANSNZ010000981.1:4525000-4892500 GCA_947646795.1 Beta lomatogona
ACGAAGCAGGCCCGGTGTCTTCTGGTCAGGGGGGTTCGCTGCACCAAAGTGGTGCGCATGTGGTGGTGGCGTGGTAGCGCCGTGAGAGGAGGAGTGAGAGGAGAAGTAATTGTGTGATTTTTAGTTCTTGAACTTGTGATTTCTGAGCCCTAATGCACTGACTTCTTATAGATGAATTTATCAGACAAAAAGGGAAGTGGAAGAATGGTGAGTGGTGGTTTTGTTCATAGGAGAGCTAGTGTAGGGGACAAAGAGGAGAGAGGGAAAAATAAGGAGGTGGGGTGGTCGGGTATTCTACCGTGGGTTTACTTAGGGGGGTTTTCTTCCTCCTTCTTTTCTTTTTTTTTTATTCAATTTTGCTTTGGGTGACTAAATGTCAAACTTTGACTCATTAGCAAGGGTTGGGTTTTGCTAGGTTTAGGCTTCAAACATTAACATTGGGATTTGGCTAAAAATCTGTAACTCAAAAATATATAAAGAAAACATGCTTCCTCTGTTCTGTTTTGAATGAAACGTTTGCTTTTTCACGCAACGCAACGCGCTTCTTTAATCACTAATACCTTTAGTTGTGCACACGTAAAAAATATTAAAAAGTTATAATTTGATAGTATGCATGGAGACGAATCTAACAAGATCCCACTTGACTATGTTTTTCTTTATATAATAGCGATACATTGGAGTCAAAATTGATCAATGAATAGTGTCATTTCACCCAATGTTTCATTTAAAACAGAACGGATGAAGTATATGATTTTCTCATTAAATCCATAAACTATATTATAAAATCGTTTATCATAATAAATATCATTTTTCGTAATGCTAAGGTAAATATATATATTTTTGGAAAATACTCTTAATCATAATCACTTCGGAAAATTTTAGGACGCAATTAAGCTAATAAACAGAATTAGTAGCTAATAAAACGAGATTAAGGTTCAGGCTATTACATTTATCCTATTGATTCTTCTACCCCCTAACTTCTCAGCTTGGCAAGTAACCTGGCTAAAATCGCCTCCCACCACCCACGGTATACTAACAGTAGGCGCCATAATTCTTAATTCCTCCCACAACCTCTTCCTAACATCATAATGAGGGCTAGCTAAATTGATGATAAAATAAAGAAAGAAGAGTTAGAACGTACCTCCACAAGGGCATGACACCTTGAGCACTACCCCCATTACCTGAAGCCCCACACGTTCCGGGTTCCAAATAACAAATATGCCTTCCCACAAAACCAACCGAAGCCACCAAATGCCAATAGAAAGCCGGAAACTCACGAAGAAGCTCACCAGTATTTTGCTTACACGTCCGGGTGTCGACCAGCACCGCTATGTCCGGATTATGGGTGTCAGGAAGATGCCGAAAGTTATTCTTAAACTCGGGTCGGCTTATTCCCTAAGAGTTCCAAAATAGCAATGACATGTTAACCGGAACCCGAGGGCGTGCATTGAGGCTCTTGAACAAGGGCATCTCCCTGTCGTCCACTATGTTCACCTCCTGCACGGAGAAGGGGCACATCCACAGTCCTTTGCGGGGTGAGAGATCCAACACGCTTTTGAGAAGGTCTTCGAGCTTTTTTCCTCCTTCCCAAAATGTCGTGATTTGGAGTTGTTTGCAAGGAGGTGCAATTCTCGCTTCCACTAGGGCATTGGTGTTCCCGAGGCACGAGATTTTCTAGGAGAGAAGCTGCACTTTGATCACAAGTCTTTCGAGGGGAAATAGAATTCTCGGGTCTATCCATCGCCCCATGTTCTGAAGTAACTCCCTTCCTTCTAGTTCGGCTCCTACCTCTTTCGTTAGGAGCCACTTCAGAAATATTCTCATCTTCTTGTCTAGGTAAGCTGTGTTGGTGAATTGAAGTATCTGGGCGAGAATGAAATACACCGCGTCCGGGTGATACATAATCAAGTTTTCTGCAATCTCCGGCGCACACTTTGGGTTCATCATTAATTTCTTTAGCTAGGCAAATTCCAGGTCGTTGAGAAATTCCCCGTCCTCCAGAGGCATCAAGTAATCGGTGTGACCCAAGTTTATCTCCGGACGGACGGGCCTGGCTGGTCGGTTGGTATTTCTGATGAATGAATCGGGGGGACCGCGGCGAGGATACCGACGGTGGGGACGACAAGAAAATTATCTCCTAAGGAGGATGGGCTGCCATTTTTGGTTGAAGTATGTGAGAGGGGGTTGGGGATTTTCTGAGATGTTTTTTGGTTTGAGGAGAGAGGATTTTTGGTAGCTTTTGGTTTGAGGAGGGTAATTTGAACAACCGGGGAACAAGGCGGCCCCAAACGGTCATTATTTTTGGTTGGGCTACCACGTTTTGGTTCTCCATAGGAGACCACAGACGAAATGACTTCTTGAATAGAGTTATAGGTAGTCACATCAGAAAGAAGGATGTCAAAGGGGTTAACCCCTGCCACAGAAGTTTCGATTTGACTCGATATGGGTTTTACTTTTCCCAAAAAGTGGGATTCTGGCTTTCTCTTTCTATAGCGGGGGACCACCAGACTGATGATCTCCCCCGTTCCGCCAGCTGTCTCCTTTTCCGGCATTAGACCTTCAGTGTTCCGAGAATGGTCCTTTTTCTTTTGCACCACCCTCCACTCTTCTTTTTTCTTTTTCTCGGCATTTCCGTGGTTCACTTTTGTCGCCTCTGGATTGGGAGCAGCGACTTTTGTCCCACTCTTAGGGCACCCAAAAGAATTATGACCGAAATTATGGCAAGAATTACAATTCCCTGGCCCATTTGTGAAGATTAGTTCCTGGTATATTTTCCCTAACCATACCCCTTGAGGAAGGACAGTCGTGGATTCCACCCAAATACAAAGGGAAGCAAATCTCCTCTTGTAAGCTTCAAATATGTGGGTATCAAGTTTTAACAATTTCCCAATCTTATTCCCCACCTTCTGTAACAAGGTTTTCTGGAGGAATCCGACAGGAAGTTTCGGCATATGCGCCCATATGGTTTTGTGGCTTATATGCATTTTTGATGGTTTAAACGCAGCCTCCCATGGTTGGAGCCAAAGGTGTGCGCCTGCCACAAACCATGGACCACCCGCAATGATATCCGTTCTTCTTTCTTTAGAAGGGAAAACTACAACGTAAAAACCCTTCCCTATGGCAATCAGTTGCATCTTTGCTTCCCACTTCCATAACCTCATTAACTCCTTTTTTAGGTATTCCATAGAAATGGACTTCCCTATGAGTTTACACACCAATGAGTTCTCCCATGGTTTGGCTAGCTTCCCATAATCAACCTCTGAGATAGGAATAAAAATGTCTTTATTGGACATCTGATTCGGAGGCAATTCTGAAAAAGGCGAAGTTCCATGGCTTACTTCAAACACTTCCGACATTGACAACCCCAAATTGTTATGGGGACATTGGATTACTTCTTTAAAGGAAATCGGGGTGGGATTTATTGAGACTTCCTCGGCATGTTCCTTGGCATCCGGTGACGGTTGGACTTGTGGGGGCGTTGAGCAGGCCCTGTGGCTAGGAGCTATGTGCCTTGAGGGCGGTGGGAGGAGGGGAGAGGAGGGTAATCTCTCAAACATATTCTCTACTAGCCTAATTTCTACAAAATGATAAACTTGCTTTAGCCACGTTAGAAAACAGTATCTACTTTCAAATATCAAATTCGTATAATTTTTACTAAAAAAATTAATAGTTAAAATTGTGTATTGGCAAGCGTGAAAACTCAATTGTTGCAATAGAAAAAGAACGGAGCAATTATATTTTTATTTTCACAAGCAGTAACCATATTTAAACAATTATGCACTTAAGATATGTTAGCTGTAAATAACATCAAGTCATGACATTATGTTTTTATAAACACATATAAACTAGAATTACATTAACCAATTGTAATTGAAATAATTATGCAAAAATAATTACACCATCAAATTGACTAATTAGTTTTTGTTACCTTATTCCGCATGGGCCAACAACTAGTTTTAATAAAGGTGAGAAAAAAGGCACTTGATTGAACCAAACTTCATAAAAGTAATAATTACTATGGACGACATTACTTTTTTTATTTGATTTCTTCCCCTTTTCAATCCACTAAGTTAAACCAAACGCCCCTTAGGCCCTATCCTCACAAAAGGTGTAACGAGTTGTTTAGAGCAAGATCAAGGGGGACTTGTCTTAATACTTTTTTTATATGCCACATTCTACTAACATTTAATAATTAAATTATTGTTAAGGCTTCTTAAGACTCAACTAAATTTAGCTCTTCACCCCTCAAACTCAATTTAAGCCCATCAATTTATATATCATATTATTTTATTCAAGTCACACATTTTCAGACTACATGTAAGACTTTATCAAGACTTTAATGCTGCAAATATTTTTATCTTGTCGTAAGACTAGGTGGGGGCATATACCATGTCATCAAAACTCAAGTATTAAGACTTGGGGCTGATTATGCTCTTAGGTGATGATCCAAATGCAAAGTATTTCCTCCGTTATTTTAAGTTATACCATTTCTATTTTCCACGTTTGCCAAAGCAAAAATTTAAGCAATAATATATTGAATTATATATAAGTGATAATTATAAAAAGTAAATATTTTGAAAATATATATATATAGACGAATCTAACAAGTTTGAGGAATTCATGAGGGGTAGGGACATGTATGTATTTAGGGCGTAAGTATGAAATTTAAGGTGGAGATGGAGGTGGTGGGGAACTCACCTTGTGATTTTAAGGTTATAAGTTCGAATACCACTACTTACTTGTGCTTGGGAGTAGTGATTCTTTTATATCTCTCTACTCTCAAGCGTTGATGTGCGAAAGTTGTTGGTACAGTAAGGTCGTTCTTCTTACCAAGAAATTCCCCGATGGGGGCCAAAACAAGGTATGAAATTTAAGAGCGTTATTTAGCAAAATTCTTTATTAACGGGTGGCCGACCTAAGACAATTTCGAGAAGCTTGTTTGGACGTGGACCGAAAGTGTCTCGCAAGTTCAAAATAGTATGGCCACATGTAACAATTTGCATCACAACATTTCACAACACAAAAGAGTGTAAATAGTGTTGTCAGCGAAAATGAATAAGAAAGTGTCATCTGGGCGGCAAATTGCAGCATACAAAGCTTACTATTTTAGCTAACTCCACAATTTGACGACACCTCTCTAGCTCAACCAATCCCCTCTCTTTCTCACACACATGCACACACCTCTCTTCAACTTTCTAACGCTAAGAAAAAAAAATTCAAGGGTTGATAATACTTGACCAAATAACTGACCTTTCCATTTTCTAGAATCAAGAATAATATTCCATACTCTCTGCATTTTATTCTTATTGAAAACTCAAAAAAAAAAAATCAAAATTTTAAAATAACAAAATACTTCATAATATAGAAAGCATTATTTCATCTTCATCAAATTCTTTAAGTATTACTGATTTTAATTTTTGGATACCCAATTGCAAGAAGGAGCTGCTTGTGCAAATATACTCTATTTTTTGGTGGAAGAAGAAAGATGGTTCAGATAAAGGAATTGTATCCTCCAACTTTTTTTGTTTTTTCTGAATTTAATTTTGTTCTGTTATAATTGGTTGTTCTTCATTTTATATATATATATATATATATATATATATATATATATATATATATATATATATATATGCAACATTTTGAGCTAAACAAATTCTGTCCTTGAATTATATATAGTTGATAGGAGTATTTGATATGCAATGATCCTAAAAAACTAGAACTTGAGGCGGACTTAGGATAACTTATTTAAGTTGAGATTATCTGTTGAATAGTAAGGAATCATCCTAAAAAACTAGAACTTTGTTTTGTTTTGGAATTATTGCATGAAACCAAAAAGGTTTTTTTTTTCTTTTATTTATGTAGAACTTTTGATCATCATCATCTTTATGGTAAATATAACTTGCTCTGTTTCATGATCATTCACCTCCTAGAAAATACTGTCTTCTTGGTTGTCGAACCAATAGTCACACATACAATATTATCATGTCTTGAAAAAATTAATACATTCTTCTAGAATTATAACGATATGGTTTATGATTGGATTTACTAACATCGCACTATGAAGATAAAATAGCATAACCATTGTAACAGGGATTTTTGTAAAATTATATCATGTCTTAAATTATGTGAAATTTGAACATTGTAAGTTTGTAACTACTTACTCGGAACAAACGGCTAGTTGTAGGCTGTGCTTATCAAATTGAAAGCTAGCTTGAGCTCCATTTTGTTGGAATATAGGGCGCGCTTATAGAGAATCTGAGTTTGGAGATTATAATTCTTATGGAAATTAAGAGGCAGGATGATGCTAACAAATGGTTCTGGTGTGGCAGTGCTGTAGTAAGATGATACTTTGTCATTAATTATGGCATCTTCTATTTTGTTGTGTATGTAGGTGTCTATACAGAAATACCTGCTGTTCCACTTTTTTTAAGGGATGGGGTGGAGGCAAGTGCTCATTATACACCCGGGTGTAAAATTACACTCTCGTAGTTTCGAATTTTCTCCCTTGCACAAGCTTCACACATGGGCATATGGAAAGGAAATACACTGGAGTGTATAATAAAATTGTAAATACACTGGTAAGTGTTGTGAGCGAATTAGATACTCCTATTAGTTTAAGTGGACATTGATTTGCCACTAGTTATGGTTGCCATATGATAGAATCCAAGATTTGCAATACACCTTTAGGGTCATGAGATGAAATGTCGTGTTTCAATTGGTTGTGTAATACTTTCAATGTGACTAAAGATTAGATGTGATCTGGCAGTCTAAGGTTTAATGTGCTCTGGTATTTAAATTTCAAATAGCTTCCTTTGTCTTAGTAAATGAGCGTAATTTAAGTTCATATTTGCCAGCTTGGTATCAGTATTACTCTATGTAATTTAAGTTGAAGACCCTGAGACACTAAGGATAGTTGGATGATGCCTCTAGCTAGTCAGATTTGGGCTAGGTATTTCCTTGATTACTGCAGAAGTCATTTTCATAATATTTGATTTCCAAGATGTTATTGGATTCTCAGCTGAGAAAGTGATAATATGCTGGCTGTTTCTTCTTGCTATGGTTTCCTGAAGGTTTTACCCTTTATCATCAATTAAGGTATTACTTTCTATCATGTGGGAGAAAAAACAGAGACTTTTGCAAATGGTTTCAGTTCCAATTTATGAAATGGAAGTTCAGGCAGTGAGAATGACAAAAAATAAGTTTGTATTCATTGTAGATTTGAAGCTATGCTTGCTGATACCGGTAATCAAGCTATAGGATTAAGATTCTGCGATTTATTTGATTGATGAACCTTTTTCTACTCCTTCAATCATGCTTCTTTAATGTTCCCATGTGTTCAACGTTGGAAGTTTAGTATCTTGAATTTTAACATGTTGATTGTTTTTGTTTAATAATGGTAGTGGAGGATAAAATGTCATAGTTTCTTTTTTTTGTGTGTACATGTACATTTCTGATCATATATTTTTCGTTTTCGGTAAGTTTCCTTAACTTTGATCCCCCTGTTGATTGGGTCATGTCTAGCCGAATTGTCATGCCTATGTCATTTGCTGAGGTAAAAGACAGTGAAAATATCCATTTTCTACTAGTGCAATGTTTTAACTAAAACTTTCGTCTCAATTTGGTCTAATGTTGGCTTTATCTCCTCCCCCCATCTTCTCTTTTATTTTATTTTCAGTATGAAGTTGCACAGATGTATATGGTTCTAAAAATGCAACAGGAGAATACAACAAATATTGAAGGAGTTGATGTTGTGGAGAATAGACCTTTTGAGGACAATGTATTTGGAAAGGGCCATTATACATCAAAAGTATATAGTTTCCAAAGGTAGTTTATGCCGCTAACTTTAGATAAGTATGTGATCGTGCAATGTTCCTTTTAATTATTATAATTAGGGGTGCTTATCGAGCGAGCCGAATAGCACTGGGCTCGGCTCGAGCTCGTTTAACTTTTCATGGGCTCGGCTCGGCTCGTAAGCTCGCCGAGCTTGGGGGAGCCGAGCTCGGTTCGAGCTCGTGATTAGAATTTGCGGCTCGAGCTCGGCTCGTGAGCTCATTTAGGCTCGGCTCGTGAGCTCGTTTAGGCTCGACTCGTGAGCTCGATTGTGGCTCGAGCTCGATTATGGGCTTGAGCTCGATCTTCTCTATCTTTTTTTCTTTTTAATTGCTTTTACCTTTTCTTTTTATCTTTCTTCTAATATATACTTTAGTTAGTAACTTAAAAGAAATACTTAATATAATTTTTAATATATATAAATAATTTTTTAATATAAAATAATTTTTTAATATAAAATATTTTTTTAGTATAAAAGAATAATCGAGTTGTTCACGAGCTTTACGAGCCGAGCTTTGCCTAGCTCAGCTCGGCTCTTTTAAGTCTCGAGCCGAGCCCGAACTCGAGCTGAGCTTCAATGAGCCGAGCTTTGACCGAGCTTTGACCGAGCGGAGCCCGAGCTGCTCGCGAGCTTGTCAGGCTCATGATCACCCCTAATTATAATGATGTTATTCCATTTTGTTAATATTCTTTGTATATTATCTCCATTTCTTTTACCAATCAAAACAACTCATGTCTTAGCATAGAGTCATTTGTGCACTATGTATGTGCATTATTTTTTGCCTGATCGTTTTTTTTTTTCAATGTGCTGGAACGTTGAACAAACTATTAAGTAGAAGAAACTTATTTCGTTAACCCTCACCACCTTTCAACACCAAAGCCAACAGCTGAGATACCTCAAACAAAAACAATTTCTTTCATTTCATTTTCCTCCTCCATGTGTGTACATGATTTTTGCATATTCCATATGCTCACATGTTTTCAATTGCTGAAACTAGTATCTCAGTTGAACTCTTGTGGCTTTGACTGTATTAGCATGTTATGCTGTGGTAAAAGTATAACTCTGTTTTAGATTTATCAACTGCTTCACCTCATATTATCTCATCTAAAAAGCTTAGTGTTACGTGCAGCTTTATTTGTTACTTTAGTTATGACTTACTACCAGGCTGTTCATAGCCGCATTACCTAATTAATTCTTTTCTCCTCTTCCCCCTATTGCTAGTTTCATTTTCTGGCAATTCTCTACCATGCATGACTTTTTTTGGCAATATACCATGCATGACTTGTGCATTCATGGGTGTGACTGACTAATATTCTATATTGGTACTTACTATAATAGATCAATAAAAAATCAGTCGTTGCTTTTACTACGTGCTAACGCTTTTGTTGGTTAGTTTCAATCAGCTATGTTTCTTAAATATACAGTACGTTTTTGCTTCTGCAGCAAAATCCCCTCTTGGCTTACTACATTTGCATCCGCAGATTCTCTCCTTCTGAAAGAGGAAGCCTGGAATGCATATCCGAAATGCAAATCAGGTTGCCTTTATAAGCTTCTATTTTTCTGATAAACTTTTTATTCCCATATTGTGTACTATTGTATACTAATATGTATATTCTGTCTATGTGATAATGGACTTTGACCCTGAACATCTAGTGATCAAGGTAAATATTTATCCTGATGACAGAAACTTGGATTAATTTTTTTGATTCTCAACTGATTTATGTGCTTACTAGTTCACTAATTATGCAGTGTCCAAGCTTTGCCAAGCTGCATCTTACTATTGATACTATTCACTTGGCTGATAATGGAAAATCAGAAAATGTAAGTGTGATGAAATTTATGGGTATTGGAGACTTTATCTGCATTCTAATTTCATATAGAAACTAATTGGAGAATGTGCTTTCCACCAAAAAGAGAGGAGAAATTGGTGTGGAACACACATCTTATGGATCTCCTAATATGCCCCCTCTCCTTACATGCTTGGTGCAAAATGGTTCTCCAAATAGCTAGACTCTTTCCTATGGGCTTGTGATTACCGACTCGTACTACTAATGAGACAGTAAGCCTAGTAAAAATTGATTTTTATATTCAGCATGCTATAATTTAATTTGCAAGTCTGTAAAGTGTATCACGTTCATGTCACTGTTACACTGGACTGACCTCTAGCTGTATCTTTACAGGTGCATGGTCTTAATAAAGATCAGTTGGCGTCGAGGCAGGTGGAAGTTATCGATATTGCATCATCTGTAAGAGACTATTGGAGCTATTTAGTCGGTAGGTGTGATGTTGATTTGTCCACGTTCACATCAGCAAGGACTAATCGTGGACCTTTGGTAGAAGGCTGGAGAGTAAGTCTGCAGTTTTTCGCCCATCTCATAATAAATATTGTTGCCTCTCTCTTATTATCTCTCATCCTCTCCGTCACCCTGGCTCCCTTTTATTTGGTTGATTCTTGTGGATATAAGTTGTACCATCTATTTCTTCTCTCTTATTTTGTGATCTGTTTCTTGTTTTACTTCATCAGAGCCAGAATTCTAACAAATCTTATAATCACATCTTTGTTGCATGTCTTTGTGTAATTTGTACATTTCATTATTCTAAAAAATTTGATGAGCATATGCAAAAAGTAAAGTATGATACTTACAAAATTTGTTTAGAAAGTGACTGGTTGGGGGGAAAACATTTTACTGGAAAAGTGGTTTCCACATTTTCCTGTTTAGGTGGAAAACAGTTTTCCAAATGGTGGAAAGTAGTTTTCCCAATGGTGGGGAATATTTTCGTTACATTTTTCTCTCTATTCATCACCTTCCTCTCATCCATACTCCCCAATTCATAAACCTTTTTCTTCTCTCTTGACTTTTCTTACAATGAACCAAACAAAGAAAAACTAATTTTGTTTTCCTCTGGGAAAAGGTCTTGTTCGAGGAAAATCACTTTCCATTATTCTCCGTCCAACCAAACAGAGCCTTAGGGATACTGTTTTCTCCTCTAGAGCATGCAAGGGTGGAGCACAAAGTTCACTTCTTTGTTTCTCATTTGCTTCTAATCTTAGCATTCATTGACATCTTGCTGATGCCTTCAGGAACGCTGTAACCCTGTTATGACCGCTTATAAATTAGTAACAGTTGACGCGCCGTACTGGGGCTTTGGTAAACGATTGGAGCAAGTGTTGTTGGCAGTAAGTGTCATCAATTTTTATAGCTCTTCTTATACACTTGCAATTCTTTCTGTGTTTGAATATTGATTTCTTTATTCTGGGGTTAAAATGATATGTGGTGACAATGAATTGATCTGCTTACTCCTTAGGCGAACAAGGGGTATTGTGAAAACTCTGGAGAAACAAAGAATTTGTATACATGTTTTTTTCGTTTATCTAAAATAATTTGGCTAGATGTTTGGAATGTACTTAATATGCATACTTATACATGCGATTTCTTTGAAAGGGTGAGCGGGCGCTTTTCATTGAAACACACAGCAATATTTTTGCCTGGATTGATGAGTGGTATGGGATGACCATTGAAAAGTTGCGGGAGATTGAGGGACAGCTTTATTCCTCATCCACTGAGGTATGACTTTGTATCACAATTTATTGCAAATAGCATGTGAAGTTTCACCTGTGAAGTTCTGTTATCTTCTTATATTAGAGCAGAAGTCTTGACTTGCTGCAATTTTGTTTCTGATTCTTAATTTGGATGGTGCGAAAAGTTTACCTTTGATTTTTTATTTTTTTATTTTCATTCGGATGTTATCATATCTCAACTATTAGAGTAACTGAATTTATTATAAATAAGCGGGGTAATATCACAACCACCCCCTATTATAGAAGGATTGTGAGGGGGATCCGCTTTTTTCCAAATACACCCATACTTATCAAAATTTTCTTAAATTTCTTGAAGTACTTTAAGAAAATATGTGAGCTTAACTGGACTTGCCTAAAATTCTCATATATAACTTAGTACTGTCAGGACAGGAACTTTAAGGTTTCAGTTCATGATAATCACAGTGCTCCCCTCCCCCTGCATATTACTTAACCAAATTTTTCTATAAAGTTACAATTTTTCTTGCTTGGAGAGACCACTACAGCTAATATTACATGTTATTTTTACATAGCAATGCGTTGTTTGAATAGGAACACTATATAAGAGGGTGGTGAATTATAGTGTGAGAAATAAGCGGAACTTTTTGCCGAATAAAAAACTAGCAAAACATTGAAAGGGGACACAAGAGATTTTTACGAGCAAACTCCCTATCTCAATATAAGGAGAAATACCTCGACCACTTGGGATTTTAACTCCATCTACTATTGATGACACCTACTGCAATAACAATGGTCTATAATAGGTAACCTTACAGATTGGTAAACGATTGGAGCAAGTGTTCTTTTTAATCTTTCGGATACTTATTTAAAATTGCTAACTGAT
This sequence comes from Beta lomatogona, assembly GCA_947646795.1. Lineage (NCBI taxonomy): Eukaryota > Viridiplantae > Streptophyta > Magnoliopsida > Caryophyllales > Amaranthaceae > Beta > Beta lomatogona. The sequence goes on from CANSNZ010000981.1 coordinate 4,537,253, forward strand.
ACTTTAATTTGATATTAAATTTGTAATGTTATTTTAATTGATGAGTGAGATTTAAACTTTGAATCTGATTTCTTATATTAATTTTTATTATTGAGTGCAATTCTAATTTTAGTTATAATTTAAATTTTGACATATTTTCAATTTTTTGTAAGAATGTAATGGTATAACTTTAGTTTATGGTTCTGTCAGAAAGAAAAACTTTGGTTTATGGTTTAGTTTAATAAAAAATTCATTAAATAAATTTTTAATGTAGTAGGGGCCCATTTTTTTATTTCGCCACGGGCCAAAAATGGTTCAGGAACGGCCCTGCTTGACTTAACTCTAAAACCTCTCTTGTTCTCTCTTTCTCACAATATAAAGGATTTCACTCAAAACCCTTTACCCTAAAAGAAATACAAATTCTGATAACTTTGGAAGATTGAAAACAAAGACAGTATGTATAAATTCTCTTAGGAACAAAGGCACTTATGCTTTAGACACAGAATATTTTAGCGTTTTAGTGAGACACACTTAAAATAGAATTACGTTGTGTCAAATTAAGATCAAATTCCGTCCCCTTCTCATTCATCAATCGCATATACTTATACAACCTATAAGTAGAGTCCTACTTCATCAATACTTAGGATTAACAAACCTAATCCTAATACATAACCGAAATAGAGTCCTAACACCCTCCCTCAAGCTGGAGCGTGCAAATCACGCACGCCCAACTTGGACAACAAAAATTCAAACTGAGTCCTACCTAGTGCTTTAGTAAAAATATCTGCCAAATGAAGCTTAGTAGGAACATATGATGGACTCACAAGGCCGTCAGTCACGGCATCACGAACAAAATGGCAATCTGCCTCAATATGTTTAGTACGCTCATGAAATACCGGATTCTTGGCAATATATAACGCAGATTGACTATCACAATATAATCTCATTCCCGCAGGATGTTGAACTCCAAGATCACGTAGTAGCTGCTTTAACCACTTTAATTCACAAACTATAGCAGCCATAGAGCGATACTCTGCTTCTGCAGACGACCGACACTGTAGGCTGCTTCTTAGTCTTCCAGGAAGCCGGATAATACCCCAACAATACAAACCATCCACTCAGGGATCTCCGAGTAAGAGGACAACTAGCCCAATCAGAATCACACCACCCCTCCAGGCGGAGATCACTATCAGAACGAAATAATATTCCCTGGCCTGGATTTTTCTTCAAATATCGCACCACTCTCAAAGCGGCCTCCCAATGAACCATCTTAGGAGCCTGCATAAATTGTGATAAAATGTGAACAGAATATGCCAGATCAGGTCTAGTAACAGCAAGATAAATCAACCTGCCCATCAATCTGCGATACTTCTCTGGATCATCAAACAAAGGAATGTCAGCCAAAGAGAGCTGATGGTGTTGCTCCATAGGGAACTCAGCCGGTTTAGCACCGAGCAACCCGGCCTCAGAAATAATATCCAAGGCATACTTCCGTTGACTCATAAAAATTCCCTGCGGCCCCCTGGCAATCTCAAGGCCTAGGAAATATTTCAGAGCACCTAAATCCTTCATTTTGAAACATTTTCCAAGGTAAGCTTTGAAGTTCAGTAAAGCTTCCTGATCATTCCCTGCAATAATCATATCATCCACATAGATGAGAACATTCAGCTGAATATTTGTCCTGGTCAGAGTAAACAAGGAATAGTCAGAATAAGACTGCTTAAACCCATAGGCTTTCAATGCAGTGGCCAATTTGGCAAACTAACACCTAGGTGCCTGCTTCAAACCATACAATGATTTTTTCATCCTGCACACCAAGTTAGTATTCCTTCCCTGAAAACCCGGAGGAATTTTCATATACACTTCTTCCTCCAAATCACCATGTAAAAATGCATTGTGGACATCCATCTGATGAATGTCCCATTTCTTCACTGCTGCAATAGCCAGGAACGTGCGAACTGTTGTCATTTTTGCTACAGGAGCAAAAGTTTCATTATAGTCTATTCCTTCTACCTGATGATGACCAAATATAACCAATTTGGCCTTCAACCGTTGCAGGTTTCCTTTCTCATCATATTTTTCTGTGTACACCCATTTGCTCCGCAGGGCCTTCTTGCCAGGAGGAAGAGGTTGCAATTTCCATGTGCCTTGATCCTCCAAAGCTTTTATCTCAGCTCCCATGGCTTCACGCCACCCTTCATGCTTCATAGCTTCTTTAAATGACTTCGGAGGGTGCCCTGCAGTTATAGCTGCTAGAAATCTGCGATGTTTATCAGAAAACTTTTCACAACTAACATAGTGTGTAATAGGATAGGGAGTACCTGAGAACGATGCTGAAACAGGCGCCTGAGTAGATGAACTTTTCTTTTTCACTACAGTATGAGTCACATAATCTTGCAGCTTCTTATTTGGGATTTTAGTTCTTTGACCCCGTCCCAACACCTCAGCTGGCTCCTGACAACGCCCTCCCTAAAGCAAAGCTCCCGGAGACACCTCACCACGCGGCGCCCCAGGACCCGATGCTAGAGGCTCGGCCTCCCCGTCGTCGACAAGCTGCGTATCAGCAGTAAGTCGTGGATTGTCGGCCACATCTGGTGGCCCTCCCATTGTTGCATTGTGTCCCCCTTCAACCAGCACGGGAACGGCAACATCCTCCTCACAATCCGCCACATCCACCATATTATGGGTATGGGTCTGGGCAGGCACTGGGGCAGGCACACTAAATGGAAATTGTGTTTCAATAAACTTCACATCGCGGGATACAAAATATTTGTGGGTGTCTAAGTCATATAATTTACATCCTTTCTGAGTATAGGAGTATCCAACGAAAACACACCTACGACTCCGACTAGCAAATTTATCCCCCCCATGAGAAATATTATATGCATAACATAGACAACCAAAGATCCGGATATCTGTCATCATAGGTGGTTTACCAAACAAGCACTCATATGGAGTCTTATAATCAAGAGCAACAGACGGGGTTCGATTTATCAAATGGCAAGCTGCCTGCACACACTACCCCCAAAATTTTAAAGGTAGATGAGCCTGGAATCTCAAGGCACGTGCAACATTTAAAATATGACCATGTTTTCGCTCTACTCGACCATTCTGTTGTGGGGTTTTAACACACGAAGTTTCAAAAATTATTCCCTGTTGCATAAAGTATGGTTTCAGGCAATTAAATTCGGTGCCATTATCACTACGGACACGTTTGATTTTCTGTTCAAATTGGCGATCAATTAAAGCCACGAAATGCAGAAACATATGCTGAACTTCCAATTTATTATATAATAAATATGTCCAAACTGTACGAGAATAATCATCTACGATTGTTAAAAAATATGAAGCACCACAACTAGACTTAGTGCGATAAGGGCCCCATAAATCACAATGAATTAACTCAAATATCCGACTAGCTCGACTATGACTCGTAGGAAAACTAGTTCTATGTTGATGAGCACGAAAACAGACATCGCACCCATCATTATTGCAACTACTAACGCTAGAAGGACTCACACAGGGTAAATGACGTAAAACTTTTTCCGAAGGGTGACCCAATCTTTTATGCCAAGTATCAATAGATGCCATACTTTCCACCACATTGATCTGCACCATAAGAACGCCCCGGAAAAAGAAAAGTCCATCTTCCCGTTCACCCGCTCCAATCAGCGTCCTCGTCCTGCGGTCCTGTAATACACATAATGTTTTAGTGAACTGAACGATACAATTTGCAGAATCTAATAACTGCGGAATAGAGATCAGGTTACAATCAAGATGAGGCACAAATAAAACATTATGAAGTTTGAGATTTCCAGGAAGAATGACATCTCCCTCATGAGTAGCTTCTGAAGAACTACCATCCGGCAACCCCACCGGACACCCTGATATTTGCCGTGCAGCGCGTAACAACGAAAAAGTTCCTGTCACATGATGCGTAGCACCCGTATCAAAAATCCACAAAGACTCACCGTTCAAACGATCTTTTGATTTCGGCAAGTTCAGCATGTCCAACAAGTTATGCCATTGTTCCGTAGTTATGCCGGCAAGCCCAGCGCTCACTGGGTCTCGCGGTTGAGAGGGACCACCCCCACCGCCGGTTTTATCTGTGGCACCACCTGCCACCGTCTTGTTGGCACGCGCAGGGCCTGAGCCCCGACCCCCACGTCCACGTCTAGTCCTGCCTCCACGAGCAGCAGCCCCGCCACGCGAACCGCGGGGCCGGTCACCCCACCAATCGGGGTAGCCGATCACTTGAAAACAGTTTGAGGCATCATGGCCCTCCCTATGGCAGTGAGTACAGGGAGGCGAGTCCCCAAAGGTGCGATCTTTAGGTCGGGAATCGACCTTGAATGCGAGTGCCTCGCCTGGCGCGGGCAGCGATGCAGCACTCGGCCCTCGTAGGCGCTCCTCTTGAGCGACGTATTGATATGCGCGAGTGACCGAAGGTAATGGGTCTTGCGCGAGAATTGTAGAACGAATCGGAGCATACATATCATCTAAGCCAATCAAAAATCGGTGGAGACGATCTTGGGCGCGAGAGTTTTCAAAGAATTTAAATACCTGGCAGTTCGAACCACCAGTTGCACAAGTGGGCACGACTTCCTGTGATGCGAGTTCGTCCCACAACCTTTGTAGTCGACCATAGTAATCAGCCAAGGACTCGCCGGATTTTTGTTTGCAATCACTAATCTGGGATTTGAGGTGACAAATCCTAGTGCCATTAGAGACACAGAACCTTTCCTTCAAGTGGTTCCACAGGTCACGCGCATCCTCGAAGCACGAAACAGACGAACAGAGGTGCGGGGAGAGCGTGTTCAGCAGCCATAACGTGAGCATCGAGTGGACGGTGCTCCAGTCGGCGAGTTTGTCAGGAGTGGTCGGCTTTAGGATGGTACCATCGATAAATCCAAGTTTGCGCTTGGCGTTAAGAGACATTCGAATAGCCCGAGACCATTCATCAAAGTTATCATCTTTGAGTTGAATAGGAGTGTGATAATGTTCCCGGGATTATCATTCGAACCCAGAAAATACACTGGGTCAGGTTTCGGTGGACTAGCGTCGTTGTTTTCCGTCATAATGACACGACGTGGGCCACGAGTAAACGTTCGAATAGGAGTATCAATGGTGGTGTGCGAGTGTTTAGGAAGCTTCGGTGGTGATGGCCAAGGCTAGGTCCGATCGAAGGATAGAGAGAAAAAATATTTGGCTCTTGATACCATGTCAAATTAAGATCAAATTCCGTCCCCTTCTCATTCATCAATTGCATATACTTATACAACATATAAGTGGAGTCCTACTTCATCAATACTTAGGATTAACAAACCTAATCCTAATACATAACCGAAATAGAGTCCTAACACGTTGATCTATTTATAGGCAAACAAGTACATAGTCACTTCCTATAATTTAGAACACTAACTCCATGATCTCTTATTACTTGGGAACCAAGAACCACCAACTCCATTAACTATTAAAACGTGATGCTTGACAGTGGGATGAAAAACTTGGAAGTAAAGCAAACGTGATTTAATTAAGAACGTGTATTTGTTTCATTTTGTTTTAAATAAAACCCGAATAATAATTAAAAGAATCTTATGTTAAATAAACTTCTTTTCCTAAAAAAACTCTAAAAAGAATTTTAACAAAATCTAATTTTATTTATTTTAATCCGAAAATCTGACTTAATAAATACTTCTTCCATTCTTTTTCTATTGCAACAATTACCACTTTGGGTTGTTTCACATCTATTGCAACAATTCCACTTTTGGTAAAAAAAAGCAACTATAGTTGACAAAATTTCCCTTACTTTATCTTATTAAAACCATCATTAATTACTCAAATCGTCTCATAAAGTTGCTTTTACTTTATTAAAGATTTATTTATCTCCTACTCTAGTTAATTAAAGAGGTACCTTTATGTTAAACTACCCACCATTTTCATTTTCTTAAAAACCGTGCTCAAACCCATTGTTGCAATAGAAAAAGAATGGACGAAGTATATTCTAACTAACTTCTTAAAATTTAGAGAACAGATTTTTAAAACCTTTAAAAAATAATTACTGACCAATTTATTAAACCAAAATACACCTTATAACTAGATTCACTTATTAATCCCTTAGGCACGTTTATAAGTTAATATAACTTAGTGTGTTCCTAAACTGTGTTCCTTAGACCAAGTGTCAAAGTCTGTTCCCAACGGAACCCAGTTTCTTTAAGAATTCATAACTATTTGTCTTTACCTTCTCTCAGCTCGACCATTACATGAAGATGTTTAATACATCCTAATGCATACTAATCTTCATTCCTTGCTTGATTCATTAGTGAGGGAACATCTTCTCTTCAATCTTGATTAAGTCTCTTCTCATTAATCTTGACTTGAGTATTCTCTTTTTTTTTCAATGATCAACCTTGCATTTCACAAACTTAGACACGCATTAAATAATAACTAGTATGTCTTTTATTAATCTAGTTATTTTTAAAACTCGGGATCAACACCATGGAACATTACCAGCCAATTTGAAACACACTGAAGTCAACCCTATGCATAACGTTTAAAGACACTTACTATAACATTATAGGAGTGCTTACCCATTTTTCATAGAGGGCATAGAAACACATTATTTGTTCTATCCCTGTTTAATATCGTCGGAACAAAATTTCCCGCAATATGGTTATGGTCTGAAGTCAACATTTGCTAGAAGATAGTTCAAAGTTCAAACATCAGTTGATGTCTGCATATATCTTTCTAAGAACATGCACGTGAGCAGAATGGGACTTCAGCCCTTTGTTAGATTCTCTAACATGAATAAGCGATACAGTAGTTGAATCTTTGTTAACTCGGAAGGAACTACAAGAGGGGGGGTGAATTGTAGTGTGGAACTTATTGCCAAATAATGCGGAATTTAAAACATAAGCAATAAGGAACTCAAAGTGCAAGAGAGATTTTTACGTGGAAACTTCTTGTCCCAATACAAGAAGAAAAACCACGACCTCCTCAGGATTTAAACTCTTCACTATAATAGGGAACCTCCTCTGTTACAACCTATTACATGCGCAAGTTCCACTCAGAACTCCAACTCTCTCACAAGTTCCACTAGGAACTTTAGCTCTCTAGACTTAACTCTAAGTCCCTTAAGAGTTCCCACAACTCTTTACAACAGGTTTACTCAAACCCTTTACCCCTGGATAGACTTCACCCCAAGTCTACGCATAAACAATAAGAACTTACCCAAGTTCCTTACTCGAACTTGATACAAGAATTCACTCAAACCCTTTACCAAGTTCCCATTACAAGAGTTCACTCAAACCCTTTAACCCCAAACTCAAATACATACGCTTGATAATTTGGATTAACTCTAGTATATAGAAACTGAATAACTGTAAAGGAACATGGCACTCGTAGTAACTTGGAATTCACGAGAACCGACTCAAAACAAGGAATAGAAAATATAATTCTTACTGTAACTTTATTCCTTAAGCCAGACCTTATGGAATGACATAAGTCAGACACTATGGAAAGACACCAGTCAGACACTGTGGAAAGACACCAGTCAGACACTATGAAACTTAATTGAACTTGTATATTTATAGCAGTCATTTAGAATGAACGTGGGATTAATCATGAGTTAGTGGATTAGTGCATTAGTCCACATTGTTCCTTTGCTTGAGGAACAAGCAGTACATTCACCACTAACTGCACGTTCATATTTAAACGTGTAAAACCAACCCAACCACTTTCCTAAAATTTAGCAATTAATTAAGGATGATCACTAGTATTACGGTTATCCTAATTTAAATAAAACTGATTTAAACATCTTTTTATCAAGTAATATCTAAGAAGATTTTCTTTAAATACAAAAGATTTAATTTTTCAAACAAAATAAAATCTTTATATAATCGAAAAGATTTTCTTAAAAACTAATTTTGATTAGTCAAAATCTTTTTCTTAAATCTTCCTAAATTTTAGCCTTAAACATTTAACTGATTTAGAGACGTGTGAATCAGTTGCAATAGAGCCGTTGCTTTTTACTAGCCGATGTGTTCCTATGATTGCTAGTTTCTTTTATGAATACATGAGTTCCGGTTCGTACGAGAACTCGCGTCTACAAGTTCCCGCACTCACAAAAACTCATTGAACGTACTATAGATCTAGGCGTACGTTTTATTTTCCAAAACTAATAAGATAAGATTAAATAAACAAAAGATATCAAAATCATAATCTAAAATAAAAACCGATTTTAATTAAAAAATATTTTATTTAAACCTTATCTTTTATTTAAAAACAAAAACTTATCCTAAAACAACTAATGCATATTATCTAAAAATAATTAATCAAGTGGAGATTTATTAAGAAACAAACTCTAAATAAATCCTACAGATTAAGATAATAATATGCAACAACTTACTGACTCTTAAAATACTTTTGACTCTAAGTTCCACGAGTTCCTTTTGACACCTTGTTCCTTTACCTTTCACGTTTCCACATACTTACATGAATCCTAGAAAATAAACTCATACTTCCTGTCTTCATGCACCATGCTTGCTCCAACTCGGGAACCGCATGCAATAGCTCCACCTCCGGAACTTCAACGTGCTAGTTCCTTTAAGGAACTTCGCACTTATAATTCCCGCACAGTAACTGCTTGTTTCAACTATGAAACTTCACGAACTGCTCCCACTCAGGAACTGCTCCCACTCAGGAACTGCATATTCAATGTTCCTCTTAGGATATACCTAGGAACTGCTCTGTTTGTGTTCCTTCTAGGAACTCTTCTAGGAACTTTGTTTGTGCTTGCTTCTATAACATTTTTCTTGAACTCTTCATGCTTGGTTCCATCTTAGGAACTTACATAAAATCTAGTAGCACATCTGTATAATCAAACTTCTTCTCTCTTTGGATTTCTTCCTCAGGAACTTCACTTATTGGATTTCTTTTAGGAACTCTTCATGATGTGATATATTTAACCTTTCATGACTTGTTCTATGGTAACGTAATATGCACATCTCAAACACACATGTTAGTTAGATAATCATCATTTGTTTACAATCATCAAAACACTACATGACTCAACAATATTCCCCCTTTTTGATGATGACAAACAAATGATGCTTATCACAAATTAAATAATAAACAATGTGCATTAATTCCCCTTAACAAATAAGTCATGCATGTATATGACGGAAAATCAATATAAGATAAACACATCATACAAAGAACTTTTATCATTTAAGGATTTTGACTTAACTATGCTTGACTATAAGCATCATACATATTCTTCCCCCTTTTGTCATTATCGAAAAGGATCATCTTACACACATTTTGTTTTAGGTAAATCATATACACATATTGTTATATGCTACACTTACCACCATTTTGGTTAAACACCTGTTAGTCCCAAAAGCCTCAAGAATCTCAATTTTCAAACTTAGGATACATGTACTACACAAATTTCCAACTCACAATCCAAAGACCCAACTTCAAAACCATCGAAGGAACTTGACAATTAAATAAAAGTCAAGAAAAAAAATCAGATTTGAAAGTCAAGAATGGATTAAGAGATAGGACATTGTAATATCCGGCTCAAAGAATATGAAAGAAGTTTATGGAATAATTTGAGTAGAGGGAACTTGAGAGATATTGTGTGCTCTATGGTTTAGACTTTTAATAAGATGTTCTCAACAATAATTAGAGTTGATTACTTCACTTTACACTTTTGAAATCTCTGCCAAACCCACACACACCATGATATGTATCAATCAAGTTCACTTTTACTCAACCAACCAATCATGAGGAACTCATTGCCCAAAGAAACTTGAACGAATTTATCTTTGTAATCAAGTTCTTCCAATCTTTCGCTTATGTTTCTCTTCTCAAATCATCAAATCCATGAGTAAGTATTTTCACAACCTTATGAAATATTGACTTCTAGGAAATAATAAAGATTTGATCACCCTTGTTTACTTTTTTTTTTTTTTTTTTTTTTTTTTTTTTTTTTTTTTTTTTTTTTTTTTTTAACAAGGGTGTCATTACAAATTATTGCACTTTTCTTAGAATGTCACATTTACCTACCACAAAGAAGTAATTGCTTACTCACACATACGTGAAATCCACCACTAAGAATGAAAACATATATATTGATTCCTTCCTTATTCCCCCGAGATCCTTACCACTCCTTCATCAATAGGAACTTATATGAGTAGTTCCATCTAATGATATATCCTTCGAGCATCAATTGATAAATCATAAAATACTTGCTTCTCACTTTTTCCATAACTTCCCCCTCAAAATGTATTTACCATTTATCACTCTTTATGCATCATTGAACCATTAAAAGTCATGAATTTTAATTTAGAGCACATGGAAATTAGGAGATTTAAAGTGACAGGATATGAAAGGAATGAGGAATTAATCAATCAAAGGGTATTTGAAGAAATGTGGTGTGAACTGATGATAGTTGGCTAAGAATAGGTTTGTTCACTCTAAAGGTTAAATGAAATATATTATGGGAATTTACCTGTCTAGTTCCATCAAGGTTTCTTTCATTGTACCTTTGGCAACTTAGGACTTTCATGTTTGACAGCATCCACAGTTCTATTATGAGACCTCTAACACTCTTAGGCAAGTGAGTATGCCTTTACGACACAAAAATTAAGTGTAACATATTTACGCTAGTGTGCATATAATCACTTCAATTTTAGTATGTGTAAGAACCCAATTCGACAAAACTTTTTGGAAAAAAAACATGTTTACGCTTAAGTCATACTTCATCAAGTCTTGTTCCTCTAAACAGTCCATGAATAGGTGAAACTATAAAGAACATATATTCACATAATTTAAAGCAAGACTTATAAAAGTTATGCATTCAGATTAATAATTTAACAATGTAATTTATTAATCATGATACAATGTGAATAGGAACATCATAACTTAAGTCACATTTCACCATGAATATAAAATTACCTCAAGTACTAGACTGATTTTGATGACTTATTTTTGAGTTTCTGAACTGCTAGTTCCATCATCTTGATGTCTTCACATCTGATGGAAACTTTCATACCAACTCGACTCATACACATCCTTCTTCAAAAAGTTCCTTGACATATTTTTGTCCTTGCATCATTATATTCCAAGAGAGTAGTTGTGTTCCCTTATCATGCTCACGTACACATTTGCTTATAAGGTTAGCAAAAACCCTTGAATAAAATAGTTAGTTGTACCAAAAATATTATCCATATAACAATATACATCTACTAAGTCAATTCCCCTTGAAAACAGAAATTATTGTTAATTTTGAAATCATTTTTCAAGAAGAAACTTGATGTTGTTCCTCATATATTTCCAACAATAAAATTTATTTTGAACGCATTGAAAATCTATTTAGAACAACTTAAATCCCATGTAAGCAACAAGAGAAAATAATGTACAGTTATCTTATGACCTAGCTACATGAATAAAAGTTTCCTCAAAGTAATTACCTTTGTTTAGTTGTTCCTCTCAACAACTAACCTGTATAGAGTTCCTTTGCTGATGTCTCTGTGAATGAGTCGTAGGAATAGTTCTTATGTTCCAGTTAGAATCAAGGAACTCGATTATTGGAAATGTCTGTTCCTACTAATTGGATAGGAACTCGCTTCCACATATTCATTGAGTTGAACTTTTATTTTATGAACTTGAACTTAATCTTCACTTTTTAAGCTCTTCTTCATGAGGTCATATAGCTAGCTATTGTTGCTTTTGAGAGTGACATATTACATGTAGGAACTCTAGCTCCATAGGAACTTGTGAGTTCAACATAAAAAATTTAAAAAAAAAAACATCTTTAACCTGTTTACTTGGAAAAAACAAGTTAGTCTCATAACAAATATGTCAACTCTTAATAACACATTGTATATCATTTTGCTATAAACTCTGTGTTTCTAACAATTAGAGGTGCGTTCTAACACAACCTCATTGTTTCTATTTTTAAAGTTTTTTAGATGATTCTTATTGCTATTAATTACCAAGACACTTAAAATCAAACGCTTAATAACATAATACCAATGTTTTCTCCTTTGAAGATCTCATAGGATGTCTTGTTGATCAACTTCTAATCATTCATTTGTTGATGATTTAGCAAGTGATATCGATTGCTTTTTCTTACTTGTTCATTTGGAAAATATGAGCAGAGAGTATTCTGCCATGTCTTCCAAAGTTCCATTCATTATATTCGCCTTATAATCAATACCTTGTTCCTGCATACATCATCAAACTCATCTGGAATTGCAACCAAGTTCCTAGGCATTGCCATCATATGGAATCTTCTATCTCAAAGATAATCTCTGGAGCTCTCTTATTAATTTCAGGAACTTGTTCTCAATGTGTTCGTTCCTTTGATGGAAGAACATGAACTTGTTTCTTCATTTGGGTTGTCATAAACTATGAAATATACTCTGTAAAACAAGCCCAAAAAGAGATACTTTGTGCATCTTAATGTTAGTAGGTTAGTCAAAAGTGATAACATAATTCAAGCATAAAAATAGAATAAACATAAAGTTCCTTAGTAGAGTACTCCCTTTAGAATGTCGTTATAACTTTAAGTCCAGTAGGTTCAACATTCAATGACAGAAGAGTAGTCAACAACTAGTGTGTTTCTCTTGGGAACTCGGATATATAGGAACAGGAACAAGAACTCGTGCTAGTATAGACCATTTCACCTTGTGAAAACATTTAGTTGTTCCTAACTTTGTTGATTCATTTCAGCGTCCTTGGAACACTATTAATTCCACCTAATTAAAGTTTGAGTTCCTTGATCCAAAACTAATTTTTATGCTTTTGATATTTTAGTTACCTCAATTATCAAACCTACAAAATAAACATTAATATCCTGCACAACATATTAAGAGAAGACAATATATATAAACTTGTAAAATAACTTCTCTTTTCTAACCAAAACAAATCTATATAACTATCTCTACTTAGTAAAAATCAACATGCATACATATATAAAAATTCAATAAACTCAATATGCATGGAAAAACACTTCTTTGGCAAATAAATGAAATAGACATATATTCCACTACCTAAAGAATAAAGTTTCCTTTTGTAGGGAAACTAAGTTCCAAGAGTGACAATATGCATTGTTCCAATACGAATAGTTCCTTGAAACATTTCTAGTATACCGATTCTTTGATATTTAAAAAACAATTTGGAAACCTGAATTTTGTTTTTCGAAAACAGTTTTAAAGTTATTTAAAATTGCTATAAAAACATCAAAGCCAAATAAAACCATTTTACTAGAAATACTCTAAGGAACAAGTTCCAATTTAATATATACGTATAAAGAATATCTCAAGGAAGAGATATTTACATCAAAGGGGTGGTTGATAGTCCTTGAGTGACTTTAAATTGATGATAAAAAATCAGCTTCCACTTGTTCCTTTGAAAGACGTAGGGTGGAGTTCCTTTCTCGTGCGGGTTCCTTCTTCTTGCAGGAACTTCACTCAGCAGGGTTGCCTGCTTATCAACGAGTTCCGGCTCTGATACCAATTGTTAACTCGGAAGGAACTACAAGAGGGGGGGTGAATTGTAGTGTGGAACTTATTGCCAAATAATGCGGAATTTAAAACATAAGCAATAAGGAACTCAAAGTGCAAGAGAGATTTTTACGTGGAAACTTCTTGTCCCAATACAAGAAGAAAAACCACGACCTCCTCAGGATTTAAACTCTTCACTATAATAGGGAACCTCCTCTGTTACAACCTATTACATGCGCAAGTTCCACTCAGAACTCCAACTCTCTCACAAGTTCCACTAGGAACTTTAGCTCTCTAGACTTAACTCTAAGTCCCTTAAGAGTTCCCACAACTCTTTACAACAGGTTTACTCAAACCCTTTACCCCTGGATAGACTTCACCCCAAGTCTACGCATAAACAATAAGAACTTACCCAAGTTCCTTACTCGAACTTGATACAAGAATTCACTCAAACCCTTTACCAAGTTCCCATTACAAGAGTTCACTCAAACCCTTTAACCCCAAACTCAAATACATACGCTTGATAATTTGGATTAACTCTAGTATATAGAAACTGAATAACTGTAAAGGAACATGGCACTCGTAGTAACTTGGAATTCACAGGAACTGACTCAAAACAAGGAATAGAAAATATAATTCTTACTGTAACTTTATTCCTTAAGCCAGACCTTATGGAATGACATAAGTCAGACACTATGGAAAGACACCAGTCAGACACTGTGGAAAGACACCAGTCAGACACTATGAAACTTAATTGAACTTGTATATTTATAGCAGTCATTTAGAATGAACGTGGGATTAATCATGAGTTAGTGGATTAGTGCATTAGTCCACATTGTTCCTTTGCTTGAGGAACAAGCAGTACATTCACCACTAACTGCACGTTCATATTTAAACGTGTAAAACCAACCCAACCACTTTCCTAAAATTTAGCAATTAATTAAGGATGATCACTAGTATTACGGTTATCCTAATTTAAATAAAACTGATTTAAACATCTTTTTATCAAGTAATATCTAAGAAGATTTTCTTTAAATACAAAAGATTTAATTTTTCAAACAAAATAAAATCTTTATATAACTGAAAAGATTTTCTTAAAAACTAATTTTGATTAGTCAAAATCTTTTTCTTAAATCTTCCTAAATTTTAGCCTTAAACATTTAACTGATTTAGAGACGTGTGAATCAGTTGCAATAGAGCCGTTGCTTTTTACTAGCTGATGTGTTCCTATGACTGCTAGTTTCTTTTATGAATACATGAGTTCCAGTTCGTACAGGAACTCGCGTCTACAAGTTCCTGCACTCACAAAAACTCATTGAACGTACTATAGATCTAGGCGTACGTTTTATTTTCCAAAACTAATAAGATAAGATTAAATAAACAAAAGATATCAAAATCATAATCTAAAATAAAAACCGATTTTAATTAAAAAATATTTTATTTAAACCTTATCTTTTATTTAAAAACAAAAACTTATCCTAAAACAACTAATGCATATTATCTAAAAATAATTAATCAAGTGGAGATTTATTAAGAAACAAACTCTAAATAAATCCTACAGATTAAGATAATAATATGCAACAACTTACTGACTCTTAAAATACTTTTGACTCTAAGTTCCACGAGTTCCTTTTGACACCTTGTTCCTTTACCTTTCACGTTTCCACATACTTACATGAATCCTAGAAAATAAACTCATACTTCCTGTCTTCATGCACCATGCTGCTCCAACTCAGGAACCGCATGCAATAGCTCCACCTCTGGAACTTCAACGTGCTAGTTCCTTTAAGGAACTTCGCACTTATAATTCCCGCACAGTAACTGCTTGTTTCAACTATGAAACTTCACGAACTGCTCCCACTCAGGAACTGCATATTCAATGTTCCTCTTAGGATATACCTAGGAACTGCTCTGTTTGTGTTCCTTCTAGGAACTCTTCTAGGAACTTTGTTTGTGCTTGCTTCTATAACATTTTTCTTGAACTCTTCATGCTTGGTTCCATCTTAGGAACTTACATAAAATCTAGTAGCACATCTGTATAATCAAACTTCTTCTCTCTTTGGATTTCTTCCTCAGGAACTTCACTTATTGGATTTCTTTTAGGAACTCTTCATGATGTGATATATTTAACCTTTCATGACTTGTTCTATGGTAACGTAATATGCACATCTCAAACACACATGTTAGTTAGATAATCATCATTTGTTTACAATCATCAAAACACTACATGACTCAACAATCTTCAATTTAGTGCAATATTATGATGCACTTGTTCTAGAACTTGTAAAGGCTTGAAAACTTTGTATTGTGAATATTTTCATGAAGTTTCTGTATGTTTGGGGGAAAGCAATTTGCTTTAGTTTGAGATGATAGTCATACACCTTTGCCTACATAAGGTTGAAGCTTAAAACAAAGTAAACTAATTACATTGGACTACATAACAAAACCGGAAGCTTCTAATATGAGTAGGACTCGTAAATCTCTACTTCCCTCTGAGTAGGAACATGAAGTTCACAAACGAACAACTTGGACAAGAGAAACTAAGAAGTAAAAGTACCAAGGGCCTTTATAAACATGGCGGCTAACTCAAGTGTCAATAACACCATGAAGCTTACGCACAAAAAAAAATGACAATCTATTTTCAGTATGCTTGGAACACTCATAAATAACAAGATTAATAGTAATGTAAATAGCTTCTTAATTATCACAAACTAGACGTACAGATTGGCGATGTTGGACCCCAAGAGAGGCAAGAAGAACTCTTAACCATTATTTCTCAGCACAAGCATAAACCGTGGCACAATATTCGCCTTCACTCGAGGAGGTAAAAGACGGTGGAATTTTTTGGTGATCTTCTGAGAACTACGAGTAGTGCCTAACAATATAAAATAGCCACTAACTGAAGGGCGAGAGCGGAGAAGTGGGACTATTAGCCCAGCTAAATCACAGTAGGCATGCAACTATAAATCACTTTAGGCAGCAAAACACAAATCTTGATCCAGATGACGTTTGTGCCTTTGTGGTAGTTAAAGAATACGAATAGAAGATAGTGTACTCTTGCCTAGAAGACTGCATACAATTGAGACAAAATATGCACCTAATAGGAAAGATCCGAATCTGTGATGATGAGATATATGAGGCGCCATACAGTGCGTTGATATCATCCCAATGCTTTTAGAAAGCCTCCGCCTATTGAAGTATTTTTGCATGTACGTAGCATAATCCTAAAATGAATGGCCTTTTTCAAATGAACGTAGATATGGAATGCAATAACCCTCCGCTACTACAAAATAACTGAAACACAAACATATAAGTGGGCCATTTGAACTTGGTCTATTATAATCCAAAGTTGGTTAATGACTACTTGAACAATAAGTTTGATAAATAGCAAGTACAGTTGCTCAATAGGCTCCTTAAACATCTTACAAGTATAGTGTAAATATTTATGAGGCGGACAGAATTAGCAGCGAGTAGTGTGAGTGAGAATCAAGGGGAAACTCAGTAGAATGCTATCCTTCTTCCAAGCAGTTAGGTGGGTTTTAACTCTCAGCGTGCTTGTGAGCAACTAGCGAGTCTAAAGCAGTAACACTAACACAGTTGAGATTATACATGACATAGATAACCAAGGCTGAGTAATCGAGGACTGTATCTTACAGACTGTATTCAGTCATAAAGTTCGATGAGAAAAAGTGATCCTGACAAAGCCAAAATGTCAAATCTTCAGCCCAATCTTCATAGTTGTCGTACCGAAGCTTAGTAGGAGTGATATAGTCGCTGAGTAGGAGTGGAAGACAAGGAGTTGTCTGGTGGCGGCTGGTCGCCGGCCATGACGCAAGTTTAGAAATAAAAAATATTTAGGGCTCCAATACCATGTCAAGAAAGTGATTAGGGTTTGAAGCTTGCCTTTCTCATTGATAATCACACTATGTATTACAAACTAGGAAACTATATATGCCAAGGACTCTAAATACAAAAGGTTTCCTTTAATACATGATTTGCCTAACAAAAAATAAGACTAGCAATTAGCAAGTAGTTTAGAATTATAACATCATAAAATAGCTCATGAAAATCCTATTTAAGTGTTCTTGTTCTTCTTTCTTCATTTTAAAAAGAATTATTTTATCCAATGCCTTGTATTCGAACTAGGTGCGATTGATTGTTTATTATGTTTAATACTGAATTTTGCTGTGAATGCCATTGGAACAGCATGATATGAACCTCGTGCCTCTGAAACACACCGATGTTTTGGAGCGAAAATGTTCCCTTGAATGTAAGGATAAATGTGGGCGCAACTGTGAGCGCAATTCCGACGCGCAAAATTTTGCTCTTGCTATGGCTGACTGATTGAAGAATCACTTGGCCGTATGTAGTGGGCACAAGGAGAAACCGGGATGTTAGGAATTTGATGTAGCAAGTTTGACTACTTTGCTTTATGTAATGTTGTACTTCGGTTAATCCTTCTATGATAGCACTTCCATCGTCAAATTCTTTGGTCATATATCTTCTTTTGGTACAGAAAGCCAGTTATTTGTATATGGTCTTTTAACAAGCGAAAATAATAGTTCTATCCCACAAGGGCGGGTGATGAGAATCGATCCCAAGATCTTCTGAAACTAGGAGGGAAATATTAACCACTCACTCTCATATAGAAATGTATTCTAAATGTGTACTAATGTATTGTAAATTTGTACGACCTTCATTTTGCAATACATGTAACATGAGGAATTTCGCACAATGCTTATACTAACATTGATTGGATTTATTTACTTGAATATATTTTACAAAAGAACCTTAAAAAAATCCAACTTCTTTGAATTAGATATATGCATGGCCAAAAAGGTACAACATTTAGTGTTGGCTTCAAATAATCAAAATTTTGTTTTTTAGAAGTAAAATTAAGGTGCACTAAATTAATCATATTCCCATTTAAAACCAAATGTTGCAATATCATGTCAAAGAGGGTATAATATAGTCTTGCCTTCAAATAATCATCAAAATAAGCAAACAAAAAGAAACCAGAAGAAAAATACGACATATATTTCTACAGATTCAAACTATTTCATCTTAAGATCCACGACTTGTTCCAAAAAAAAATTTATAAAAACCTCCACAATTAGGTACAAATCTTCATAATAAAGCATACCCCATGAGTCTCCTATACGTACCCGAAACCAGACCTCCATTTGGAGACCTTAAGAAACAAGAGAAAATGATACCTGCCATTTATGAAGCCATGGAAAACATACATAAACCACATTTCATCACCAGATAGTTTAAACCATGGGATTTACCAACCATGATCATAAATGGGTTTAGAAATGTAAAGCACTAGGGTGTGCCTTGGTCATCCTAGTCTCACCGTACGACTCGTCATTGTCCATCCTCTTGTTGTTCCGAAGAGCGGCGTATGCAATAATATAGAAGATCACAAGGAGTATTACAACGATGATATTGATGATGGACACCTTTCTCCAGCTGTGCTTAATGCTCGCGAGCACACCAGCTTTGCAGGAGTCACAGGAGTAGCACAGCTGCTGTTGGTCGTTACTCCATTTTCCACAATCTGGATTGTTTCCTACGAGCCCGCCTCCCGGACCCCATAAGGTCTCATTCACGTAGCCGAAACCACAATCTGTTGGTGGCTTGCAACAGCCGGACTACCATATGATGCAAAAGAACCAGACAGATATTGTAACCTTTAGGACCAATATGAAGAAAGCTTATATATTATGCTAAAAAAAAAATAAAAAAAAAAATCAAGTAATGATCTAGTGGATATAACATCGAGATATGTTGCAAGTCACATTTGGAGTTAGTTTAGATATCCAAACTTTTAATCATGAGAAGGTTTTTTTTGCCAACCTTAAGCAATAGTTACATAAGAATATAAGATAGATTGATCAATCCAACATTTGCCATTGATCAAGCAATTGTTACACAAATTCTTAATAGGAAAAAGACTAAGCAATTACTCTATTCTTCATATGTAGCTTTAGGATTCTTTCAAAAAACACAAAATGTAGCTTTAGGATTTCTTGAGGTTTTACTATTCTGGAACCTTCAGTTACAGTAATTAGTTGAGATAGTAAAATAATTATGGTGATTCCAAGTAGAAATAATTTAGCTACATACTGTAACACAACTTCACTTCAATTAATATTATCATGTAAAATAGCCTTTAACACAACTTGACTTCCATTAATATAGTCATGCAAATGGCTTGTTTTGATTGGGTTCAATTCAATTGATTCGGGTCAACTTTGGTTAAAATCAGGTTTGGGTCACATTAATATGACAAACAAATGAACTCTAGTCAATTTAAATTTTGATTCAATTTTTCAGATAAAAATTGGCTTACTCAATTTTGTTTATAAATCGAATTAGAGTCAGGTTAGTTCCAATTAGTGGCGGAGCCAGGATTGTCGATCAAGGGTAGCATAAAAAACTACTAAATTGCGATTCAACATTCATGATACTGAAACATAATTCACATTTAACACTTATAACCCTTTTCAAAAAAATGGTATAACACTATTATAGGACATTATTTCCGATGACTTGAATTTGGTCCATTTACAATTTTGACACCCCATATTTAACATTTTACATTTACTGATAATATCTTAACACCATGAACCATTTATTAATAAGGGTTAAAATATGTTAATTAATGTCATTAGCCGTAGCCACTAGGGGAAAAAACTACAATAAATGCCTATCTAAACAATTCCCACCATTCCCCTCAAAAAAAAAACAATTCCCACCATGATTTAATTCCATCATTTTATATAGTAATGGAGAAAAATAAAAAAAAATAGAATAATTTCCATCATTTTATATAGAAGTAATGGAGAAAAAGGAAAAAAAAAAACAAAGGAAAAAAGAACAACAATAACTAGCAGTCATTGCCCACAAAAAGAAAAAAGACTTAGCACTCTTACTGCTTCGTTAGGTATCGAACCCGGGCTGCCGCTTCAACATATACATCAAGGAAAAGTATCCCACCACTGAGACAAACAAGCTAACCAGTGTAGTATTATTCTTTCTTTTCTATATTAGCGTTTGTTCTAATTTTTTTCCAGCCTATTTTTTTTTTTAAATTTTTTTTAAGGGTAGCATATGCTACCCCTTGTTACTTACTAGATCCGCCCCTGGTTCCTATGAAGTCGATTTTTCTTGGTCTAATAAGGAGTACATTACAAATAATCTTTTACTTGCAGTATCATAGGAGTTAGTGATGTGACCCACACTAAAAATAATTAAGATTAATCCTATGAGTAAGGTTAGTTAGTTGTGCGTAAAGAGTCGCAAATAACAGTGAAGTAGATAAAATCCGAACTCAAATCTTAAAATTTTAGAAAATAAGCTAGTTGGTCTTGACAACTACTACCTCCGTCCCACAATAGTCTGAATACTTTCATTTTATGTTTGTCCCAAATTAGTTTGAACACTTCCATTCTTGGCATGGTCCCACCATTAATATATTATTTCTTTTACATATCTTTGTCCCACACTCTACCTTTTATCAATAAAAAGTTACCCAACTTTCTTTCTCCTCTAATAAAAAATACCCCACCAACTCCTATCACATCTACTTTTTAAATAAAATAACATTTGATAACCAGACCACAACTTATCACCTTAAACTACGTGTACCAACAAGCTAGGTAGCACGGAAACGGGTACGGGGACGGATACGAGTACGGGTACGGGGACAGAAAACGGCAAAATCAAATTTTCGAAAAACGGGTACAGCATGGGTTCGGCAAAAAATAAAATAAAAAATAAATCTGGAAAAAAAATAATTTATTTTTAATAAGTCAAAGTATATCTAGAAAAATATTACTCTACTTTTTTTAACATTTATCTTTTCCTTGTAGTTGATAACATGATAAGAAAAGCTGGCATAAATATAAAAAAAAAATCTAAAAAAAAATGGAAGACACCAGTGTTACTGTGTTAGCACTTAGCAGTGTACCACGTGCCCAAGGAGAAAAAAAGGGGGCATTCATTATTTATTCAAAAAGAAAGAACCGGTCAAAAAAAAAAATGAAAGAAGAAAAGGTGCAATACAGCTGGCAACAGCCAGCAAGTTTCCTTTTTTTTTTTTAATGATATCACGTATTCACGTGATACTAACTACTTCATTTATTTTTCCTCTCTCCTCTCTTCTTCTTCTTCAAACTCAAACGCACGACTACTGATATTTCTCTCTACTGTTAATCCTTCTTCAATGGTGTGGTGGTTTGTTGGCTGAAATTTCAGTGAAGAGCAAGGGGACGCCTCTAAACTTGCTTCAACCGTTCCCGAGACGTCCCCGTCAAGAATCCCTAGCCGTCCCCGGATGACTCACCGTCCCCATTATTTAGAGACGCGCCGGGGACGTATTTCCGGCGTACCCGTACCGTACCCGTACCGTCCCCGGTACGGGAAACGGCACCCTGAAGAAATACCCGTGCTTCATAGCCAACAAGTGTTCAGATCTTTCTGGGAGTGAATATGTTATCAATATGTTACCCATTACCATAGGTTGCCAGCAGTCATCGTAGAACATATTTTCAAGAGCATCAATCTAAATGTTGATGTCGTTCTATCACTTTGTAATTCTGTAATTGGCTAAGCTCAAAGTTAGCATATGGTGGTCCTGAATCCACCCAACAAAAAAATTCTCTAAGTTCGTAGTATACTTCTAAGATTGATTTCAGCCAACTTGACTTTTGTTCTAGTTGGTCATTTTCCCCCTGATGCTTGAGATTATGACATCTTACCAGTGCTTATCTTGTATTAGGATTTTATAAAGTATTCTAGTGACTAATTGATTTTCTTCTTTGCTAGATGCATGATATCATGAATCATGATATATGACATCTCACCAACTCTTGTAATCTCACTTCTTTGGTCTAGATTTAAAAGTCATATATTACCTCATAGTGGTAAAATAAATATTCAAATTTTCAAACTTTATTTCAATGAATTATGCTTCATTCGCTCTAAAATAAGTGTAACATGGCGGAGATACAAAAATCAATGAGAGGATAGAGATAAAGAGAAATAGAGAGAGAGACTCATATGATGAAGAGAGAACACATAGAGAGAACTCAATGTCAAATAAAGTAATATTGCACTAATCTCAAAACTTTTGAAAATAATAAGTTTTGCACTCATTTTAGAAGGTAAGAAGCATTATGATAGCAATACTCCCGGGATCTTTTGCAACACTAGTTACAACATTTACTCGATCTTCACGATCTTCAACAAATTGGACCATAAAGACAGCTTCATTACCATGCAGTAAAAAGCATGAGCATATGATTTATGGAAAATATTGAAATGGATCTAAAAGCAATTCACATAATAATATATTTTCATATGTATTGTTGAAAGTATATGGTCAAACTTTGTAAAATTTGAAATCCAAAAGGCAAATACACAAAGTAATAAATATTAGAGAAAGTATTACGTTTTCTTGCCAAATTATATAATGAACTTAATTAAACACTAATTAAAGTTGAACATCATTGCCATAAAAAGATAAAATTGACTATAAATTTCGGGAAATTGAGCTTTTTCACACAATAAGTGCATAAATTATTTTATTATATTTTTCAACTTTTTCCAAAAAAATTTCTAGTACCGTAACCTCAAGCAGGTTAACCTGACTTGGGTTAGCAGGCAGACATTTTGAGAGTTGGGGGGATGTTAAGGAGATCCCCTCTCCCAAAGTGCCCCTAGTATAAATTAAACCCCTAATAAAGGTTATTTCCTTACCACTAAGTCAAACTTAGCTTGGTTTCAACTTTTCCCAAATTAGTAACCAAGAAACGTCCGTTTTATTTCTTAACAATTTACACAAAGGTTTTTTGCATGGTAAAGTTATACAACAGCTTGTGGATACAAATATTAAAAAAAAGCTTTGACCATGGAAATCTCCATTGAAAAGCATGCAATATAAGCAGAAAAGAAGCTATTCATTTATTTTTAATGCGCTAAAGTGTCCTTTGGAAACTAAGATGGGGGCAAATAAAACGTAAAGGAGGTAGGTAAAGTGAGATGGACTTTTTTTGACTCATTTAAGTAGCAAGGCATACCCTTCAATAAAAGAAATTAGAAAATTAAAAATAAAAGTAGAAAGACAAAGGGCATACGAATGCCTTCCCAACAAGATTCCTAAAACCCGTCTTGACTATTTTCTTTGCGAAGTGGACACATTAAAGCAAATGTATATTCTATTCCAAATGTAGTAGTAGTAGTTGGGATTTTTTTTATTGATAAAACGAATTGTCCTAACTCCTACCCAATTGAAAACTCGCGCAGGTCAACTCGACCCAGATTAGCGGACTAGACAATTTGAGAATTAGAAGTTGGGAATTGCTTTTACTAGTAGATACTTCACAACTATTAAATAAACCAAGCCGCAACACAACGCGTACTTTTTCTTTGTTTATAATTTAAAGGAAATTTCCAAGTTATATTCCTAACGATTTAAGCCATGTTCCGTTTATCTCAACTTTTTATGATGCATCGTTGTCTTCACTTTTATAATTAAGTTTCAAATATGAT
Organism: Beta lomatogona; assembly: GCA_947646795.1. NCBI lineage: Eukaryota > Viridiplantae > Streptophyta > Magnoliopsida > Caryophyllales > Amaranthaceae > Beta > Beta lomatogona. The sequence goes on from CANSNZ010000981.1 coordinate 4,561,306, forward strand.
TAGGTCTAATCAAGTCTTATCAAGTCCAATCAATTATAAATAATATTAAATCATAACAAATTTAATCAAATCAAATATAATAAGATCAGTTTAGAAAAGTTCAAGTGAAAAAAACATTTCCTAACATTTAACTGTTTATAGCAATTATCTGGGACTTTGAGTTTCTCCATAACAAGGCCGCCATATAGCAAAAAAGTTAGTGCACCAAAACAAAAGCATAGTATTAGAGGAAATTAGTACAGTTAACCAAGCCTAATCATAGTTTAGTAGAATTTAGGAAGGGGCGGGGGTGTCGCCATGCCACCATTCAAAGAGTGATCTAGGATATTTTGTTCGGTTCGTGTCTGAGGAAAGTATTGGGAGGTTGCAATTAGGAATCCTATCAAGTGGCGTTATTCTAATGTATTACCATTTTCATAAATAAATATCCCCAAAAAGAACACTATTCGAAGCTAATTTCTCTAGCAAAAATTATCCTTGGGTGAGAGTAGCATAGCTTATGTGGCACAACCATTGTATAAGAGAACTTTTGCTGTCAAAGGAAACAGTTACAGTGTTGCATCTATACTTATATTTATAATTTGAACTAAAATTATCTTATTATTGAAAAGTCTTGTGTGAGAATGTCTTAATCCAACACATAACTTAAACAACTACTACCTTCGTTCCTATTTAATAGTTACACTTTGTTTTTTATTAAAACCAAGGCAAAATGGGTAAAGTAGGAGAGAGAAGTTGCATAAAGTTAAAAGTTGGCAGCAACAAATACAAATCAACAATAAAAAAATTATAAGAGAGAGAAAGTTTTAGCATGTGGGAGACTTTTATAGGACCATATGGAAGGGGACCAATAGTGGGAATGATGATTGATATTTTACCTTATATAGAAAAAGTAAGAGTGTAACTATTAAAAAGGAACAGTCTAAAAAAGAAAAGTGTAACCATTAAATAGGAACGGAGGTAGTATTAGTTTAAGCCTCACATTTATCACTTTATTTATATAACTATCAGTTTAACCGAAACATCTATCAATTTGAACTAAAATTATCTTTTTACTGAAAAGTAACCCTGTATGACAAGTAACTTCTTATCTTATAGGGGGTCACTTCTATATAAGTGAACTATCTATGCAAAAAGTAACCCTCGTCCAATAGGTAATTTTTATCTTAAAGGAGTTTTTTCTTTATAAGTGATCAATTTAGGGCAAAAACTTTTCGTCGTATCACAATAATTTATTTTAGATTCGTCTCAGGTAAATATATGTGTAACATCCGACCCATACAGAGTCGAGTTTATTGTCACCAATGCGCATCAGGGCTAACATTTGTTCTCAATAACCAACACAAGTTCTTCCGGTGCATTTTGTCCTCACTCATGCGTACCCCAAGAAACTTCCCATAAGGTCACCCATCTTTGGACTACTCCCAACCAAACACACTTAATTTTGGAGTAACTTAGGAAATAAACTCCCTAAAAAAATATACATCTTGTTGAAATGAGTAGCCTGCCAAATCCCTTTTAAGCAATCATGAGAGGTATTACAATATGTGCTCTGACTTATCTCTCTTTATTACTCTCCTTAATTATCACATGGTTCAGGGCAGACCACCGGTTCAATGCTTCCCCTTCTCTCTCTCCTCCGTTACAACCCCCCTATTTCTCCAAAAAATCAACACATCTTTCTTTCTCTTTCTAAATCTATGGGTTATTCACAAAATCACCAAAACACTAATTGAGTTGGTTCAAAGAGGGAGGCAGGGACCCACACCTCCACGAAGACGAAACTGGAGGAAGGCAGGAAGTGAGGAAGACAGGCGGTTGAAAGGGCAGTTCTTTGGCAGTTCCGTGGGCGGGCCGTTCAGTGGGCGGTTTGAGAGCAGTTCTCTTCCTCCACCACTGGACCCACTCTAGCCCTGTCTTTTGGACGGTTCCGGACTGGTTCTGAACTGGTGTTGGCGTAATCCGAGCCGGGGCCAGTCTGTTGACGGGTCGGTCGGTTGGGCCACCCAATGGCCACCTCTACTTGCTAACTTAAGTGTACAATATATTCCACAAAACCTACTTAACTGATGTGATGTTGATGGTGGACCCCTCTACTAACGCTCTATATTTCAATTAACTTTCTAATATTACCTTTACTCGTTTTATTAGAAAACCAAAAACCTTCTAATATTTACTCTTGATATAACTATACATTGTATTCATAGAAGCTACAATATCTTCTCAGTTATCGTGTCAACCACATCCAGCGGAGTTACGACTCAATCACTGAACAGCGAAAACCTCCATAGTGAACAGTATCTCAATAGTTTTACTCGTTGTTTTAACTTAGTATGGTTTGTAAGAGCTAGTAAAGCTCAGGTTAGTGTTCTTATGTATTTTGTTTGTTGTTTAGCTTTAGTTTGTATTTCGTACTTTAATTAATGCAAATTTTCTCGATGTAAAAAAAAAACTTATTATAACAGTTATAAAATCACTTAAAATGTATTAATAATAAAAAGTGACCCTTTTAAAATAGAAACGGTGATAATTTCACCCTACTACTATCTCGTTTGATAATCATATATGGTCGAAAAAGTCTAAAAGCACATTTTGTGGATGGAGGGACTACAAAGAAAATAGCAGTCAATCACTGCTACATGTCCAAAATACCACTACTTGCAATAATCCAAAGGAACTTCCTTCCTATGTTTTAAAATATCTTCTTTCACCTGTCATCTAGTGATTTTTGATGATGATGGGCAAATTTCATTATGTTTTTATTTCTTTATTGAGAAGAATGACCTCCCAGGCGCCCACACCTCACCCCATGTGATGTATTACGAAATTTATGCATTAATAGAGTCTTCACAGGTAAGCTTCACCATGCAGCAATCAAACTCTAGTCCCATAACAACTTATGGACCAAATAAAAAGTCAATGACCAATCTCACATACATAAACTTTTAGATATTTATTACTGCAGCGTCAACAACATTAAAAGCCTCTTTAAATACAGTATGTGTTAGGACTTAGTTGAAACCTAATAACATGTCATGTGATAATATTTTTTTTAATAAAAATAAATAAAATTGTATATATTGATAAGAAATGTAATTGTATAATTGTCTGCTTCTCAACTGAAATACTCCTTATTCTTTGGCACCAACAGAAATACATTTAAAGAAAAACATGTTACAGTATACGAAACACAGTCTAGACGATAGGGAGGGGGATAAAACCAAATCCTAGTGAGTGGTCTTATATTAGTGAAAGCAAAGGCTAGAACATTTTCCTGAAATGGTGTTTAAAAATAAAGAAAATCTCATTTTGGTGTTCAACAAAAAATAATTCCACAATATAGTACCTACATAGGTTTGGATTTTGGTTCGTATTATTGATTTACTAAAATGGTGTCCTAATAAAAAGAATTTCCCATTTTAGTGTCCAAAATAAAATCATTTCGCAACCTGGTGTTCACGTATTAAACTATTATTAATGAGTCACTGTATATAATAACAATTTCTTTAAAATAATTACGGTTTAGCAAAACTAGTTGTTGGTTCAGAAAAATAACTAAAATGAACTACTATATTTTATCTTCAAAATCTATTTTAATTAAAAGGTTCCTCTATCTTGAAAGCTAGTTTACTTAGCTTTTAAAAAACGCTTCATCCGTTATTGCTAAGAAACCCATGATTTCTTGTCGTCAAAAGTGTTTTTTTTTTTTTGGGCTGTGAGTGTTTCACAACAGTTTTTAAAGAAGCATTTAGAGTTTGGATCAAGTCAAAACCTTACTAATGATGAAAGTAGTGCTTGAACTTATAGCTAGTGGTTGAAAACGTTAAAAAAAAATAGATTTTAGGATAAAGGAATCTAGAATAATTAGTAAAAAGAACATAGTTCTTATTTTTAAGCCAAACTGTAATTGTTTTAGAAGAAATTGATATTATATGCAGGGACTCATCAATGTGCGAACACCAGATTGTGGAATTATTTTTTGTGAACACTACAAATGGGAAATTGTTTTTATTTAGACACCATTTTTTAAAAATATATTTACTGAACCAAAATTCAAACCTATGCAAACACCAGATTATGGAATTATTTTTTGTTGAGCACCAAAATAGGACTTTCTTTATTTTTGAACACCATGTCAGGAAATCACTAAGGGAAAACTATAGATTTCTAAATTTTTAATTATTAAATTTCGAATAAGAGAGTTGTCTAAATATAAGATACGAGAGTACTCAAGAGTCAAGTCTTATTTCAATTAAATTTACAAAAATGTCCCATAAACTCGTGTTTCTAAATATCCTGACATCTAAAATTTAGATGTTCTGTTTTTCCATGGAACATACTATTTCTTATCCACTCAAACTTTTTCTAACCCAACAAAACACTCACACCATGAACACTTGAACAAAGGCTGGCATTCAAAATTAATTTAAATTTCAAAAGAACTAAACACTCCGACCAAACAAAAAGCAGCAAACAGTGACACATCCAGCATATTTTAAATTCTTACAAACATGAAAAGTTAGAATCTCATGAATCTAATCAAACAATAACCATACTATAATCAAATAATATAGGCAGGTGGGATCTTGTTGAATTTGTATCCATATATATTTTCAATATATCAATTTTCTCAAAAATCTTACTTATTATAACTAATTAAATATATAATTATTCAAAGTCATGTCTGAACAAACGTGCAAAGAGCAGATGGTACGAGTAAAAAAAACTATCAAATAATGAAAAAGAAAGAATTAATTACCTGAATAGGATTAAGCTTTCTAGAGTAAAAAGCATCAGTAGTCTCAGGTACACCATGATAAGTCCGACGCATCTTGGCACAAGTCCTAGAATCTCTAACACAAGAACTAATCTTGAGCCAATAACTTTGATCCGAAACTTTCCTCTGAAGCCAACCCGAATAGTCTTCCAAATTGTATTCAGCATAGGCCCGGTTCATGACGGGTCGACCCGACCCTTTATCCGTAACCGCATAAGCAAAGATGATAAAACCAATCAAAGCAGCAATAATAAAGAACATGGCCCACATGTAGAGGTACATAAGGAAAGTATTTCTATAACATGAACCAGCAAAACCAGCTAAAGATACCACCATTAAAGCAACACCAATTATGATTAGTGGCCATTGAAGAAATCTCATACAGTCTGTTGAACTGGCTTTGCTACTTAACCATATTCCTCCTGCTAAAATTGGGATTGACAAAAGAAATGTTAGGAAGTTTATAACTCCTATCATATGGTTGCTAGCCCTCATTTTTTTGGGTTTTTTTGGTTTTTTTTGCTGTGATTTAATCTAAATCCAGATTGTGGGTTTTTATGGGTGTATTATGTGAAGCAGAGGAAAAAAGTTGAGGTTGCTTTTGTGGGAATTTGGAGGTATATGAGTATTTAATTGAAATGAGGTTTTGGGGGTTAATTTTTTTTTTGTGTATGGTGTGGTGTGAAGGATGGAGGTGGGTGGGTGCTTTATTTGTTTTTTGAGAGTCGAGAAGTGTAGCTTACTAGCTTGTCTATATATGGTAGTGCTAGATGCACGGTTTGCGGGGTTAAACAGGATTATTTTATGGAGCGGGGTTATAGTGGACGGTGATGTTTTTACCATGGCTTCTTCCGAGACTGTAGAGATGGATGATGGATGATGGATGATGGATGATGGATGATGGATCATCCACCATCCGCTTAACCCGGTTTTATTAAGCGGGTAAAAATCCGAGATAAACGGTTGAAAAGCGGGTGGCGGACGATGAATGCAGGTGGGATTTTTTTCATATGTCACCTGACTCATCACCCGCTTAACACCTAGCCCTTATTCATATTATCAATTACACATGTTTTATTTAATTATTTTATTAAACTTTTTAGTTGAAATTGTAACAAATAGGTATCTTATGGCATAATTTTTTGTAAAAATTGTAATATATCTTCTCACCCGCTAAACACCCGACGCACCCGTTCAACTGGTGGATGATGGATGGGTGGATGCGGGTGATGGATGGGTGGGGTGGAGCGGATGGATGCGGATGAAGCTCCACCCTCCCCTAACCCGATCCATTTCCATCCCTATCTGAGAGACTAAATATTAACACTCATCTCATCTATAACCTATGTAAAGAGCATGTTCGCCAAAGGTAGATGTGGTTGTAGTTTTCAAGGAAGAGATGATACAGATACACGAGGTGTATGAGCGACAATAACATACACCACCATTAAAAACAAGCCACCTCACCATAGCGAAAAAAAAAGGCAGGGGAGATGAATTGTTTTATAGGGGGATTTCACAGGTTGGGGCCAAAACCTCACCTTTGTTGTAAAGTTGGCAGTAGAGTTTCATTGGGAATGTAAAATTTTTAGAGAATAATTTTTTTTTCAATGTCCTTAGTAATTAAGTAAATTAACTCAACATTATAGTAACTTTTCGAGCCAATGTGAACTTCCGGAAAAATAAAGTGAAACCATTAACACCGATCAATTTTTCATAAAAAGGTTTCCAGCAAGCATAGTTAAACTTATCTTTAGAAGCTAAAGATTGTTCAACAATAAAATTAATCAGCCAGTGAATTTATAGCATGAGAATTGCATTAAAGATAGCATTCCTTCTTCTCCGGCAAGAGTAATGGTGGTCGAAAACTTTATTTGAAGATCAAAAAATATTATTTCATCCATCTATATATCGTCCAAAAGTGGTAAGCATATGTAACCTTTGTATATTCCATGATAACTTGAATTTTTTTGTGAAATTGAGTAAAATTCATGAACTTGCTGAACTCAATTTACTGATTATATATATATATATATATATATATATATATATATATATATATATATATATTAGATAATTATGAGAGTAGAAGAATAGTGAATAACCAATAGTTATGTCTTGATGATGAATGGTTGTTCAAGTATTTCGATATACTATAAAAGATGACAGAATGACGGTAGAAGTTTTTAGGGTTTATAGCTTATAACCAGTAGTGTTGATTCATTATTTTGCCATTTATATTAATATCACAATGATTTAAATAGTAATTAAATAAAGCTTTAATCAATGACAATGCGATAGATAGCATAGAAGGACAACGAGAATTAACCATTGATCTTAATCAAAGTTTGCTTGAAGAACAAGTACATTTGGACATGAATGTGGAAGTAGTTCCAAATGTAATTGAAATAGCAGAAGAATAAGTGCACTTAGACTTGAATGAGGAAGTAATTCCAAATGTAATAGAGATAGTAGAAGAGTAAGTACTCTTGGACTTAAATGAGGAAGTAGTTCCAAATGTAAGTACTTCCAAATGTAATAGAAATAGAAGATAGAAGAAGATGAAGTATTACATGTGGACTTAAATGAGGAACACTAGTGGAAAAAAGCCTAAGGGCTGCGGTCAAAAGTGGCCTAAGGGCTGCGTTTTTCGACCGCAGCAATTAGAGTAGCAGCCCTTAATATATAGGAAGGGCTGCGGTTAAGAACCGCAGCCCTTGCAGTATTAAGGGCTGCGGTCGATAGAAAACCGCAGCCCTTGACCATATAAGGGCTGCGGTTAACTGGGAAAACCGCAGCCCTTGAATAATTAAGGGGCTGCGGTTTTTCCAGTTAACCGCAGCCCTTATATGGTCAAGGGCTGCGGTTTTCCATTAACCGCACCCTTTTGGTAATAAATTTTTTTTTTTAAAAATTCAGGCACTATATATGCGCTCGTTCCCTGTGTCGCTGGTTCCTTGCTGCTTTGCTTTGTACCATATTACAAACCTCATAATGCATATAGAGTTCCCAATTATATATGTAATAATTCTATATATATAATAAATAATGTTAAAGAGTACATATTAAGGCAAATATTAATTCTAATACAAAAAGCTACATTAACGCAACAACCGAATAGCTTGCCAACTTGTTTCGAACTTCTAGCTAGTTCTTGCAAAATCCTAACCAATGTATCATAGACAATCTTCACAAATGTAGGTAGCCAACTTGTTTCGAACTTCATCCAACTCTTCAATTGTGAATTCATCCAACCTTGGTGCGTCATTATCCATGTAAACCTTGCAATAATATGAATATAATAAATTAATAAGATGAAGTCAAACATTTACAATATATAATAACAACTAACTCTTGCAAAAGATTAGAAGTTCAATTTTGTAGGTTCGTTTCGGGGTCGTTTTTTGTGAATTTGAGCTATTTTACTTCCCAAAACTACCTACATGTTATATATAGGAGCAAAACTAACACACACCACTTACTTTATGCATAGTTGAAGTGTTAATGTCATATTTTGGTGCAAAAGATTAGAAGTTCAATTTTTAGGTTCGTTTCGGGGTCGTTTTTTTGTGAATTTGAGCTATTTTACTTCCCAAAACTACCTACATGTTATATATAGGAGCAAAACTAACACACACCACTTACTTTATGCATAGTTGAAGTGTTAATGTCATATTTTGGTGCAAAAGATTAGAAGTTCAATTTTTAGGTTCGTTTCGGGGTCGTTTTTTTGTGAATTTGAGCTATTTTACTTCCCAAAACTACCTACATGTTATATATAGGAGCAAAACTAACACACACCACTTACTTTATGCATAGTTGAAGTGTTAATGTCATATTTTGGTGCAAAAGATTAGAAGTTCAATTTTTAGGTTCGTTTCGGGGTCGTTTTTTTGTGAATTTGAGCTACTTTACTTCCCAAAACTACCTACATGTTATATATAGGAGCAAAACTAACACACACCACTTACTTTATGCATAGTTGAAGTGTTAATGTCATATTTTGGTGCAAAAGATTAGAAGTTTAATTTTTAGGTTCGTTTCGGGGTCGTTTTTTGTGAATTTGAGCTATTTTACTTCCCAAAACTACCTACAAGTTACACATAGGAGCAAAACTAACACACACCACTTACTTTATGCATAGTTGAAGTGTTAATGTCATATTTTGGTGCAAAAGATTAGAAGTTCAATTTTTAGGTACGTTTCGGGGTCGTTTTTTTTGTGAATTTGAGCTATTTTACTTCCCAAAACTACCTACAAGTTACACATAGGAGCAAAACTAACACACACCACTTACTTTATGCATAGTTGAAGTGTTAATGTCATATTTTGGTGCAAAAGATTAGAAGTTCAATTTTTAGGTTCGTTTCGGGGTCTTTTTTTGTGAATTTGAGCTATTTTACTTCCCAAAACTACCTACAAGTTACACATAGGAGCAAAACTAACACACACCACTTACTTTATGAATAGTTGAAGTGTTAATGTCATATTTTGGTGCAAAAGATTAGAAGTTCAATTTTTAGGTTCGTTTCGGGGTCGTTTTTTGTGAATTTGAGCTATTTCACCTCCCAAAACTAGCTACATGTTACATGCTACAATTTCCAAAATAAACTAATTCTTACCTATCAATTTAATCTAAATTAAATAAACTAATTAGTTACATACCTTTTGAAGATAATCGATGTCGGTACAACGGTTGACTATATCAAACATGTACCGCAAGATGCGTAATAGCCACAATCAACACCATTCTTTTGTTGCGGACACTGAAATTCACCAAATTTAAACATCCAAAAACATTCATGTTAAATTTAAAGTATATGAAAATAAATGGTTAGACATAAGATTCACCAAAGTAGTTACCTCAATCGATATCCAAAGAGGAGCTTTTCCTAATCGAAGTCCAAGTCCATAATGGTGCTTCATCACACTACATCAATACATTATAAGATGTTTATTATATATATATATATATATATATATGTATATATATATATAAATGTGTAATATTAGGTACACATATTGTTCTAGTTAAGTTACCTATTCAATAGTGACTTGACTAGTAAGCTCCGTGGTGGTTGTCGACGAAGAGAATCAAAGTGGTAAACGTGATTATTTGACAAACATATCACAATGAGCGTCCAATGGAGACTATACAAGGAAATAATATAAAGTTATCTAAACAAGGTAATAAAGTTATAGAAAATAAAGTAAAGCATCAAGTTTGGTGTAACAAGCTTACGCTTCAATATATGGAACAAGGATGAACTTCTCTTCTAACCGATGTGATTGTTTGAAACTAGTATCGAGATATTCTTTCACATCGGTTTTGTTTTTTAAACAATTGTCATCTCGCATCATACTTGGACATAACCAACCAATCTTTGTCTCACTCATTTTTTCATTCAATTCGAGTACACAATAACTTCGAGAAATTAAAGCATATAATAAAAAGTCAACATACATGTATGGAAGGTGAAAATTATTATAAACTTGTAAAGTAAGATATGTATATGTATCACCTCATGAAAGCTTGTATCATTGTTCCACTCAACATTTCTCCACGTAAGAATTCTTTAACATCGTCTTTGGAAATCCATGTAGATGACTCATCAGCGTAGTTGAATTGTTCCTTCCCCAAAGGAACATGTATTGCAGTATCATCGAGCAAATCACTAACACACTCATGCAACCAATAACATGCCTTAGTAAGGCCTTGCACCACCAACGGCTCGAGAAGTGGATTGTTTGACATACTAACTTGGTCATCGAACACAATTGGTTCAATTTCAGCACGTCCAATTGCCTCCTTAGCCATCTTGTTTTGTGAACCGACCTTTTTAGCCTTCTGGTCATGTGAACCAGCCTTCCTTGAAACCTATTAAAAAGTAATAATAAGAATATTGTTCACTTATTATTTATATGACATAGAAAAGTAATATAATCAGAGTTGATTATTACATAAACTAACGCATATATGATTATTAAGAATAGTGTACCTCATCTGAAAATCGCACCCATGCACGCGGCCACAGAACATAACTACCATGGGCGTCACTCAGTGTATGTAGACTGACCTCCGGTTTTGGCATCGGAAGACCTAAGTCTTCAAAACCAGGCTCAATGTAGTCGATGCTCACCACATAGTGATCATTTTTCACTATCTGGTGATGCACTCGTACTCGATCACCAGGAGGTTGTGCATGGCCACTAGCTACCACAATCAGACTATCAGAATCTTTTTCTTGAACTAATAGTCGGCATGGGGTCTCCTCCTTTGAATCAAAACAAGTCATTAATAGTTAATTGCGATGAAACAACATATTTAGAATTGCATGCACTTAGGGACAATACATAGTTAATTAATAAAGCACAGTGATTAAGCGTGATAAATTAAACCAAATACAGTGATTACCTTCAACTCGGGTATTGGTGGATCGGGTGCGAGTATCGTTTGATTATCTGATGTTTGTGGAACACCGATCGGCTGGCTAGATGGAACATCACTACCTTTCTTCAATGGGAAGGTCGGTAAACCCATTTGCTCCATCATAGCATTGAAGTTATGTGTCATCTCCTCTCTAAGCTCCTCCCGAATTGCAGATTTGATAGCCTCCACATCTACCGACGCCGAATTCACACTACTTGCACTTGATTTTGACGTTGTCGTGTATTGTTCACCATATACCTTTCGCACGCCGAGGCGGACACCTCCCACGCCCCTCACACGACCACTATGGTCCTTTCCTAGAGTTTCGTGCAAAGCATCCATGTGTGCGGTAGGAGTGAAATCACCTGTTGCCTCCTTTTCCTTTAATCCGATCTACAAATAAAACAACATAAATTAGACGTTAAAATTTTTCAAAAAACAAAACAGCAGCGGGAACGTGCAAGGGGGGGTAGGGCGTGGGGGACTGTGGTGGGGGGAAGTGCAAGGGGGGGTGTGGGGGGGGGGGGCAGTGGGGCAGTGGGGGGGCGTGTGGGGACTGTGGGGGGAAGTGCAAGGGGGGGGTGTGGGGGGGGGGGGGGGGGGCTGTGGGGGGGGGCAGGTGTAGGGGGGCAGTGGGGGACTGTGTGGGGGCAGCAGTGTAGGGGCAGTGGGGGGACTGTGGTGGGGGGAAGTGCAGGGGGGAAGTGTGTGGGGGGCAGTGGGGGGCGTGTGTTTGGGGCGGTGGGGGGGCCAGGTGGGGTGTAGGGGGGAAGTGCAAGGGGGGAGCGTGGGGGGGGGGGGGAGTGGGACTGTGTTGGGGGGTGGGGGTGGGGACTGTGTTGGGGCCAGGTGGGGGGGTGGGGTGGGGGAAGTGCAGGGGGGCGTAGGGGCGTGGGGGGAGTGGGGGGGACTGTGGTTGGGGGGGGCAGTGGGGACTGTGGTTGGGAGGGGGCGGTGTAGGGGGCAGTGGGGGACTGTGTGTTGGGGGCAGTGGGGGGCCAGTGGGGTGTAGGGGGGGGGGGGCAGGTGGGGGGAGTGGGGGACTGTGGTTGGGGGCAGGTGGGGGAGTGGGGACCGTGTGTGGGGGCGGTGGGGGACCTGTGTTTGGGAGGGGGGGCAGGTAGGGGGGCAAGTGGGGGGAGCGTGTGGGGGGGCAGGTGTGGGGGCGCAGCTGGGGGACTGTGAGGGGGGGAAGTGCAAGGGGGGGACTGTGGGAGGGGGGTGGGGGGGGCCGGTGGGGGGGGGGGGGGGGGTGGGGTGTGGGGGGGGATGTGTTGGGGGCCAGCGCAAAGTGCCAGGCGGCAAGCAGCGGCAGGCCAGGGGGCAAAGCAGCGAGGGAGCAGCAGCGGCAAAGCAGGGCAAAGCAAGCAGCCGATGATGGCGGCAGCAGTGCCGCCGCGGCCGGGCTGCTGCCGCCGCCGCCCCAACACACGCCTCCCCCTTGCACTTCCCCCTACACCCCACCCCCCCCACCTGCCCCCTAAACAGTCCCCCCCACTGCCCCCCCCCACACGTCCCCCCTCGCACTTCGAAAATGACATGAAATGGCCGAAATAGGCCTAAAATGATATTTACGTTCCCGAAATCCGACCAATAATAAAGTTGAACCTATAAATCTACTTAATAACAATATTTTAGGTTATATTATCATGTTTCACAAGAAATTGGAGCCCAAGTGACTCAAACTATTCGAAAATGACATGAAATGGCCGAAATAGGCCTAAAATGATATTTACGTTCCCGAAATCCGACCAATAATAAAGTTGAACCTATAAATCTACTTAATAACAATATTTTAGGTTATATTATCATGTTTCACAAGAAATTGGAGCCCAAGTGACTCAAACTATTCGAAAATGACATGAAATGGCCGAAATAGGCCTAAAATGATATTTACGTTCCCGAAATCCGACCAATAATAAAGTTGAACCTATAAATCTACTTAATAACAATATTTTAGGTTATATTATCATGTTTCACAAGAAATTGGAGCCCAAGTGACTCAAACTATTCGAAAATGACATGAAATGGCCGAAATAGGCCTAAAATGATATTTACGTTCCCGAAATCCGACCAATAATAAAGTTGAACCTATAAATCTACTTAATAACAATATTTTAGGTTATATTATCATGTTTCACAAGAAATTGGAGCCCAGTGACTCAAACTATTCGAAAATGACATGAAATGGCCGAAATAGGCCTAAAATGATATTTACGTTCCCGAAATCCGACCAATAATAAAGTTGAACCTATAAATCTACTTAATAACAATATTTTAGGTTATATTATCATGTTTCACAAGAAATTGGAGCCCAGTGACTCAAACTATTCGAAAATGACATGAAATGGCCGAAATAGGCCTAAAATGATATTTACGTTCCCGAAATCCGACCAATAATAAAGTTGAACCTATAAATCTACTTAATAACAATATTTTAGGTTATATTATCATGTTTCACAAGAAATTGGAGCCCAAGTGACTCAAACTATTCGAAAATGACATGAAATGGCCGAAATAGGCCTAAAATGATATTTACGTTCCCGAAATCCGACCAATAATAAAGTTGAACCTATAAATCTACTTAATAACAATATTTTAGGTTATATTATCATGTTTCACAAGAAATTGGAGCCCGGTGACTCAAACTATTCGAAAATGACATGAAATGGCCGAAATAGGCCTAAAATGATATGTACTTACAATAGCATTGGCTATCTTTTCAGTAACGGGATCGGGTAACACTCTCTTTCCCTTTGCATCAACCCCATGCATCGAACACCACCAATCAAGGACCCTGTCCCGGTTGACGAGCCGGTGTAGCTGATGTGGTTGTAGAGGTAGGTGTCGTTGTCGAATCCTGTGTGGGGTAATGGGCAAACATCCACTTTTTTCTCGCCTGATCGTAGGAATGGGCACCCAAATGATGATAATATTTCCTTGCTTTTGCACTTGCGCTTTTTTTCTCACGTCTTGCCTGAAAAAACACATAATTACAAACAAAAGATTAGGTGTTATATACAATCATACTCGAGCTAAGTGTGGTAAATATAATTAAAATCCTTTGCTTACAACGACTTCGGGGTAGTATTTTTGGCAACAAATGCTTCCCACTCTTCAGGTTTGATATTTCTCCATATTTGATATGGTAATGTGGTGGGTTCCTCTGAATTTTCCAATGCGGCCTCGGCTTCGATTTGCTTTTCTCCCCCATAAATTTTCTTCTTCTTTGTACCCGTTCTTTTCCTCCGCTTAGTAATCCAACCGGACACTAACTTAGCCTTGAAATCTCGAAATCTCTCGAGCAAGCGCGGATAAAAATAGATTCTTCTTGGCTTCATCATCTTCGATATTGAAGAGATTCTACAAAAAAACGAACAAAAATATTAGTTTCCACATTTGTTGTAATAGATTAAATTTTATCATTAGTACTACATACACATACATTTATTAAAATAAGAAACTAAATGGTAGTATGAAACTTACCATAGTGTCATTCCATAGCAATTTCTTCATCCCCTCGGGCACCTCTTGCCATGAATGCAAAATGGAGAGCCTCCGAACACAAAGGCCAATATGTTTGGCATACTTAGAACGCCACACACCACAAGGTTGACCCAAGTTATCGTACTCTAAAGTCATATGCAAGTGAGTAGCACTTATTGACTTTGTAGGTCCTCTTTCCCTTTCTCTTTTTCATCACTTTCGATTTTCTTTGTTGTTGATTTGTTTGTAACTCCCGTTGTTGACCTTCTTTCCTACAAACTTGTTGTGCTTTCACAATTGTACCACTTTTTGGATGAAGTTCTTGAAGATCTCGATCTTCGAGATCACCTTTATCTGGGTCCTTCCTCACATCATAAGATTCATCCTCGGTTGTGTGTTCACTAGTCGTCATCTCATCCATATGTAGTAATTATCCCTGCAATTATAAACACATAGAAATTAATATATATGTACAAGTTAAAAAAAAATAACAAATTGATTAAGGACCAACAATAATGGAACATCGGAAATCGTGGGCCACTAGCTCCTCCCCCTTGCACATCCTCCCCGCGGCATGCGGCGGCGGCGGCAAAGAGCTTTTGCCGGCGGCGGCAAGCAGCTTGCTGCTTCTTGCCTTGCTGCTTTGCTGGCTGCGCTTGCTTGCCGCTGCTTGGCAGCTTGCTTGCTTGCCGCCGCGGCGGCTTGCTTGCTGCGGGGGAATGTGTGCAAGGGGGGAAGTAGCTAGGTGTTGGACCAGGGGGCGGGAAGTAGCTAGGGGTTGGACGGGGGGAAGTAGCTAGGGGTTGGACGGGGGAGCGGGGGCTGTGCAAGGGGGGGGGACCGGGGCCTGTGCAAGGGGGGGGAAGTAGCTAGGGGCTGGACGGGGGGGATCGGGCGTGCTGGGGGGGGAACCGGGGGCTGTGCAAGGGGGGCCTAAAATGATATTTATTTTCCCGAAATCCAACCATCAACAAAGTAGCTCGTATAAATCTACTTAATAGCAACATTTTAGGTTATAAGATCATATTTCACAAGAAATTGGATTACCATGACTCGAAATACACGAAAATGACATGAAACGGCCGAAAAAAGCTTAAAATGACGTTTACTTTCCCGAAATCCAACCATGAACATAGTAGCACCTATAAACCTACTTTATAGTAGTATTTTATGCAATATTATCACATTCAACAAGAAATTGGATTACCATGACTCGAAATACACGAAAATGACATGAAACGGCCGAAATAAGCTTAAAATGACGTTTACTTTCCCGAAATCCAACCATGAACATAGTAGCACCTATAAACCTACTTTGTAGTCGTATTTTATGCAATATTATCACATTCAACAAGAAATTGGATTACCATGACTCGAAATACACGAAAATGACATGAAACGGCCGAAATAAGCTTAAAATGACGTTTACTTTCCCGAAATCCAACCATGAACATAGTAGCACCTATAAACCTACTTTGTAGTCGTATTTTATGCAATATTATCACATTCAACAAGAAATTGGATTACCATGACTCGAAATACACGAAAATGACATGAAACGGCCGAAAAAAAGCTTAAAATGACGTTTACTTTCCCGAAATCCAACCATGAACATAGTAGCACCTATAAACCTACTTTGTAGTCGTATTTTATGCAATATTATCACATTCAACAAGAAATTGGATTACCATGACTCGAAATACACGAAAATGACATGAAACGGCCGAAATAAGCTTAAAATGACGTTTACTTTCCCGAAATCCAACCATGAACATAGTAGCACCTATAAACCTACTTTGTAGTCGTATTTTATGCAATATTATCACATTCAACAAGAAATTGGATTACCATGACTCGAAATACACGAAAATGACATGAAACGGCCGAAATAAGCTTAAAATGACGTTTACTTTCCCGAAATCCAACCATGAACATAGTAGCACCTATAAACCTACTTTGTAGTCGTATTTTATGCAATATTATTACATTCAACAAGAAATTGGATTACCATGACTCGAAATAAACGAAAATGACATGAAACGGACGAAATAGGCCTAAAATGACCCTTACTTTCCCGAAATCCAACCAACAACAAAGTAGCACCTATAAATCTACGTAATAGTCGTATTTTTGCTATATTATTATATTCAACAAGAAAATTGAGTCACATGACTCGAAATATATGAAAATGACATGAAATGGACGAAATAGAGATAAACCCGAGTATATGTCTCATGATTTGTTGACCTTCCGCCGTTTCTTAGGAGTTTCAACATGTATCCCTTCGGTGTGATCAACACGCATATAGTTCTCGAGACATATTTACATCATCTTCCACGCTATTTTCAGGATAGGTAAAAGTTGGGATGTCCTCAAATGCATCATACTCTTCCTCATCCTCAACATCACCAATGCCCGAGAATACTCCTTTTGCCAGGTACAACAATTGACCACTTATTATCGCAGGATCGGTTACATAGAATACTTGTTTAGCTTGTGATGCAAGTACAAATGGCTCTTCGGTCTCACGTAGACGACCCATGTCCACAAGAGTGAATCCGCAAGGATCATCTTTTTTACGCAACGTCGATTATCATCAACCCAATTGCAATAAAAGAGACAAATATGAAAAGCCGAGTAGTCAAGCTCCCATATTTCTTGAATTCGCCCATAATAGTTGGTGGCGGCAAGAACGGGAGACTTATCTTTCGAGCTTGCGTATTGTGTAGATGACGCCACAAGTGAAACACCACTATTCGTCGCGATGTCGACTTAAGATCTTGACGTTCGGTCCAAAACGTATACCCGTTAATATCATAACCCTCATAAGAGTGTACAGATTCACGAGGACCAAATGCTAACCACTTGACTGTTTCGAAACATTTTCATTTAAATCATCCACTACTCGATGATGAAACCAATCAATGAACGTCTTATTATGCATTTGCGTCAATGCCCTTATTCCTTTTCCGGGGGTTGCTAACACGTAATTCCTCCATATGCTCATTTAAATAAGGATGGACATTGCCACGTGATGCAACACAAATAAGTGAGCTTGTGTACGCTTGTCGACGAGAAGGTGAGATCAATATTGAGCCAATCGTACCCTTGCCCTCGAGTCCGCCCTCGTGTCGAGATATCGGAACGCCAATAGGATCAACACCAGCAACATACTCGCCACAAAATTACCGACCTCTTCACCCACAATCCCTTGAATAATGCTACCTTACGGTTGTGCAAGATTTCGAACTTTATCCTTCAAAGTACCCATATATCTCTCAAAAGGATAGCACCACCTCAAAAACACTGGACCACACAGCTTAATTTCTCGAACTAGATGGACAATGAGATGGACCATAATGTCAAAGAATGCGGGGGAAAAAACATCTCAAATTTGCATAGAGTTTCAACTACTCGGCCTCGCAAAGAATCGAGGGTCGACGGTTCAAGGACTTTGCTGCATATTGTATGGAAAAATGAACAAAGTTCGGTAATGGTGTGCCTCACATGCTTCGGAAGTATCCCACGAATTGCAATCGGTAAGAATACTTGCATCATGACATGACAATCGTGAGATTTCATACTCGATAACTTCAACTCACCATTTAAGGTAACAAATCGCTTCATATTCGATGAGTACCCGGTTGGAACCTTAATACCATACAATGACTCGCAAAAAATCCGTTTCTCGGCTTTCGACGGCGTGTAGCAAGTGGGGGCAAATAATTCTTCTCCGAATCATCCACCCTTTTTCTTTTCCCAATTTCCTCATCAAGCCCTTCCTCCACTACTTTCTTTTTCCTTCCCGCCCTTTTTTGAGCCCACAACTCCGGTCGAAGCTTATTTTTTTCCAAGTGAAGACGTGACGCTTTAACATCCTTTGTCTTACCGGAATATTCATAAGTGTCGCAAGAATTGCATCACAAACATTCTTCTCAATGTGCATGACATCCAAACAATGTCCGACTTTTAAATCTTTCCAATATGGGAGTTTCCAAAAAATAGACTCCTTTTTCCATAATCCCGTAGTTCCATCAACGTCATTCGCGGGTTTACCATAGATCGTTTCAATGCCCTTAACCCGATTATAAACTTCGGTACCAGTTAATGGTCTACGAGCAACTTCCTCTTCAACCGTCCCATCGAAGGCCTTTTTCTTAAATCGATAGGGATGGTCGCGTCTAAGGAGCCTTCGTGTGCGCATATAGACATGTTTGCAACCCTTAATGTGTGTAGACTTCATGTCATCTATACAAATCGGGCACGGTTTTTTTCCTTTGGTCTTATACCCGGATAAGTTCCCATAAGCTGGAAAGTCGTTCATTGTACGAAAAGCATGGCACGCAGAGTGAACATCTCATTAGCATACGCATCAAATACCGACACTCCTTCGTTCCACATCTTACGTAAATCTTCAATAAGTGGTTGAAGGTATACATCTATGTCATTTCCAGGTTGTTTCGGCCCCGATATGAGAAGCGACAACATGATGTACTTGCGTTTCATGCACAACCAAGGAGGCAAGTTATAAATCACTAAAACTACCGGCCATGTACTATGCCGAGAACTAAGATTGCCAAAGGGATTCATGCCATCCGTACATAATCCAAGCCTCAAATTCCTATCCTCGTTACCAAACGGCTTATGCACCCTATTGATACTTTTCCACTCGGGGGAATCGCCTGGATGCTTCAAAGAAACCGTCTTTCTTCCTACGATCCGCATGCCACCGCATATTCTTCGCATCTTTTTTAGTGAGAACATGCGCTTAAATCTAGGTATTATGGGAAGATACCACAACACCTTAGCTGGTGGTCCTTCACTACCCCCAGCCCCTTCACGCTTGTACCTTGATAATCCACAACGTGGACACTCATCTAAATGCTCATACTCATTACGATAAAGCACACAATCGTTTGGACAAGCATGTATCCTCCGGTACTCTAAACCGAAAGGACACATGAGTTTCTTAGCATAATAGTTCGACTTTGGCGGATCATTTCCATCGGGGAGCATATCGCCTAAAACTTCCAACAACGACGTGAAACCGCAATCCGTCCAACCTGCTTTCGACTTAATATTGAAGAGTGTTATCACAGCGGAAAGTTTGGTGTACTTCGTACAACCTGGATACAATGGCCTTTCGGCGGCCTCGGATATAGACTCAAACATACGAGGTCGTTTGCAAGACCGATCTTCAACCTCTTGTATCATCTCGTCTACCCGATCTCTATCATCATCCCCAAATTCATCATCCCCATACTCACCATCCTCGAAATCATCACCTAATTTATCCTTCTCCTCTTCACATACATCGTTCATTATCCTACAACTTCTTGCATATCTCCCCTCCTCACCATGCCAAACCCATACGTGGTATTGAGGCCTAAACCCACGACGAAAGACATGCTCCCTAAGCAAATGAATACTACTAACCTTGCTCACATTTCCACAATCTAAACAAGGACAATAAAAGTCGATTGCTCCGGAAGATGCTTGGTATTCTAATGCAGATTTACAAAATTCGAGACCCCATTCACAAACTCAATCGATTCACGGCTACCATACATCCAAGTACGATCCATCTCATTCATGAAAACCTCTAATTAAACACAACCAATTGTAAGTATCAATCATTTAAGCACATTCACATGCAAGACAATCACATATTGAAAACACGCACATACAAATGGAGGCTAAGTGAGTCACATGTGCAAATGTATGCATGCATCCGAAGGTCCTTATCACTCCAACCTAACCCATCCTTGGACATTTAATCTCACTAGTGAATATATGCCAACTCTTGATTCTAAGGAAAATCCGGCAGCATTTCCCTACAGTTCTCCAAGTACACAATGTAGATAATTGATTATCTACATATGTACACGAGAGAACAATGTAGAGAAATGACAAGCCAAGACTTTCCTTAGAATTGAAAAGAAGACATACATTCACCACCTAAGTGAGATCAAACGTCCAAGGACGATCCCAAACAGGGGACTATTCAAGACTTACTCCTAATGAGTAAGTCTTGAACGGGTATCTAGGCATATGATTGATGATATGATGATTCATATAACTTATACATTTCATAGCTTAATTAAATTGTTTTCATCCAATCTCATATCAAGAAATATACATACACATATATAGATTGAATCTACATATACATAATAAATGAAGATATATAATGAATTGTCTTTATCATAAATACATACCAATAACAACTAATATGGAGATCGATCTCTTATATATACTCTGCACTATCTCCTAGTTGATTTGCCGCTTCCAATATGCTAATATCTAAGACACATAAAACCGAAAAAATTGTTAGCATATAGTAAATGCAAAAATTATAAGAAATACATTCATATATATAAATTATCATATCTTACCCACATTGAAACACATTACAACTAACTTTTCTCATTTAAACTATTAACAAATTATAAATGAAATTTGTTTGCATTAAACTAAGTTAATAGCTAATGTAGCTAATCAAATAAAAATCAAAATAATTAAAAAGGCAACCTTGAATTTCTTGAACAAATGCGTGAGAGAGGGTGGGCGGCGCGCAGGTGGGTGGCGCGCAGGTGGGTGGCGCACAGTGTACGGTGGGTGGCGCGCACCGGTGGCGGCGCTCGAGTGGCCGGGTGCGCAATCCGGTGGCGTGGGTGCGTGGTGCGCCGGGGATGGCGTGTAGAAGGCTGCGTGGTGGCGCGCACAGGACGGTGGACCGGAGCTCAGGGGGTGGTTGAATTCGAAAGCTAGGGCTCAGGGGTGGTTCAATTCGCAAGGGTTGGGCTCAGGGGTGGTTCGTTCGTTGCGTGGTGAGATGATTTTTCGCGAGTGAAAAATTGGGTGGAGCGAGGGAATTTTAATGAGAGCGCGAAATTGGGCGGAAAAAAATAAAACAAAGGGGCTGCGGTTGTGAGGAAAACCGCAGCCCTTCCATTAAGGGCTGCGGTCAGGCCCATAACCGCAGCCCTTTATTGCACGAAGGGCTGCGGTTTTGGGCCTGACCGCAGCCCTTAATGGAAGGGCTGCGGTTTTCCACACAACCGCAGCCCTTTTACAACAGCAAATGGCTTTTTTTCCTCTAGTGGAAGTACTTCCAAATGTAATAGAAATAGAAGAAGTATTACATGTGGACTTAAATATGGAAGTACTTCCATGTGTAACAAAAATAGAAGAAGAAAAATATGTTGACTTAAATAAGGAAGAGGTTCCAAATGTAATTGAAGTAGAAGAAGAAGATGATTTGAACTTAAATGTGGAAGGAGTTGAGCCAATGGTAGGAATATATTTCATTTCAGGTCACTAGTAGAATAATTGCTTATTGCTACGGTCATTAAATGGCCTATTGCGGCGGTTTTCGCCTCGCAGCAATAAAGGGCGCAGCAATAGGTAATTTACCTATTGCTGCGGTTTTAAACCGCAGCAATAGGGCAACCTATTGTTGCGGTTCTTATCCAAAACCGCAGCAATAGGTAGTGCTAATAATAAAAAAAATATTTAAAAAGCAACATATTGCTGCTGTTGTTGGTAAAAACATCAGCAATATGTGAGTCTATTGCTGCTGTTTTTACCAAACAACAGCAGCAATAGATTTTTTTTAAAAAAAAAAAAAATCATACATTTCTAATTGAAAGAAAATTACAGTTTTCCATCAGATAAAAATATAAAAATAAAATAAGACACTACATCATATTAATTCTTTAGATGTACTTATACCCAAAAAAATCCAACAAAAATATAGATACAAAAGAAAAATATAAAAAAATTAAAAATTAGAAACCCTATATCATATTAACTCTAAAAATATAAAATTGAAGAAAATCGAAAACAAAATACATCAATAGCCGACAATATTAAGAAAACTAGAAAAACAGAAATTAGTAAGAACGGATCTAAAGGCAAAAACAGAAGAAAAAAAAAACTAAGAACAGATCTAAAGCCGAAGAACCGCCGAAGGTGGCTTCGAACCGCTACAGCCGGAATCATCGACGAACCGCTACAGCCGGCGGTTTTGAGTGAAGAGCAGATTCGAGGAAACGCATATTCGAGGAGTTAGTGTGAGACTCAGCCGGCGGTTTTGAGTGGAGAGCAGGGGGTTTGCGTCGCGGTGGAGCTGCAGGAGTGCATCGCGGTGGTGGGTGGCGACGTTCGTCTGACTTCGACTCCGGCGCTGGGTAGCAGACACGAAGCAAGGAGACAGAACGAGAGAGAAATGGCGAGGTGGTGGTTGAACGCGAACGAAATGGTGGAGTCGAGCGGTGGTTGAAGGCGAACGAAACGATTTTGTGGAGATGTGGTCGACGGCGTGCAAAAATGGTGGGAGAAGATGAGAGAGAAGGTACATAGAAGAGGGAGAAGGTACAGAGAAGAGATGACACGAGAAGAGAGAGCCAAATTTTTTTGGGAGAGATAATATGAGGTAATGGCGCACAACTACAGTTAAGAACCAAAAACCCTAATAAACCTATTGGTTATTGCTGCGGTTTATGAAAGAAACCACAACAATAGTTTAAAATTTTATTAAAAAAATAATACTTTAAGCTATTGCTGCGGTTCTGAGTGGAAACCGCAGCAATAGCTCTGGTCAAACCAGTCAAATATTTTTGAAAAATTCCCGTTGACATATATTGCTGCGGTTTCCGCCTAGAACCGCAGCAATATGTTGATTTTCGATTTTTCCTTTTCTTTTGACGTGGTTTATTGCTGCGTATGGGTAAAACCGCAGCAATTCAGCCGCAGCAATAAGGAATTATTCTACTAGTGGGTGAAAAATTTGCCAAGCATTGTCACGAGTATGCTTATAAAAAAGGATTTGAGTTTTTTGCTAGATCAACTTCTTTGATAGAGAAGTATATGGAGCAAGGGGTAAAAGAATAGGGGTCGGAGATAGAGAGCCAAAGTACCATATGATGAAAAGAATAAGATTTTGTTGTAAGAAGGGGGGGATTAGAACAATCAAAGGGATTGAATATTACAAGTTGTAAAGTATATGTTGATGCACGCATGAAAAATGAAAATATGGTGATATGCATTTGTAGTCTAGATCACATTCATGACCTTACTCTGTCATGCAGCCAAATTATGGTTAATTATAGGAGTATTGATGAGACAACTTTTCATAAGATGATGATTAATGATGTGGCGGGTATACCTTTATCAAAGAACTTCAATGTAATGTTGGTCGAATAAGGAGGGCATGAGAACTTATCATACAATCAAAGGGACTTGTGGAATGCAGTGAACGTCCATCGTTGTAAGTCCAAAATTAAAGGAGATGCAGCTGCTCATGAGAAATACTTATAGAAGATGACTAAATTCAATAGTGAATTTTACATTAGCATCGAGAAGGATGAAGAAGGGAGGCTGATAAATGCATTTTCGTCTTATGCAAGGAGCAGACTGCATGTAAAGAATTTAGAGATATAATCACCTTCGACACCATCTTTATGTGCAACATGTAAGTTCCTTTCAAAAATCAAAGTCTTCGTAATTAAACAAATATTTAGTATCAAAAATGATAAATTAATATCCCTTGGTACCTGTTAGATAGATTCCATTTCAAAGTAAAGTACACGTTGTTAATCAATAATTTAGTATAAAAATGAAAATTAGTATCTCTTGATACCTGTTAGATAGGCTCCATTTAAAAATAAAATACACGTAATTAAACAATAATTTAGTATCACAAACGATAAATTATTATATTCTGCCAAATAATAGTTGTATATGTAGTTCAGAACAGTATTATGCGTGTTCATTCTTAAGACATTAAAAAAGTATGGTTGTTGAACAGGTATCGAATGCCTTTTGCTATTTTTGTTGGCTTAAACCATCACATGAAATCAATTGGGTTTGCAGCTACAGTGATCTCAAACGAAGACGCAGAGACATTCGTGTGGGTTTTTGAGGAATAACTATCATGTATGGGCAAAGCCCCAAGAGGTATCCTCACTAATCAATGTAAGGCCATTGGAAAGGCAGTTGCTACTGTATTTCCAAGAGTCCCCCACAGTGGTACATACTTCAAAATGCATGGAAGAACTTAGGACATTCTCGAAACAGTTTCAAAGAAACTGAAGAGTGCATGCTTATCATTGTCCATGATTCTCTTTCCACAATAGAGTTTGATGAAGCATGAGGGAGATGGTAAAAAAATTAAATTGCAAGATCATCTGGATGAAGGATGCATTTGAAATGAGGAAAGATGGGCTAGTACTGTAACAACCCCCACTTCCGAGCTGCTAGCTAATCACACTTAATATACACAAATCTCAATTAACACTTAATAAACATTGAATTTACATTTACTCGCAGCGGAAACATAATATTTTCTACGACTGGATCTGTCGGTTAGGGCCCGCAACATAACAACTTCAGAACCAAAATATCGGGTTACAGAATACTTTACTCAATCCCAAATAATAATATACTTAATTCTCATATAAGCACTTGAGTACTAACAACTTATACTTTAAATACAACTTCTGAATTACTAATCTAACTACAACTTCATAACCAATCCCTCACTTAAGATTCACTTCGAGCCTCCATTACAAACCTGCAAATTACAGAAGAAAATACACAACAACGCAAACTAAAATGAGTGGAAAGCTCAGTAACTCTACTTCAGCCCGTCAAAACGGTTCCAGTTCCCAAATGTTTTTATGCAATGATCAAACTTAGTGATTGTTCCAAAAATCATTATTTAGACACACCGCTGGCATAGCTCAATCCCCTTAACACAAATTGCTAGCAAGTACAGGCGTTGACGGAAACTCAACGTAACATAATATAACACAAAATTCGACCTTCTCTAGTCTTAATTGAACTTATATCTTAATCATTTCCTCCACATGTACCTTGCCTACTCTTCATCTTAGTTCATAAGCTAAGCCAGCTAAAACAAATACAAAATTTATTTTTTCATTATCATACTCAAATCATATTTCAAGAGACATAAACATTTTCGAACAATTCCAATAACTGAACAAAATTATAATTCCATAATCATTCAATAATAAGTTCCACAACTCAGCAGATGTAGATGCATCTATAACCATGGCCATAACTATAAACGATATACGATATTTTAAAAAAACAACACACACACACACATGCATGTAAATACATTTTACTAAACACAAAATGTTACCTCAATTGCAAACCAATTTCTCTACTAACTACCGTCCAAGAACAACAGCAATTAACCTTCAAGAATAATAATCCTCGATACCCAATATACCTTGAGCTCCATAATCAATATCCGTAGTCATATCACCAATAACAATAAGAATCATATACAATCCATAAATTTTATACATGAAAACTAATCTATTTCACTCTTATATTATAAACTCATTCATAATCTCATTCAATTTCCATTCTTTACACATACTAAGTAGTATGCACATTAAGAGCTAACTAGGATTCTTCAATAGTTCTCAACAACATAAACTACTCTAATCAACCCCCTTTCTTCATATATTCTAAAACTGATTTTTATAAACTAATTTGAAAAAAAACTGAACTTGTATTATAAAGCTTCAAAGTAATTCTCTAACCATTACACAAGGAGGAAAATTTTTAATCTTTAATTAACTTCAACATACTTATATGAAAAATTGATTTTGCAAACCATATAAGTAAAACAACACTTAAAACAAAGACTAAGTTATCATTTAACACCAACTAAAATTAGCTACTAGATTTACTTATTTCAACAAGAAGCTGATTTTCTCAAATCAAACTTAAGTCTTGTAAAGTAATAATAGAACAAAGATAAATTTTCTTTGAGAGCAAAAACAAATTTTACCTTCCACTAGCTTCCTCAAAATAGAATTGGAACTAAACATAAAAAGATGAGCAACACATAAGAACCGACAAGGAGGTTGTAGCAGCGACAGTTCGTCACCGCGGCAACAACGCCACCACACGAACGAAGCAGATATAGGAATATAGAGCACAATCCTACACCACATCATGGCAACAGTGCAACCAACAACAACACTGACAGGAAGCGGCACCTCGGTCTTGAACAACAGCAACCCATGGGAGAAATCTGATTAAGAAAGAGAAGAGCAGTGACGAGCGGCGGCAGTGATAGCGCGCAACGATGGAGAGATGGCAACACAGGAAGGAGAACTAGCCGAAATTTGATTGAAGCTGGAGGAAGAAGAAGAGACGCGTGAAAAGAACAATTTTGGGGTTTGGGGGTTTCTTTTACTCCCTGTTTTTTTAGACTTATTTTCAATTCAATTTAGTATAGTTCAGTTTTGTTCAGTTCAGTTCAATTCAGTTCAGTTCAGTTACTCTTTGCATATCAGTTTCTCTCAGTTCAGTTCAGTTCAGATTCTCTCAGTTCAAAAGAACGAGGCCTTATTCCCCTTGAAGGAAGATGGAAGGTTGACAACAAAGCAAAAATGCGGTGTATTCCATAAATACCACGAACGAGAGGAGATTTACATAATTTTTTTTCTTCCTTTTTATTAATTTAAAAATGGATTTTTTGATTTTTACCACCTTATAAGTAAGCTATTTTACACTTTACCGCCTTTTTTTTTCCAATTTTACCACCTTAAACTTTCCAACTCACTAAAAACTACCACCTAACTCGTGCTCCGGTCAAGAATCCGGTGAGGGAGGGCCTACATTTGGGATTAAATTTTTTTTTTTGCCCTTTTTTACTCTCTCTCCCCCCGATTTCTTTCTCTTTCTTCCTTCCCCATTCTACTTTTCCTTTCTTACCTTCAATCCCCTTAAATTATTCACATTCTTACCTTCAATTCCCTTCAACAACAACCTCTCTGTAAGAATCATTAACTTCTCTTTGATTTTTACTGAGATTTTTTTACACTCTCTCTCCTCCACTTCACCCAAAAAACCAGAAGTTTAAGCTCCTCTTTCTCCTCCTTTATTTCAACTTTTGTAGCAAGAGGAATTCCATGGTTGCTCTTTTGGTGGTTTTGGGAAGAAGACTGAGACATTATGTGCCTATATTAATGAAGATGAATGACAACCAAAGCAAGCATTATGCAAAAGAACACCATAGATCCCTAATTTAGGCCCAATTTACCAGAAAATTCATTGATTAATGAACAAGAAATGCCCAACATATAAGAAGAACCCTAACCTATTAAATTGGGCTGAGAAAGCATATCTTTAACAATAGCGGAATCTCCTATTTCTCCGTTGATTGAGGTCAAATTTGTCAAATAAAAAGGTAAGCCCTAACTTGATTTATGCTTCCATCAAAGAAATTTGGGTTTTTAGAGGGATTGAAAGACAAAATTGGGGTTTCAATGAAGAGGAAATGAAAAATCGAGGGTAAAAGGAAAAAAATGGGGGGAAACTAAACATAGAACATTTATCCCCCCCCGCCAGATTCTTCGTCGGAGCTGAGTCAAGGTGGTGATTGTTAACGAGTTGGAAACTTTAAGGTGATAAAATTGAAAAAAAAGGTGGTAAAGCGTTAAACAAGCTATTTATAAGGTGGTAAAAATCAAAAAACCTTAAAAATCAACTAAAACCAAATACCACTAACATTTTAGGTTTAGAAATAGAAATGGATACTAAAGTACTAAAATCATTTAAAAACAAACAGACTCAGATTTCTCAAACTAATATCAAGCATACATCATCATATAACCAAAGCTAATAAACTGTTAATTAAAGCTTCTTAAGAATACAGGCTATTACAAGTAGTTATTGAAGAAGCACCTTTTGGGCTGGTATGTCATCGACTTAAAGGAGTGAAAGTATGAATTGATTCTTCTAGACTTACATGTCCCTCAATACCGATTTGCTTCAATTTGTTGAATAATATGAGATGGCCATGAGAAGGAAAGCGGAAGAAGAAAAGATACTAAACTTTTGAAGCGTGAATAAGCCCAATAAATGTGACAGGACCATACTAGTGGAGGAGGTATTCCATAAGGCATATACTAATGCCAAATTTGAAGAGGTGAAAAAGGAAGTCATTAGTTTAAATTATACAAACAGTGCAAGAGCTAGGGAGTGACAAGATGATGACTTTTTACAATGCCGATGAAAACATTCCAATCCCATATGAAAATAAAAGTGGAAGCATTATACTCTCACTCGAGGAAAAAAGGCCAAGGGCTGCGGTCAAAAGTGGCACAAGGGTTGCGTTTTTTGACCGCAACCCTTGGCCTAGCATCCCTTGGCATTTTAGAAGGGTTGCGGTTGTTGACCGCAACCCTTAATAATTAAGGGTTGCGGTTATCTCTCAAAACCGCAGCCCTTAATAATGGATAAAGGGCTGCGGTTTTTTTTTTGCATTTTTTTGTCCCAAATGATTCCAAACACTTATTTATATATATATATATATAACTATCATTTTTCATTACAAATTATGTTTTTAATACAAATATGGAGAAAATAAGAATCATGTTATAAATAAAACAAATGTTTGATTTATAAATGTTTGCATTAATACACTTCCATCAAATCCAAGTCCACTTGCCACAAATCATCTTTATTTTCCCTGTGTGACAATAACAAAATATGGCATTGCTTGAAGCAGATTATGCCCAAAAAAACCATGGTGACATAACAAACAAAAGAACCACCAATGACAACGAGAAGGTATGCCAACCTTCTGATATCTCAGCTTCCAACATTATGTTAACATGCAAAGAGGAAGGTGATGTAGATGCAGCTGCAGTCAAGCAGCTGATAGCCCTGTGATGGAAAAAATTATGGTATTTTACTATTTTCACCCATAGATTGCAATCAGAAATTTAGCAAACTAACTAGAAAATTGGCCTGATCAATTTCAATCCTCAATCTAAGAGAGGAAAGGACTATGGGTAACAATTCTCCAGGCATCCTCGAATACCTAAGGAAGAATTCAAATGATCAAAAAAGCATGTAAGGGACAATCGTACACGAATTTAAAAGGCATTCTTCAGCCAAAACATTCTCGTTATCTTACAGGTTTTGACACTAAAACCTAGCATAAACCAAATCACAGCAATCTAGAAGTTAAACCAAACTCATGCACTTAGATCATTTAACAACACTCGCCCACTTTCAATGAAACCAAAAGAGCCACTGTTGTTTGGCTTTGATTACAATGGACTAAATGAAAGTGGTTCATTTAAATATTTGCATTATTTCATCATCGTTGAAGAGCATAGGTGGTGCGTCTAGGTTCAAGTATCTAGTAGAAGTACCCTTCCTGTTATCTCAAGGGTCCGCTACATAGAGACTTAATGCCCTAGAGCACAGATATCATCCATGACCCCAGAGTAGGAACACTCCTATCATAAAATACTGACAGATGGCAATTGCTTTGACTCATCTGTTCATTTATCGGGTTTAATAAAGGTAATGCAAATTAATTAATCTTGAAAAAAGAAAATACACAATAGAGAAGTGGATCCCTTGAAAATTAATATGAAAGAATATGGGCAAAAGGCGCTATGTAGGTTCATGAAAGAATACCCTTGGAAAATCCCCATAACAAAGTATCGAATTGATCAAAGGAAAACTAAACAGATAAGAATTTACAACCAGAAAACCAACCATGAAATATTTATGTCATCTCTACCCAGTGACAGAAGCAAAGATGGCCAAAAATGTTGAGCTCCAAATAGACTTTCTGCCCTTACACCCACAAAAAGTGACTGCTAGAAGTTATTTTCCCACAAAGATCCTTTCTAGTCTCTAGAAGAGATGAATAGAAGGCAAAGGTGATTACCGAGATCTGGAGGTCCAAGTGATGAAGGGGTCCCTGATTTGAGTGAGAGTCCTGAAAAATCCTTTCAGTTTCTAAAGCGTTGATGTTTCAGAAATGGGGAAATATGACCTTCATATCCATACTAGAATCTTCAGAAGCACAAACTCACTTGTCATAAACACCAAATAATAATCTATTCAGCAAAGTTTTCACCAGTAGCAATCGACATTTGAATGCTCAGCTTTACAATCTCTAGTCTCTGAAGTTCTACTCTCTACAGCATGCAGAACTATACCTCATCCTCCTTGCCTAGCATTTATTGATAAATAATAAAAAGTCAAGGAAACATGACAACATGTATTGATGCATTTCAGGCATCAAGGAGACATGATCCTCATCCTCCTTGCCTAGCATAACATGAACCATAAGATTCTAAAACTTAGCACAAACTAATGAAAGACAACAAATGCTTACGGTGTGGATGACATCGATAGCATTTGTTGTCTTTCATTTGAATACTTTATAAAATATACTCACAAGTAAGTCACAATACTTTATAAAATATACTCACAAGTAAGATATGGGCTTGAGATAACAAACACTAATTAAAAAGTCATCCTGGTATATGTGTATGTAACTCCAGCTGCTGAATCCGGGCATATAGCGACTCCTTGTCATTCGAACTTTCATCCATATCTGAAATTACATATATGATGTTTTACTAAGATAAAGAAATGACAAACAGATATAACATCATAGGAACAATTACAAGCGTATTCAGAAGTGATATACTATTGAATTTGTTACCAAAATCAAAGTATGAAACTTCCATGGTCAAACCAACAAGGCAAAAGGTGAATTTTCTTGGTTATGCAAACTATTTGCATTTAGAGGTACTTTGTGTAAATACATGATACGTGTGATGGAGGTGGAGAAAATTGAATTAAGGCCTGAAAAATATCTATTGGATCGATGGAGGAAGAAAGTTGTGCGATCTGATGAGGATATTTGTGTGTCCTACTATGACACGGATGATTCAATACGTGTGCAAAAAATGAGAGAAATTTCTCAAAGACACAAATACCTAGCATCATTAGCAATGAACAATGATAAGACTTTCTTGATGTACAAGGAAGCAATGGATTGCTCCTTAGAGGCCTTTATTGGTATAGATAGCAAGGGTAAAGATGCGCAACTTTGGTGGGATCCTTCGGTTCATAAGATTTATGGATGAGAAGGTGCGTCGAAAAACTTGCAACCTAAGACACCTTGATAGGTGAACAATGCATGCCGAAGGTCGCACGAAAGACCATGGAGACAAACGGCACATAGGAAGGGAAGTCAAAAATAGTATGAAAAATGCATCAAAGAAAGGTGGCAAAATCGAAGAAATAACGAAAACATAAACAAACTCGTGAACATAAGGCAATGCATGAGGTAATTAAAAAAAAGTGTTATAGTTATGTAGGCGTGTTTTTATTGCCTTACACGCGATCAGCGCATATTTGACTACTTCATTGTAATGGTTTTATTGAAAAACGTGTTGAAATCGTCAACAAGTCTTTAAAGAAAGACTCATAAACCTAATTGGATATTGGGAGATCTTAGGGACAACTTAGGGGCTTATCAAACATAGATTTCCCCGTCATGACTCTATAATTAATCATTAAATCAAAGATTGAGTTCGGGGGTGAGGGTACGAATATGATCAGAAATTAAATTCTCTCATTGATGGCCTCTACTTAATATGATTCAATGATCTAAACCACGTGGATGGATTTGCATCCAAGGTTAAGGGAAAGACATAAGCAAACAGGTGCAAGCTCATGCCTTTAAGAGTCACAGAAATGGAGAAGGCTCTGATCAAATGATTGTCTAGATATTCGACCCCCTTGAATTTTAGCAGGTAACCCAATGCTACCTTCTCAGGGAGCATTTTCCTCAGTACAGGATCAATGATGACATGGCCATGAGGCTGACTCTCGAGTGCAGGAATTGACTGGATCAATTGCTCGAGTTTTTCGAACCTCAAGTCAGTCTCGGACTTCACAGGAGGTGGTGGTGTTAAAATTTCTTCCCGTTCCACTTTCTCAATTTTCAGTTTTCCTCTTAGCCTTTTGATCTCTTTGTCTTGTTCCTTAAGACGAGAGTTCATCAGTTGGAGTTGAGCCATGATGTCACTGAGTTGTTCATTAGCCATGATTCAGAGGTTTCATATGACTTGTCTGAAAAAGTAATGGTTCGTTTGACGAGACTGAGGGTGGGTTGACCTTGTCTCCTCTCTATTGGACGTTCCCAAGTTATAACCTCACGATTTTAACTGAATAGAAATCGAATTGACATGACTTGTAAGTTTTTAGAAATGATTTTTGAAATGAGGAATGAAAATGAGAAATAGAAATGAAAATGGAAATGGGAATGGAAATGGGTTTTGGAATAGTATGGGCTTGACCATGAGGTAGACATGGGCCTAACTATATGCATATGCAGACATGGATTGCACTAGACTATGCAAGCAGACTGGACTCAATGACTGGGCTTCGGGAAAGACTAGACTTTGAAATTACAGGTAGAGTAAGCAGACTAGACTAAAAATATTGCCTATGTTGGCTTAAGGAATACTAGACTTTGAACTTATGGGAGAGTAAGCAGGATAGGTAATAGGAAAGACTAGGGGAATGAGCAGACTAGGAAGAGTAGACTTTCAACTTACATTTAGAGTAAGTAGGCTAGACAATGAGGGTAACTAGACTTTGAACTTACAAGTCAGTAAGCTGGCTAGGCAAATAGGGAAGACTAGACTTTAAACTTACATTTAGAATAAGCATGCTAGACTTAAGGGTGACTAGACTTTGAACTTAAGGGAGAGTAAGCAGGCTACGCAATAAGAAATGCTAGACTTTGAACTTATATTTAAAATAAGCAAGCTAGACCATAAAAGGTTAATTAGACTTTAAACTTATGTTTAGAGTAAGCAGGCTAAACAATAAGATGACTAGGCTTTTAACTTATGGAGGATCAGCAGACTCGACACTAGGAGAGACTAGACTTTGAACTTACATTAGAATAAGCAGGCTAGACTCGAAGATTGGGCTGTTATGGACTTAGAGAGGAGTAGCTTCGCTAAAGTCGAGGATTTGGGTCGTTATGGACTTAGGGAGGACTAGACTTTGAAGTAACATTTAGAGTAAACAAGCTAGACCAAAAGATTGATAGGTTTGTAGTCCTATATGGGTTTGGAATTGGATTTGACTAGGGCTTACATAGAGATGCAAACTAGACCTAAGATTGGAATTGGGCTTTTATAGTCTTAAGACTTGATTAGGGCTTACATGGAGATGCAAACTAGACCTAAGATATGAATTATGCCTATATGGACCTAAGCTTTGGATTGGACTTGACTTGGGTTTACATGGAGATGCAAACTAGACCTAGGATATGAATTGGGCTTTTATAATCTTAATACTCGACTATGGGTGCTAATGAGCTAGGGTGGCTCGCAAACTGTTCGAGCTCGGCTCGGTCAAAGCTCGGCTCGAGAGGGCTCGATTCGAGTTCGGAATCGGCTCGCGACCTTAACGAGCCGAGCCTGAGCCTAGTGGAGTTCGGCTCGAAAGCTCGCAAACATGTTCGAAAAATTTTAAAGTACTATTTTATGCATTGATTTTTATAAAATCCAACTTAGACCTTAAGTGTACTCCACTAAGGAAAAAAAACATAAGCCCAGTTTCCAGCCCACTTAAATAATGCAAACCAAATAAAAATTTCCAGCCCACATGAAAATGACAAACCAAACAAATGTCATTCCCAGCCGTCAGTTTAACCCCAAATCTCTATTCTATTTTTCACACTCTACAGTCTACACACTTGGGAATGAGATTTGCGCTGCATCATATCCCCGGCGAGAAGCATCCGAGTTCCGACGTGTAGGATGACGACAATTTTGTACAAAACTCACCAGGTGGCTGAATAGTCGAGATCTCTGTCTTCCTTTATTTGGTTTTTCTTGTTTGTTTTTTCATCCTTTCATGTCTGACTTCTTCCTCTCTTTTCTTTTTCTATTTTTCTTTTTCCTTTTATTTTTTTCCTCCTTTCACTCTTGTGTGGGTGAATTATCCATATTATGATTCATCCTTTTCCTTAGTAATTAGTATGCAGTAGGTGCATGAATAGGCGAATAATGCAGTAGGTGTATAGGTGAATTGTACTTAAAAAATTTCAGAATAGTTCGCGAGCTTTGTCGAGCCGAGCTGAAATTTTTTTGTTTCGAGCTCGAGCCGACCTCAGATTTTCAAGCTCGAGCCGAGCTTGATCTTTCCCCTTCTCGAGCCCAGCCGAGCCGAGCCAGGCTTGGTTTGGCTTGTTAACACCCCTATACTCGTCTAAGGCTTGCATGGAGATGCAAACTAGACCTATGGTTTGAATTGGGCCTATATGGGTTTGACATAGACTAGGGTTCACATAGAGATGCAAGAGAGCCTAGCTAGATTTTGACATGGGCTAGACTTATATAGGCCTAAGATGGACTCTAATGCTAGTGGGCCTAATATGAATGCATGGACTCAAATTTAATTGGGCCTAAGATGAATGTATGGAATTTAATGCACACGAGCCTAAGATGAATGCAAATAGTCTTGGATTAGATTGAATCTATTGGACTGGGTTGATTGAATTGGATTGGATTGGGAATTTTTGAAAGGACCACTTTGTTTTTATCTTTTGTTGGAAAAGATGATGGTGATTAAGGATGGATTAATTTTGAAAAAAGATTTTTTTTAATGTGTGGTAGGATGATGATAAGTAAATGCTTTTGAAAAAGATAGACTAGAAGAGGGCGTGATACGATAGATTTTGAAAAAAGATTATATTTTTTGAAATTGTCGGAAGATGATAAGGATAGATATGTAAGAGAAGACTGGTTGGATAGAAGGGATAATATAGTATAGGATGATATGCATGAAAACTCGGACTCTAACTTATTTAGATGCACTTTTTAGGATAGGCTCAACCCGAGATAATATGCATAAAAATATCGATTTTTAAGTTTGAATTATGTGAGTTTTATTTGAAAAAGATGGCCTAAAAGTAGGGGTGTTCATATAAAACTGAAACCGAAAAAATCGGTCTAAATGGGTGGTAGTCGTACCGGTAAAAAAAAGTATTTTTGGTACAATTACCGAACCGATAGAAGTAACGGTTAAACGTTACGGTTATGATTTTTGAGTGAACGGTTAACCGAAAAACCAATTTTTTATTCTCTTTCTCATTATTGTGAAACATTTTCCAACAATTACATCAATTTTAATATTTGTTACTAATTAAGTAAGAACAATTAGAAGAAATATGTGATTGTTTGGAAACTTTAGTACTAATATAAACACTATAATTAGGGAATGGAGTGAATTCTTGGTGTTCGTTATATTTTCCAATAAATTTATTATACACTTTATAATACATTTTATATTAGAGTATTATATAATATTAAATTATGGGAAAAGCTATATGCAACCCTTAGGGCTGCATATAGCATAACCGTTAAATTATTTACAAAATAAATAGAAAATATATATGTACATTAAGTAAAATATAATAGTATAACTTGAATAATGGTTAATGGTTAACCAGAAAACCGTATCAAAATAATGGTTAACCGCTTAGGCGCTTGCCAGTTTAAACGATTACGATTCATGAAAAGAGCGAACAAAAATTTCCGGTTACCGAACCGAAATATAGTTTCAGGACGATTAACCACCCATGAACACCCCTACCTAAAAGTGATCATGGACGTAATGAGAATATGGATCGAAAATCGGCAAATAAATCATCGAAAATGAACCGCAGATAGATTGAACAGCTTGCGCTACACGCAAGCTGGTACATCAAGCGCAAGTGCTTTGCATGAGACTCAAGCTACCGCGCTTGGCGCATTGGTCTCCCGATGCGGATTTTTGTTTTAACGATCTATTTGCCGGTTTTGGATTATTCTAGCCTAATTCGAGGGGAAAGTAAGGGGAAAGCCTGTTGAACATAGCAAACAAACAATCAATAATGTCATATAGGCAAGAAAAAGTATGCAATTCCGACCTCAGGTCAAGATTTATTTTTAATACTATAGTTAGACTTTGGTTAAGGCTTAAAAGAGTCCATGACTAAAAGTTTGATCCCACCCTTCATATCTTTGCTTAAAAAGATAGCCACGTGTAGGACACACTCCAGCCTTAAGTCAGGAATAACAGAGCAATGACAGAGTTGGGTAGGTTTGCTTATGACTAAGATCCAACGTTATCTCTGAGGAAGCTTTTTGGAGGGTGATGAGTTTTTAAAATATGCCGCAAGTGCACGGTGTCTGTTTAGCAGAAACTGGCAAATACGGGTCGATCCACAGGGAGAAGAGTTCTACAGATTTAAGTTCAATTATCTAACTACTTCAAGAGATGAAATTGATTGAGGAATTAATAACTAAACTAGAATAAACTATAACACAAAAAGATGGAAGTTTATCAATTAATTAAAAACCTAGGGCAATCGATCGGTCCACCATGCTTATACCAATTTAATCACTACAATATAGTTCGACAATACTTGGATTGAGGTTCGAATAAATAAAGTATTTCGTTAATCCTTGGTCAGGCATTAACAACTCTTAGATTAACATATGCCAGTACGGTCGCTCAACATAATCAAATCTACCTATTGTAACAAGCCTCTAATGAATACGATCTTTCGATTCTAATTCTTATTAGCTAAACATAACTCATGATATTGCGCAATTACATGAATTAAACAAGCATAACAAATCAATAGGAATTATTCTAATTCAATCCAAATAATGAAGAACTTTAAACCACAATAAAAAAGGTATAAACATGGCTTCCCTCTCTAAGCCCTAGAAAAAAGTCTACTCACTCATGATAATAATAAAATCAATAAACATAATCAAAGTAAAAGAATTCATTAAGTTAAACAAAGTAAAGAGAAATACCGAATGATTCAAGAACAATGAAAACCGAAATCGATGATCTTTATAATCTTCAAGAGCAAGAGTTAATACAAACTAGAGAGAGAAACTAAGTGTTTAGCCTTAAAAACGTAGATAATAAGATAGTCTAATTGGAATTACCAAAAACCTATTTATACTTTCTTACAAAACCGGCTAAAAAAAGGAAATAAAACCGTCCTGAGAAAACCGCCCGGTCGACCGGGCGAAACCGCCCGGTCGGGCGGCGGTGTTTTAGAACTACGACTAAGAAGCAGAATCCGCCCGGTCGACCGGGCAGATCCGCCCGGTCGGGCGCGTAAACAGATTTCCCCTCTCTCGCCCGGTTGGCCCGGGCGAACAAAACTCAGCTTTCTGGAGAGCCTTTGTAGCTCGCCGGTCGGCCGACGGCGAGAGTCCTTTTCGCTCATTTTTGATGTAATCTTGTCCGAATCACTTGTGCAATCTCTCGGATCTTCTATGGGCTATAAGTGGACCGTTGGACTTCCGTTCTGCAGCTCAAATGAGGGCGCTAAACGCTTAATCTGCACAAAAACATCTAACACACGGAAACAAGTCCAAACATATCAAATAGCTCAAGAATCGAGCTCCAATGAGCTCAAATCAACTATCAAAGCTAAAGGAATAGAGCTAAATAATCTATATAAAATAGATACATCAAAATCCCCCAAGCTAACCTTTTGCTTGTGCCTAAGCAAAACCACATAAATGAGTTACAAGATACGATTGTTTCACCCCATAGAAAATGCAGTTCGAAAATATTAGTAGACTCAAAAATCAATCAAGAAAGCATGCATCATCATCAATCCCTTATATCAAGCCAATGACCAATCACCGAGAAAGACAATCAAGCAAGGTCACTGCACATATCATGCAAATACTAAGATGGTGCTCACAAGGGTAAACACTCTTCTCTCATTCTTGTAGCAGGCAAAAGATGTGCCCGATCACTCACCATCCCAACCATAACAACCCTTCCCACTCATACTCTCATGTGTTTAGAAAGGTAATAATGCCACTCATCCTAATCATGTCGACTCAAGTAGCAAACGTACTCTTTAACCTTGACAAACTGACTACACATCAATCCAATAAACAATGTAAACACAAGCTCAAGAGGACTTTCCAGGAGTGTAATGGGGCTTAGGTAAGGGTAGGGAATGTGTATAGGAAATGTGGTGGAAAAACCCAAGAATGGGGAAGCAAAAGTCACTAGAAGCATCAACTACACAACCAATAACAATGTCCCAACTCTATGAATCAACAAAATTTTCAATAAACCCATCCTTGAAGCAGTGTAATGAATTTTTCTTTGCAAGCGATTGTGAAGGAAAGAATTTTTACCCTTTTGTTCATTTTTTTTTTTTTCAATCTTTCTTTTCTTTTTCTTTGCATCTTTTCGATCCAACAATCACATTTATTTCACTTTGCTTATTCTCTTCTTTTTCTCGAACTTTGAACCTTACAAAATACAATCATCTCCACCCAAAGTAACTCATAGCAACCATTTCAGACACTAACTTCGACAGATGCTCCCCCAAGCTAGGCTTGGATTAATATCAAAATAAGGGCCATGGGCATGTAATGAGGTTTAGTAACATGAAATAGTCATTAGGCTCAGCGGGGCTAAGGAGGATAATAGTATATCAATAAAAATCACTTTGAGGCTCAAGAATCAGACAAAAGGACGCCTCTATCATAGCAATTGCCACAAGTCATCAGATATCAATAAGTACGTTGTCAAAGTCAAGATCAGTCTACTAATGAGGAACTAACACACAAGAAATAGAATGGATGTAGAAATAAATCCATTGGCAAGAATGAGTCCTCACAGTCTAACCAACTTAGCTCTACAATCAATGCAAGTGCCGCAAGTATCATGCAATCAAGGGTCATGGAAGATTGAAAATCAACTCAAGACTAACAAATACTCACGCTAACTATCATAGATTCAGAGTCTAAAAATTCATTCAAAAATTTGGGGTGCAGGGAAACAACCATGCAACTCATCATAACTCATGTCAAGCTCGTATTTTTTTTTTTTTTTCATAGATTCAGAGTCCTCTTTTTTTTTTTTTTTTTTTAAACCCGAAACTAAACTAACTACACTACAAAGCAGTAAAGAGAGAGAAAGTACTTACAGAAATCCTGCCCCCAAGCTAAACTCGGCAATGGCCTCATTGCAGCTAGAGGGAAAGAGAGGACTCACGCGTCATCATCAGACATATCGGCAGTAAAACTGCCACCGGTAGTACCTGCAGCACCAAAAGCAGTATGGCCAGAAGGAACATCCCGAGCATGGTCAGTAGGGTCAGGGACCTGTGGTGTGTACCATGAAGGGTGGGTGGCATCATGGGCAACAAGCCCTTGGTGAAAATAGTCATGGTAGATAGGATACAGGGCATGGCGCATGTCAGACTCCACGGTAGTCAACCGTGTGTCCAACGAAGTCAGGTGAGTATCAAGACGGCCCATCTATGAGGTAAGGGACTGCTGTCCCTGCTTAAGGCGGGAAAGGACCGCCATCATAGGATCCATAGGCGCGGCAGAGGAGGGGCCTTCCCCAGCGGGCTGCCTGTGGTAGGTCCGCAGAGGTCGCCTAACAATGGGCTCCTGACCCCGCATAGGAAGGAGGTACGACCCCACACCGGGCTCTAAGTGGGTCGCGAGCGGGGTCGGGAAGAAGGATAGACTCCTTCTTAGCAATTAACCACCTAAATTTGTTCGCGAGACTAGGCGGTTAGCCATTTAGCATTTGTCATATAATCAATGCTAATCTCGGCGGGACCCGACTACAGCATTGTTAATGTCAGGGGTATAGCCAAAATGAGCAGCAATAGCGGTAATGAGGCCACCTAAAACAATAGGTTGCCCCCTAACACTACCATCGTCAAACAGAGCAGGGAAATTGGAGGCAGTCCGCTTCAGCTGGGACACAAACAAATAAGGAAGGCACAGAGAGTAATCAAGCTCTGGAAACAAATAACTACCCATCAAAAATATCTCCTGTTTTCGACGGGAGTGGGGCTCAAACACGCCCAAAAAGTGTGAATCCCAAAAATCGCTGTAAGTAGCGAAGGTGGGAAAATGGAGGTGGTCTGCGAGTCATATCTTTGGGTGTTAACATCCCCATCACCTGTGAATGCGGTCCACAAGGTATTAATTCGAACAGTGGGAGGGGGGCGGTGATCATCAGTAACAGGGAGGCCAAAAATAGCAGCTAATTGGCCCAATGTGAGTTCTCGATCCTCATTCATGAGGCGAAAACGGAGAACTTGATTTTTATTGCCTACTTCTAATGAGCTCAAGAATTCAAGTGTAAGATGCCTATATGTCCAGAAAAACATGCCGAACATCGTTCCCAATCCCAATTTCTCAAATAGCGTTTTAGTTTCCCCATAAATACCCAAAGCATGCAAAGCATTGGCATCAACAAAACGAGTAGGAATTATGTTCCGATATTTCAACTTTTCAAATTTTTGTTTTTGTTCTAGGGATTTGAAGATTACCTGCGGGAATGTCGAATCTGGTGGAATTTGAGTGCTTGATTCCCCCCTTGAGCTGTGTTTCCTCTTGCTTGGCCCTGACATGGTGGAAAAGAAAAGAAAAGAAAAGTGGAGATTTTTAGGAGTGAGAGAATTGAAGTGGGATGATGGAGTTTTTATGGGAGAAAGATGAAGAAAAGTGTTGGGATATGAAGAAAATTGAAGGAGAAGATGAATTTGTGAATGGTGAAAGGTAGAGTGGAGTTTGGCTATGGAGGGTTTTAGGAGAGAGAGAGAAAGAGAGAGTTAAGAGGATGAAGAAAGGTGAGAGAAAATGAAAGAAGTGAAGGAAGAAAGAAGTGGGCGAAAATAAGAAAAATCAGCCTCGTGGAATCCGCCCGGTCGACCGGGCGAAAAAAAATTCTTCTTTGTTCTCTTTTTGCAGCGCTGGCCTGGCCCTGGGGAGAAGAAAAAAACGGCCCGGTCGGGCGAATTCGCCCGGTCGACCGGGCGAAAATAGTTTCCTCAGGGAGTTCCGCCCGGTCAACCGGGCGAAATTGATGCCAAATTCGTTTGCGCGCCCGAGTGACAGGGCGAAATTTCGTATTGCTTGCTTTTCGCCCTTCGTTGGTTTTAGTTGCGCGCCCTGTCCGGCGAATTCGCCCGGTGGGGCGAGTTGAGAGGCCCGGTAGGGCGAAACCGCCCGGTCGACCGGGCGGCTACATTTTCCGCTGTTTTTTCGTCAAAATTTTTCCAAGTTGTGATATGGACCCCCTGCACGCACTAAACTCGCCAAAATGTCAGTACACTCTCTCTCACCTCTCTTAAAAAATAAGAAAAGAAATCTAAACTAGTAAAGAAAAAGAGAAAAGAAAAAGAGAAGTAAAGGCGGGTTGCCTCCCGCAAAGCGCTGGTTTAGAAAGGTCCCGCACGACCTTAGTACCTCTGATTTCAAGGTGAGGGAACATCTAAGTAGATAACCTCTACTTGACCTATGAAAGCACCCTCATGATACAGTTTCAAACGTTGACCATTCACCTTAAACTTCGTCCCCTCTGCATTGGCCACTTCAACGGCTCCATGAGGCTTTACATCAGTGACAACAAAAGGTCCAGACCACTTTGACTTAAGCTTTCCAGGAAAAAGCCTTAGTCTAGAGTTGTATAATAAAACCTTGTCACCAACATGAAACTCGCGCTTCTCAATCATCTTGTCATGAAACCTCTTTGTTTGCTCCTTGTAAAGCTTGTGGTTTTCATATGCTTCCAGACGAAGCTCATCTAACTCATTCAACTGAAGAAGTCTTGTTTCACCTGCAGCCTCTAAATCTAAGTTAATTTCTTTGACTGCCCAAGCGGAGAGATACTCCATTTCAACTGGTAAATGACAAGCTTTGCCATAGACCAATCGATATGGGGTGGTGCCGAGAGGTGTCTTAAAAGCAGTTCGCAGTGCCCATAAAGTGTCATCCAATTTTTGTGACCAATCTTTCCTTGACCTGTTGACTACCTTCTCTAAAATGCGCTTGATCTGACGATTTGAGACTTCAACTTGGCCACTAGTCTGAGGGTGATATGCCAAGCCAACCTTATGAGTAACTCCATATTTCTTCCGTAAGGCTTGGAAGGTTCTCTGATGAAAATGAGACCCCCCATCACTGATCAAGACTCTCGGGACTCCGAAACGAGGAAAAATAATCTTCTTGAAGAGTTTCATGACCACCTTAGAATCATTAGTAGGGGAAGCCACAGCTTCAACCCACTTAGTCACATAATCCACAGCTACCAAAATATACCTGTTCCCACAAGAAGAAGGGAAAGGTCCCATGAAATCAATTCCCCACACATCAAAGGGCTCAATTTCCAAAATTCCCATCTGTGGCATCTCCTGTCTCTTTGAAATATTTCCCGTTCTTTGACACTCATTACAAGAGAGGCAAAAAGCACGGGCATCTTTGAAGATAGTAGGCCAGTAGAACCCACTCTGGAGAACTCTATAAGCGGTGGCTTGTGAGCCAAGATGCCCACTACAAGGCATACTATGACAGTGTTGTAGGATTCCAGCTATCTCCCAATCGGCAACACATCGTCTGAACAGGCCATCTGAACACTTCTTGTATAGAAGTGGGTCTTCCCAATAGTAATGCTGAGCATCATGATAAAACTTCTTGCGTTGTTGGTACGTCAAATCTGGAGGAGGAGACCCACCAACACAATAGTTAGCAAAATCAGCATACCATGGAGATTGAATAGATACAGCAAAAAGATGATCATCAGGAAAAGAATCATCTATGGGACCATCAGCACTTGACTCAAATCTCAATCTGGAAAGATGATCTGCAACAACATTCTCAGCACCCTTCTTATCACGGATCTCCAAATCAAACTCTTGTAATAAGAGTATCCAACGAATAAGTCGTGGCTTGGCTTCCTTCTTAGCCAGTAGATACTTCAGTGCAGCATGATCGGTGTGGACAATAACTTTCGAACCTATGAGGTAGGTTCGAAATTTGCAATTTGGCCACTATTAGTAGATAAAATGATTTCTTTTACTTTTGAATTCCAAACACTTCGATTAGGAGTCAGTACACAAAGATTTAAGGTCATTTCTTTAATTTGCTCTCCATTTCTAAGCTCATAGCTTTCGCGGTAACTTCATCGATGTTACCTACCAAATAAAAGGCCTGTTCAGGAAGACCATCTAATTCTCCGGAAAAGATCAATTGAAACCCTCTAATTGTTTCTGCTAGACCAACATATTTTCCTGGAGAGCCTGTAAATACTTCTGCTACGAAAAAAGGTTGTGATAAGAAACGCTCAATTTTTCGTGCTCTTGCTACAGTTAAACGATCTTCTTCGGATAATTCGTCCAACCCAAGGATAGCTATAATGTCCTGAAGTTCTTTGTAACGTTGTAATATACAATGGCCAATAACTCCTTCTCTGTAGTAGCATAGTTGACCTGAGCTTCATCTAATGTCTTGCTGGCATAGTAAATAGCATGGAGGGTCTTGTTCTTCTGTTGGCCAAGTACAGCACCCACTGCATAATCACTAGCATCACACATGATCTCGAAGGGAAGACTCCAATCTGGAGGTTGTATGATAGGGGCAGTGATCAATGCTTCCTTAATCCTGTCAAAAGACTCCACACAAGCGTCAGTAAAATCAAAGGTGGCATCCTTGAGCAACAATTGAGTAAGGGGTTTCGCAATTTTGGAGAAATCTTTTATGAACCTGCGATAAAACCCCGCATGACCCAGAAAACTCCTCACTCCCTTGACATTCACAGGAGGAGGAAGTTTCTCAATCACCTCAATTTTTGCCCGATCAACTTGGATGCCACGTTCAGAAACAAGATGACCAAGTACCACTCCCTCATGGACCATGAAATGACATTTTTCCCAGTTTAAAACCAAATTAACATCAGTACAACGTCTCAGTACTCTAGAAAGATTATGCAAACACACATCAAAGTCAGAG
Organism: Beta lomatogona; assembly: GCA_947646795.1. Lineage (NCBI taxonomy): Eukaryota > Viridiplantae > Streptophyta > Magnoliopsida > Caryophyllales > Amaranthaceae > Beta > Beta lomatogona. The sequence continues at coordinate 4,605,680 of CANSNZ010000981.1, forward strand.
CCATAGACACTGAAATCATCCATAAATACCTCCATGATATTCTCAATGAAATCAGAAAAAATGGCCATCATACATCTTTGAAATGTGGCGGGGCGTTACACAAGCCAAAAGGCATTCGGCGGTAAGCAAAGGTGCCATAAGGACATGTGAACGTCGTCTTCTCCCCGATCTTCCGGGTGAATGGGAATCCGAAAGAAACCTGAATATCCATCCAAATAACGAAAAAGTTATGTTTTGCTAATCTTTCTAACATCCGGTCAATAAAAGGGAGGGGGAAGTGATCTTTCAAGGTGGCTATGTTTAATCTGCGATAGTCAATGCACATTCGCCAACCCGTAAACGATGCGAGTAGGAATTAGTTCATCTCTATCGTTCTTAATAACAGTAGTCCCCCCCTTTTTAGGAACAACTTGAACCGGGCTCACCCACTTAGAATCGAGATGGGATAGATGATGCCCGCATCAAGCGATTTCATTATTTCCTTCTTCACTACCTCTTGCATATTAGGATTTAAACGTCTTTGGGGTTGTATGCAAGGGCGGTGATTTTCTTCCAAATTTATTCTATGCATACAAAAATCGGGACTAATACCCTTTAGATCATCAATACTATACCCAATAGCCTTTTTGTGCACGCGAAGCCTTTGTAAGAAGTTGTGAAAGCCGGCTATCCGTGAGTTTAGTACCGACTAATCACAGGGCATTCCTCATTATCATCAAGAAATGCATATTTGAGGTGAGAAGGTAAAGGTTTAAGTTCTAACTTCTTTACCTGTGGCTCGAAGTAGAGCAAACAGTCTCCATTACCTCACATTCGATCGCCTCATTAACAGTAAGGTCATCCCGGTTCAAGAATTTTCTCCAATGGGTCATCTCGGCGGAAATTGGTGATAGTCACCTCCCGAAATCTCTTCCAGTACATCAATCCTGCAGCATGTGTGCTCAAGCATAGGAGACTTAATAGCATTGGTTAGTTTGAAAGTAATAGTATCATCACCAACACTTAAAGTCAAAGAGCCGGACTTAACATCAATCACAAAGACCTAGCAGTACACAAGAAAGGCCTACCTAAAATAATGGGGATCCGACTATCCTCCTCCATATCCAAGCACTACAAAGTCTACGGGAATATATAATTTTCCAACCCCGACGGGAACATCCTCTAAAATACCCAAAGGATATTTCACGTAACGATCCGCCATCTCGCAAAGTAATCTGGGTGCACTTCAAAACTCCCAAGTTCGGTTTATTACGGATAGATAGAGGCATAACAGATACACTAGCTCCTAGATCACATAAAGCCTTATCTATAAACAATGCACCTACATGACATGGGATGGAAAAACTACCAGGATCCTTTAGTTTTGGAGGGATTTTATTTTGCAAAACAAACACTACACTCTTCGGTTAGAGCAACTCTATCTAGACCACCAAAATCCTTTTTCTTAGTAATCATGTCTTTCAAAAATTTGGCATAAACAGGCACTTGAGAGATTAAATCAGTAAAAGGAACTGTTACCTCAAGATTCTTGACCATTGACATGAACTTACCAAGTTGTTGATCAACCTTGGATTTTTGCATCCCTGTGAGGGAAAGGTAATGGTGGTGCAGGAGAGTCTCGTAACCTTCTCCTTTTGCTTCTTTGCTTCATCTACTCGTCTCTTGCTCAACTTCAGCTTTTGAGTTATCTTCACCATCCTTTTCATCCACTACATCATTGTTGTCCTGGAGGTGGCAAATCATCGGTAGGCATAAGTGGAGCATCATATTGTGTTCCACTTCGAAGAGTGACAAACATTAGCGATCTCTTTGGGAATTGGTTGCCCGGCAAATGACCTGGTTGCCTCGCACATTATTTCCGGCCACCTGAGCAAGTTGAGTCTCCAAATGCTTTGTAGTATTCTTCAGCTCTTTGATGCTCTCCTCATGATTTTTCCGCATAGAAACCATCATTTTCATTAGATCGAGACATAGTAGGCTCTTGAGAGCCGGCACTCCGAGGAGTTCTGTTGCTGATAGCCTTGGTGTGAAGGCCTATTGAAACCAGGAGGGGGATTCCGAGGAGCCCCTTGATAATATTGTTGTCTAGCAGCATGTGGTGGTGGGTTTTGATGTGGTGGTGGGTACGATGTTTGTGGCATAGGTTGAGGGTTCGAACATTATTGTTTTTGTAGGAAAAATTAGGATGATCCCTCCAACCCGGGTTGAATGTGTTAGAGTAGGGGTTGTGTGGAGGTCTCTGCTGAAAAGCATTTGCATGCTCCATCGATTCGAGTCCGGTTGATTATAGGAACAATCATAGCCAAAGTGGCCCCGAACACCACACACTTCACGGAAAGAAGAGGTAATAGGAGCCATAGAAGAAATAGCATTAATACTCATAGGAGGAGTACTAGGCTGCGAAGATTTCAGTGAGTCCATCTTCATGCTCAATCGGGCAACTTGTGCGGACAACAAGGAATATGCATCAGCATCCAACTTTTTCTTTGTAATAGTCCTGGAAGAACTATGATCATTTCTTTGCTAAGTTGGCCAAAAACCGTACCCTTCATCTACCTCCTTATCTAGGAAAACACCCCCTGCAGATGAATCGATTATACTCTTGATATGGGATTGTAGACCATTGTAGAATGCCCGAGTGATGAACCACTTGTCTAGATTGTGGTGTGGGCATTCTCTCTGCGAGTCCTTGAACCTATTCCATGCTTCCTTCGAGTGTGTCATCGGGTTCCTGTTAGAAGGTAGCAAGCTTGTGCCCGATTTCTGCAGTCTTGGTAGGAGGGTAGTACTCTTTCGGGAATGCTTCGGAAATAGCACTCCACTCGGTTTCATTAACATCGTTCAGCCATTTCGTGCCTTATCCCTTAGTGAGAATTCGAAGACCATGACCTTCAACTGATCAGGAGTGACCCCTTGGTGCTTAACGGTACGACAAAGTTGTTGAAACCGTTGTAAATGATTTGCAGGGTCTTCAGATGGATGCCCTCCAAATTGGTTCTGTTGGATCATATTGATGAGGGCGAGGCTTGATCTCAAAATTTGCCGCTTGAATGTCGGGCATAGTAGGCCCTGTGGAAATACCACCGGGGAGAAGGTACCCCATAAGATTTCAATGACTTAGGAGGCATGATTGGCTCGAAGGACCTTTCGTGGAGTTTCCTTGGTTAGCAGATCGCTTTTTCTTCTTTTGTTGCTTTTTGAGTTGCTTCGGATGGTTTTCTCAAGATCGGGATCGGTTGAACTGGAGTACCTGTTCTCTTAGACCTGGGCATAAAAGAAACAAAGAAAAATGTGCAGTGAGATGGTCTCAATTGGAACTTGAAGTTCCAATGAGACAGCAGAAATACTTCAAATAATTAATTAGAAAACAATAGAAACTAGCCGTCTCCCCGGCAACGGCGCCAAAAACTTGATGAGTTTTTAAAATATGCCGCAAGTGCACGGTGTCTGTTTAGCAGAAACTGGCAAATACGGGTCGATCCACAGGGAGAAGAGTTCTACAGATTTAAGTTCAATTATCTAACTACTTCAAGAGATGAAATTGATTGAGGAATTAATAACTAAACTAGAATAAACTATAACACAAAAAGATGGAAGTTTATCAATTAATTAAAAACCTAGGGCAATCGATCGGTCCACCATGCTTATACCAATTTAATCACTACAATATAGTTCGACAATACTTGGATTGAGGTTCGAATAAATAAAGTATTTCGTTAATCCTTGGTCAGGCATTAACAACTCTTAGATTAACATATGCCAGTACGGTCGCTCAACATAATCAAATCTACCTATTGTAACAAGCCTCTAATGAATACGATCTTTCGATTCTAATTCTTATTAGCTAAACATAACTCATGATATTGCGCAATTACATGAATTAAACAAGCATAACAAATCAATAGGAATTATTCTAATTCAATCCATATAATGAAGAACTTTAAACCACAATAAAAAAGGTATAAACATGGCTTCCCTCTCTAAGCCCTAGAAAAAAGTCTACTCACTCATGATAATAATAAAATCAATAAACATAATCAAAGTAAAAGAATTCATTAAGTTAAACAAAGTAAAGAGAAATACCGAATGATTCAAGAACAATGAAAACCGAAATCGATGATCTTTATAATCTTCAAGAGCAAGAGTTAATACAAACTAGAGAGAGAAACTAAGTGTTTAGCCCTAAAAACGTAGATAATAAGATAGTCTAATTGGAATTACCAAAAACCTATTTATACTTTCTTACAAAACCGGCTAAAAAAAGGAAATAAAACCGTCCCGAGAAAACCGCCCGGTCGACCGGGCGAAACCGCCCGGTCGGGCGGCGGTGTTTTAGAACTACGACTAAGAAGCAGAATCCGCCCGGTCGACCGGGCAGATCCGCCCGGTCGGGCGCGTAAACAGATTTCCCCTCTCTCTCGCCCGGTTGACCGGGCGAACAAAACTCAGCTGCTGGAGAGCCTTTGTAGCTCGCCCGGTCGACCGGGCGAGAGTCCTTTTCGCTCATTTTTGATGTAATCTTGTCCGAATCACTTGTGCAATCTCTCGGATCTTCTATGGGCTATAAGTGGACCGTTGGACTTCCGTTCTGCAGCTCAAATGAGGGCGCTAAACGCTTAATCTGCACAAAAACATCTAACACACGGAAACAAGTCCAAACATATCAAATAGCTCAAGAATCGAGCTCCAATGAGCTCAAATCAACTATCAAAGCTAAAGGAATAGAGCTAAATAATCTATATAAAATAGATACATCAGAGGGACAAAGTGTAAACCCCCCAAGGGCGCCCTCAAGAACATATGCTAATGAGGGAAGGACAAATAACTTATAGTGGCCTAGAGAAATAGCTATCCATATGTAAAATTGTATGTTATTCAAAATCATAAAACAAGTATGAATCGTATTTTTCGAGTTTCACCCATTCATTAAAAATCCATTTTTAGATCCTCCACTGTGGAGTCCCCAAATTTTAGGCATGTTTTTATTGCCTACATGGGATGATCGCATATTTGACTACCTCATTGTAAAGGTTTATTGAAATACATTTTAAAGTCACCAACAAGTCTTTAAAGGCAGACTAATAAACCTAATTGGTTATTAGCAAATCTTAAGAACAACTTAGGGACTTATTGAATGTAGATTTCCCCGTCATGACTCGATAATTGATCATTGAACCAAAGATTGAGTTTTGGGGGAGGGGGGTGAGGGTACGAATATGATCAAGAATCAAATTTTCCATTGATGGCCTATACTTAATAAGATTCATGTCAAGATTTATGTAATTAGACAACCACGTAATATGTTAAATTGTTAATGCAATCTAAAGTTAATATATGTCGGGTCATTAAACACGCAAAAGTCTAATTTTTGGGGACATGTTATTTAAGCTATCAAATTACTGGTAACCTAATCCAATTGTCCAAATTATATGAATTTAGCATTAGAACATTTATTTAGCTCTTTGATTAACAAGAATAAACATGTGCGGTGATAAAATCATTAAAGTATATAAGCATGCATATGATAGAATACGAATTAGAAATATAAAATAAAGAAGAGATTAGAGAAGAATGTGCAAGAAAGCATTAACTCCTTTAACGATCTAGCTACATCATAACAAATAGATTGTTAGTAGAATAAGAGATTAATTGGAATTTACCCTCAATAATAATACCTTTGTCGTCTAGGTCTTATGTAACAATCTCCATTAGGAGAAACCTTAAAGCTTTAAATATGAAATTCGATTTGAGTTTGAATGTATGTGTTTAAATGTATCTGAATATAACTTTGGATGTGTTTTGGATGTGTGAGAGTATGTAAGTGTGTTAAAGTGTGTATGTCGAAGTATTGGTAACGTTCGTCGAAACATAAATATTTATAGGAGAATGAAAGCCGAAAACAACGCCGAGGATAAAAACAGGCCTTTCGCTAGGCGCAGGGGTGATGCATGGCACGCATGGTCGTGTGTGTGGTGCATCAGGCTTGCGTATGGCGCAACAACCTTGCGTCAACGCAAGTAGCACTTGGTGTGTTCCTAGTTTCCGTAAACTGCCTTTGTGTTGCGTCAACGCATCCTAGGGAGCTTGACGCAACACATGTCTAGGCGGTTTCGTGCGCTTTAAGATTTCATTTTATCTTTGATGAAATTTTATCTTTTAGAATTGAAATTAGCAATCTTTAGGAATGAAACTCTAATATTTGAAATATCTTTGATTCTAGGAAATATTTATTAATTATCAAAAATAATTATATTTTTTGAAAATACAATTAATTATCAGGAATAATTAATTGTGCTTTATGAAAATGGGATTGAAAAATGCAATTACACATCATGAATAATTAATTGGGCTTTTAAATCGGGATCCTAATTGTTTTAAACAAATAAATAAACTTAATGTTTCTTAACACGATTTTGGGGGAAGCTTTTCAGATCGCTCTTCCTTTAGACTGGACCAATTAGGACGACAATATGTTTCATCATTGGACACTTAATGGGGAGACACGAATTTGTGTTTACAAGTTAATTTTAGCAAGAAAGGAATTTTCTAGTTTCACGTTGTTTTTGTATATTTGAAATATTTATTGATTCTAATTTTAATATTATGTTTCTTATATGTAACTGGCCAATAGGAAAATGAAGAACATAGTTTTGAAGGTGAAAGGGATTGGTGGAGGTTGAGGTGCTAAAAAGAAAACGCAAAAAAGCAGCTCAAGTCGAAAGTGCTCCGGTTTTCCATACAACCGAAACATTTGTGAGCTCAAAAATGCCCAAATGCTCGTGTAAGGTCTGCTACGGGTCAAATACGGAGCATTGATGGTCTTACAAATCGGAGCACTTGATGTTTTTTTCCATTAGTGTAATGCAACAATATAAGTGTGTAACTAATAAGTAATAACAAATAATGAATACAACTAACATTACTATTGTGTTTGACTTATTACTAATAAAGAAAATAACTTGTGGTAAGTTAATAGTTGTAATGAACAAATTATTTAGTAATCTTATTAGTACAAATTAAAAATTTCGTCATAATTTATCTTTTCCTCTCTTCACACGCAAATGGATATTGTAATTGATCGTAGATTCGTAGAATGCAAAATCATCCAACTTAAAGTCTCCCATCCCAAATTTACTTGAAACTTATAAGAACCCCAAAAATGGTCTAATTCATACGTGACCTACACCCGACCATAGGGATAAACTGACCGGACTTAGACTTGATCTGCCTGAAAATGACCCAAGGGTAAATTGTATCAGATAACATACGACCCAAACAACATTCGTCAACCCAAATCCACTTGTTGACCTGATGTGATGCTTTTATATAGTGTTTTTCCCCCTGTATTTGAGCTAAAATGTGTATCAATGGTGCTCTTAGGAGCCATTTTATGCTAACTCTCTCCATCTAGTTGTGGTTTTCTGTTCTGTGTCTGATTTGCAGGTTTTAGGGAGTTATCTCCCTGTTTTCCGCTGTTATCCGACCATTACAATCGAATGGAGAAGTTCGAAGGCATTTATGATGAGTTCCGGGGTCCCGAGAATACTTTCCGAGGCCTTGGACAAAAGAAGAAGTGAAGCCTTGGCGTCTGAAGCCAAGGAAGGAAGCATCGGGCTCAACAAGCCCGATCGGGCGACGTTGCCCGGTCGTTGTTTCGTTGTCCAGCCCGATCGGGCGAGATGGCCCGATAGCCTCGGGCGTGTTCGTGGGCGAGAGTGTTCGAAGCTGCTGCGCTGAGTCTCCGCACGCTAATGTCTGACGCCCAACTTCATCGGGCGAGGCAGCCCGACAGCATCGGGCGCTAGGAGAGTGTGCATACGCATGAAACTGCTGAGCTGAGCGCTGAACATCGGCATGCCCCGACTTCATCGGGCGAGGCTGCCCGACCTCATCGGGCGTGGTCTGCTTTGAGTGCTGCTACTATTTTTTGGTGCCCGACTTGATCGGGCTTAGTTGGCCCGATCGGGCTTCTCTCCGCGCGCGTTCATTTAATGATTTCGGGCCACTTAGTATAAATAGGGAATTAAGAACTTTTAGTGGGGATCTTTGTTTTATCTTTGTTTTAGCCCGTATTTTTCATAGTTTTCTCTAGAGAGTTATTCAAGAACCCTAGTTTATTGCTTTTCATTGTGGATTCAAGATCGAAACTTTGGATTATTCTCAAGCTCAATATAGTTCTTTAATTTGGTAATCTTCTTCTTTATTCTCTTCGTATTTATTTGCTTTCTCTATTATTTATTAGATTAGTTTCTTAGTTATTTGCAATAGTTCAAAGCATGGATTTTTATATGAAATTTGTTATTGGATTCTTAAACATGAGTGAGTAGTTTTATTTCTAGGATTGTGGGGATCTATGTATGCAATGAGGGATTGATAGATTAGTATAATTACCCTTTATTTCAATTGTTTCCTGTGATTGAATCGTTCATGCTAGATTTATGAATTAGGCCTGATTTATATTTCTATTATCGCAATATTGAATCTACTTCGAGAGGAGAGATTTCGTATAGGCTTTCAATCATTAGGCATAGTGATCCTTGACCATGCGAGAGCGGCTAGGTGATCTTTGAGGGAGGTAATGTTCGAGAGAAATTACATGTGCCCTAGATAAATTGATTTATTGGGTGATTATTATTCATCTCTGATTTCCCGAATTGTATGCATAGTGATCCATAGTCCTAGTTCTTTATTAATTGATTCTTACCTTCATATTTAGTTCTATCATTTGCCTATTAGTTTAGTCACACACCCATTTTCAACTGATTTAGTTAGTATAATATTAGAATTCAGATATAATAGTATAGCTTTCTCCCTGTGGATTCGATCCTGACTTCCCTGCCTACTTGTTAGTGGACCTTAGGTTATTTTTGATAAGGTGATACGACTTTAGCCTGTCAAATTTTGGCGCCGTTGCCGGGGAGACGGTTTATTTTTATTTTGTCTGAATTATAATATTACACTAACCTCTTCTCCGAAGAACACCTGTTCTTTGGAGCATCTCACGTTTGTTTTAGTGTTTTTGATGTATGAGTAGGAAATTGAAATCGCCAGATCTCATTCCATTTGACCTGGAGATTGAAAAGACTGATCGTAGACTCAAAAAGACAACTAAGCAAACCAAGTTGTCCGCAGGGACACCCTCCCAAAAGACACCTTCTCCACCATCTTCACCACAACAAAGCTTCCCTGTATCACCTATTACTGCTAGAATGGGTGACGAAGCTAAACCGACTTTCGGAGACTATGCACAACCATCTCCCGATAATGTGCCCACCGGGGTACGGTTGCCTACTATTCTTTGCTGCAAACTTTGAAATTAAGTCTCATGTTCTGAATATGGTTCAGAATAACCAGTTTGCCGGGTTACCATCTGAAGACCCAAATCAGCACCTGCAGCGATTTTTACAATGTTGTGCTACTCAGAAACAAGCTGGTGTTACTACCGATGATATCAAACTCATCCTATTTGGGTTCTCTCTGCGCGACAAAGCTCTATTTTGGTATAATAAGCTGCCTTCCACCATCACCACCTGGGCCGAGCTCTCAAAGATTTTTCTCATCAAGTGGTACCCTTACCAAAAGACTGCAGATATGCGTCATGAGATAGTGACTTTCACCCAGGATCCTGGAGAGTCACTATATGAAGCTTGGGAAAGATTCAAAGATCTGCAGCGTCTTTGCCCCCATCATGGTTTTGACAAGTGGTATCTGTGCCACATTTTCTACACTAGAGTTGATGCAGATACGAGACGGGTAATTGATGGAGCAGCAGGTGGGTTTTTCATGGATAAAGCTGTAGACGAAGGGCATGAACTTCTGGAGAAACTCGCTTCTCACCAAGCGTCTACTATTCCTTCCTCTATGACAAAGGGAGGTAAACATGATGTTGAAGCCATTTCTTTACTGACCGGACAACTAGCTGCTCTTCACCAGAAGATTGATTCTTTGAAGCTAGGTAACAATTTCTCCCCTCATATGAGTGTCAATGCTATGGCTAGTGTTTCTGGGTACAATGCTTTCATCTGTGACGCTTGTGGGATAGCTGGACATAACTCTCAAGAGTGCCCCTCTCTCTCACATTCTAGTGAGCCCGTGCACGCATTACAGTCACCACACAAGCCCCAGTTTGATCCCTACTCCAATACATATAATCCTGGGATGCGAGATCATCCAAATCTCTCGTATAGGAGTAATAACGTGATGAATCCGCAACAACAACATTACCCTCAACAACAACAATATCAACCACATGCTCCTCCCCCGGTTATCGAGAGAACTCGGTTTCAACAAAGCATCATTCTACACCACCTCCAGCACCCGGCTATTTGCTGAACTCAAAAGTTTAATTTTGCGGATGCGTAAAGGTATTATTTCCTTTCAAGCGGATACCGAGTCTCAATTTGAGAGCCTCGCATGCTCGTAATAAGCTGCAAGGGACACATAATAAGATGTTGGAGTCACAAATAGCTCAGCTGGCCAGTTCGTCTGCTAATAGGCCATCTGGGTCCTTGCCTTCGCAACCAATGCAACCTAGGGACACTGCCAATGCTATCACCCTTCGCAGTGGAATGCAGTACGATACTCCGGCAATGCTAGAGGTGGAATCACCAAAACCACAAGAAGTGCCTGAGGATGCTGAACCTCAAGTAGAGCAAGGAGCTGCAGACAAGACTAAGGAGGTGACTAAGGAGAAAACTGTGCCTCCGGTGATCAAGTTACCATTCCCCGAGCGGATGCTCAAGAAGAAACTCGACCACCAGTATGGTAAGTTTTTAGAGGTGGTAAAGAATCTGCAGGTAACAGTTTCTTTTACTGAATTATTAAATCAAGTGCCTGCTTATTCTAAATTTTTGAAAGAACTGTTGATGAGGAAGCGGACTCTCAATGAAGTGGAGACTGTGGCTTTTACTGCTGAATGCAGCGCTCTTCTACAAAACTAGTCTCCACCTAAATTGAAAGATCCAGGGAGTTTTTCCATCCCCTGTCACATTGGCACCATATTTATTGACAAAGCTTTATGTGATTTAGGTGCCAGTGTGAGTGTCATGCCTCTTTCTATCTGTAAGCAACTAAACATGGGTGAATTAAAATGTACTACCATTACTCTGCAAATGGCTGACCGTTCTGTGAAATACCCCCTAGGTATATTAGAGGACGTTCCTGTTAGAGTAGGTAAATTCTTTATCCCTGTGGACTTTGTTATATTAGACATGGCCGAAGACACTCAAACACCCATTATCCTTGGGAGACCTTTCCTCCATACTGCTGGGGCGGTGATAGATGTTAAGAGTGGGAAACTGACACTGACTGTGGGGGATGATATGGTCATGTTTAGCCTAAACAATGCACCTAAAAGCCCAATGCTAGAGGAATCATGTTATAGAGTTGATATTATAGATGAACCGATACATGATTGCATGCCTTACCCCCTCTCCCGTGCTATTTCACATGATTTGCTTGTCGAGTCTATTGCAGGTGATGAGCATTTTCTAACGGTCTTACAGACTCCCAAAAAGACCATTGGCTATAGCACTGATGACTTGACAGGAATCCACCCTGATCATAATGAGCACCGCATTCATCTACAAGAGGACCACCACACTAGCATTCCAGTTCAACACGGGTCGCAAGAGGTGGTCCAACATGTGGCTACTAAACTTCTCGATCCAGGCTGATGGGCGGCTGATGCCCATGTCCCTTTCCTTTCCCTTGTTGCACTGAGGCCATTGCCAAGTTCAGCTTGGGGGAGGATTTCTGTAAGTATTAGTAGTGCTTATCTTTTTGTTTTACTGTTTTTTTTTAGGATAGTTAAGTTAGTTTAATTGCTTTGAAAAAATGAAAAATCACAAAAAAATGAAATATTGCTAAAAAAAAAAACACAAAAATACGAGTTGAATATGAATAGATTGATTGCTTCCCTGTGCCCCGAACTTATTTTGAAAAAATGATTTAACTCATTATACTGGATAGTTGGGCATTTGTGATTGGGATGTTGTGATGTGATCTATGATTGCCTTGATCTTGAGTGAATTTTGATGATAAAGTGCCTATTTTAACTGCATGCTTGAATTGGTTAGATTGTGAGGATTCATTCTAGCCCTCGGATTTATCTCTATATCCGATCTATTCTTGTGTGTTAGTTCCTCGTAGCATACTTATCTTGGTTTTGGCATTGTACTCGTTGAGTTCTGGTAACTTTAGGCATGTGCTGTGATAGAGGCGTTCAATTGTTTAATTTTGAGCCTCAGAGTTGTTTAATGAATTTTCCCCCCTAGCCCCGCTGAGCCTAATGACTTATTTTTGGATCTATATTAAACCACATTGCACACCTTGAGCCTTTGCAATGACTATTGTCCCAATCCTAGCTTGGGGGAGCATTTGTTAAGTTTATATCATATTGTGTGGTTGATTCCGTAGGGCGGTTGGAAAATAATGATATGGTTGTACAAAGAAAAGAAAGAAAAAGAAAAAATAAAGTGAAAGAAAGAAAGAAAAAAAAAATTTGATAGTAAAAAATCTGAAAAATTTCCATGATCTTCATTCGTTAACTATCCAAAGTGTTGGAAATTATGTTGAAAGATGCAATTATTGGTTGGTTCGTGAAATTTCAAAAGTTGGTTATTATCTTGGTTAAGTTGTTGATGCCATGGGAGTTGTTTCTACCACACCTAGTCCTACTAGTGTTTTTTGCTCCCCTTTCTTGGCTTTTCCACCACATTTCCTAAATAATTTCCGTACCTTTACCCGAGCCCCATTACAACCCTGAAAAAGACCTTTTGAGCACGTGTTTGATTGTTTATTGGAATAATACTGAGTCAATATGCCAAAGTCGAAGATTAAGTTTGTTATTTGAGTCGACCTGATTAGGATGAGCGATATTACACCTTTCTAAACACATGAGAGTGTGAGTGGGAAGGGTTATTATGGTTGGGTTGGTGAGAGATCGGGCACATATTTTGCCTGCCACAAAATTGAGACGAGTGACACATCGGTGAGCACCTTTTCAAGATTTGCATGATATGTAGGGCGGCCACGTTTGTTGGTTTACTTAAGTGATTGGTAGTCAGGTGATCTGAGCAACTGAACTTGAATTTTGCTTGCTTGAATGATTTTGAGTTGGAAATAATTGAGTTTAAACTTTTCCATCTGAGGGGTGAAGCAATCCAATTCTTATTCCTGTTGTGCTTTGCTTGAGGACAAGCAAAGGTTTAGCTTGGGGGAGTTTGATGTGATGCTTTTATATAGTGTTTTTCCCCCTGTATTTGAGCTAAAATGTGTATCAATGGTGCTCTTAGGAGCCATTTTATGCTAACTCTCTCCATCTAGTTGTAGTTTTCTGTTTTGTGTCTGATTTACAGGTTTTAGGGAGTTATCTCCCTATTTTCCGCTGTTATCCGACCATTACAATCGAATGGAGAAGTTCGAAGGCATTTATGATGAGTTACGGGGTCCCGAGAATACTTTCCGAGGCCTTGGACAAAAGAAGAAGTGAAGCCTTGGCGTCTGAAGCCAAGGAAGGAAGCATCGGGCTCAACAAGTCCGATCGGGCGTTAGTTGCCATTGGATCAAGTTGTTGCGGGCCCGATCGGGCGACGTTGCCCGGTCGTTGTTTTGTTGTCCAGCCCGATCGGGCGAGATGGCCCGATAGCCTCGGGCGTGTTCGTGGGCGAGAGTGTTCGAAGCTGCTGCGCTGAGTCTCCGCACGCTAATGTCTGACGCCCGACTTCATCGGGCGAGGCAGCCCGACAGCATCGGGCGCTAGGAGAGTGTGCATACGCATGAAGCTGCTGAGCTGAGCGCTGAACATCGGCATGGCCCGACTTCATCGGGCGAGGCTGCCCGACGTCATCGGGCGTGGTCTGCTTTGAGTGCTGCTACTATTTTTTGGTGCCCGACTTGATCGGGCTTCTCTCCGCGCGCGTTCATTTAATGATTTCGGGCCACTTAGTATAAATAGGGAATTAAGAACTTTTAGTGGGGATCTTTGTTTTATCTTTGTTTTAGCCCTTATCTTTCATAGTTTTCTCTAGAGAGTTATTCAAGAACCCTAGTTTATTGCTTTTCATTGTGGATTCAAGATCGAAACATTGGATTATTCTCAAGTTCAATATAGTTCATTAATTTGGTAATCTTCTTCTTTATTCTCTTCGTATTTATTTGCTTTCTCTATTATTTATTAGATTAGTTTCTTAGTTATTTGCAATAGTTCAAAGCATGGATTTTTATATGAAATTTGTTATTGGATTCTTAAACATGAGTGAGTAGTTTTATTTCAAGGATTGTGGGGATCTATGTATGCAATGAGGGATTGATAGATTAGAATAATTACCCTTTATTTCAATTGTTTCCTGTGATTGAATCGTTCATGCTAGATTTATGAATTAGGCCTGATTTATATTTCTATTATTGCAATATTGAATCTACTTCGAGAGGAGAGATTTCGTATAGGCTTTCTATTTTTAGGCATAGTGATCCTTGACCATGCGAGAGCGGCTAGGTGATCTTTGAGGGAGGTAATGTTCGAGAGAAATTACATGTGCCCTAGATAAATTGATTTATTGGGTGATTATTATTCATCTCTGATTTCCCGAATTGTATGCATAGTGATCCATAGTCCTAGTTCTTTATTAATTGATTCTTACCTTCATATTTAGTTCTATCATTTGCCTATTAGTTTAGTCACACACCCATTTTCAACTGATTTAGTTAGTATAATATTAGAATTCAGATATAATAGTATAACTTTCTCCCTGTGGATTCGATCCTGACTTCCCTGACTACTTGTTAGTGGACCTTAGGTTATTTTTGATAAGGTGATACGACTTTAGCCTGTCATGACCCTGTTTGACGATGATAACTTTATTAACCTTCATACAGTATTAATGAGGAATTATTAAACCAATCAATTAAATTAGGCCCCTCAATCGATTTCCCATGTTAAGAATTCTTAGCAAAATAATTAAAATCCTTATCTTTAAAACCAAAAGAATTAACATATCAATGTGTTTTGGTCCATAAAAGTAATAAAGGTCATAAAAAAACTGAATGGGGCTTAAAGTCCATTACACCTTTCAATTTGTTTTTCAAACTCATTTACTAACTTCGGCCAGCAGCCGGTAAGACTGAGGAGAAAAGAAAGTAAGAGCGAAAGAAGAGGGAAGATGGGTTTCCTCCATACCTTGCTCAAACTTGAAGGAACTTTAATGGAATATTATTAATTATGGGTCACTGAATATTCAAACTTTTTATTGGCATTAATATCCGAAGAGGGGATTAAAAGATGGGAAGAAGAAGAAGTTGTAAGCCTCAGATTCTTTTGTCTCACAAATGGAAGATAAAATTGGTTTACTAATGAATGTGCATCGGTTTCTCGGCTGTATTCTCAAATTTCATCTAAATATAATTTTGAAAGTGCAGTTTATAATCATTATAGTACAAAATAATATAATTTATAAAGTGTTTAGAAATTGTAATGAACATTTAGATGTAAAGTCTTATAGTCAAATTAAATTTGTAAATTTTATTTTAATTGAGTAACCATTATTCTCATTATGTCAAGTTACTTTGATAACGCTTATTTAGTTTATTATTGAAATTTCAAGGAGACACCAATACACACTATGACCCCATCCTTAAATTAAGAAATGATATAATTGTAGAAAATCTGAATATGCAATCATAAATTTAGCTAAGGACAAAAAAGACTTTTCATAGGGGGACACCATAGCTCTCTTCTTGACTTATATAATAGAGATTTGACACGAAGAGGAGAGGTGAAGATGGAAATTATATATGTTTGGTATATAAAATTTAATTGGGCAATATACACTTGGCTCATAATTAACTTGATAATGGGGCTTAAAAACATCAAATATTTTGACTAGACAAAATTAATTTGCAAATCTAGTCAGTTTTTGGGAAAAATTCAACAAATATATAATTTTGAATCAAAGTCATAAATACCTTTATTACACACCACTAGTTTATCGAAATGGTTTCAGAAAACTTATAACACAATCAAGCTAATAAAATATAACAAATCTTTAGTTAAACTAGTAGCGTCTTATTTTTCCTTGTCATATAGCCAGATTAAGTGTGATCGAGCTAACCTGAGTCGATCACTAATCCGATAGTTACATGGTTGCCATTAAGTACACTGGCCTCAGCCACATGGAGCAGCATGGCTTCGACGTCAATACTCTGAAATTGTAAGAAAAACGACCCCGGGAAAGTCTTGAAAGTCTTGAAAGTCTCAATGCAAATCCAAGGGTTTATGCTAAGATGGATGAACCATTGAGTATGGTGTATGATCGTCTTCGGAGGCAAGGTATAATCCAAGCCTCAGCATATGTGCACGGTTTACCCCTTCCTGGAACAGACATGAGCAAACTCTTTGCTTATTGTCGTCAATTTGGGCATGAAACTGATCGATGCCATGACCTTTACTTCAAAGTGCAAAGCCTGATTGATCGATGCATCATTAGTCCAACCCACAAAGAAGTACCCGCAAGGAAGGTGTCGTGACATCCACGACCACAATCCCAAGTCGATATCTTTCGTAAACTGGTTGAACAAGGTCAGATTCATCCACTTCTTAAACGCCCAGGGGCAGGTCCTGTAGGGTCAAATCTCCACAAGTACTGCCAATATCATCAGTTGCATGGTCACGGCACAAATCAATGTTACACTCTCAGCTATCGCATCAAGCAGATCACCAACATAGCTCTAGTTTGCCGCAAAGCTACTTGATCATCTCACAGAAAGAAACAATCTTCGGTAAAGTTCTGTAGGGGGTTAGCCCATCAAAAAGAAAAAAATATATAACAAAAAAAAAAAATCTTTCAGCTCGTTAGTATTAGAGAACTACGTGCAGCTTGAATCCCCATTATCACGTACACTTGCACTATAAGATCACTCCACCTATATAACACCTGGGGTATGTAGGTAGCTCAATATGAATGCAGCTGCTTTATTAAATTAAAAACTTTAGTTCTTTCTAAAATAACGAACTACGCTGAGTCTGATTCCCCATAAAATGCAACTGGAGCAATGGGGATATGTAGGCAGCCTTCGGGTTCGACTAAAATGTATTAAACATTGTATTTCAGGCAATGTGATCAAAACTCGAGATGCCAGTCATCACAGGAGCAATTTCAGAATGATGAATTGACACGTCAATGGGGATACATGCCCTAATCTCTATATTTTCTAGTCTTTGTTCAATATTAAAGTCAGGAATGGAAGAATGAAAAAAAACATTTGTTTCCAACCCAATGACAGTAAAATCATTCAAGAGAGTAAAAAATAAAATAAAAAACCAAAATTGTAAAGGTGGACCATTCCAGTCAAAATATGGCAAAATCATTTTCGAAAATTTTCTTTATTTTGCAATATGTAGCTTTCTTTTCTTTTCTTTTAATTCTTTTTCTCTACCTTTAGGTCCAGAAAGAAGAAATTTGTCCCTTTTCTCAGGATGACCAATTACCATCTGAAAAAAACACATCAGCCATATTCACAAATGCGGTCAAAGAGCCTATAGGGTTTAATTTGCCATGCAACCTCTGTCCAAAGGATTTCAGATCAGGATGAAGATGTGTTATACTCAAGGAACCAGATTAGGGCGTGATGGTAGGGGAATAACGCAGCCAATCCCCATAGTAGACAAGCAAAACCGACATGGATTAGGATATGATCCGGGCAGCACTTCTCACAACATCAAAAAACCTTCTTTTACCCTCAACGGCCAGTTCATCCCGCAAGGAGATACTGACATGTACTATGAGTTTCCAGATGCTTGGCTTAGTAGGAAGGAACATAAGATTTTACCGGGATTGGAGATATTCTTCAATGAGGCTAGAAATCTGGACTTAATCAAAAGTTGGTTTGTCCAGAAACAAAAAATGAAAAAAGAAAATGACTGGGTGAATAATCTGGAACATGGAGTCCTTAAGAAGCTTTTCATTTCTGAGTCTTCTAAGGAAGGGGAATTTGACCCGGTGTCTTTGATGATACCTTCTGGCGAAAGCATTGAACATAAGTGGAGTATTGAGTGTCAGGCAAAAGACGGGCCTATAGAATTTAAAATGTTTTTAGGAAACCATCCTCCACATCCATCTCATGAAAATACCTTTTCACCCCTTTCAGATGGTTATCATACCGATAGCTCTTCTTCCAGCCAATCTACCTTACATACCCAGTTAGAAGACTCTGATAGTGAGGAAGTTGAATGTAAACCTTTTTCTAAATACATTTGCATGCAAGATGTTATTTCTGACAGTGAATTTAATAATGATGAATCACTTGATACAACTGAAACATATATAAAACCCATGGAAAAGTCCATTGTAATTAATTGTACAAAAAATGTTGTAAAAGAAGTCAAAATAGGTTCATCCCTTTCCCCAATTGAACAATCTGTGTTTATTGCATTGTTAAAAGAGTATGTAGATGTGTTTGCATGGTCTTATGCTGATATGCCTGGTGTTAATGGAGAAATTGCGGAACATCGCATTCCGTTACATCCTGAAAGCAAGACTTAGCAGCAAAAGCTCCGCCGAATGAAACCAGAGATTAGTTTGAAAGTGAAAGAAGAATTCCATAAACAGCTTGATGCCAAATTCATCCAAGCTGTAAATCATCCGAGTTGGCTCGCCAATATAGTGGTCGTACCTAGAAAGGATGGAAGAGTTCGAGTGTGCATTGATTTCGTGATTTGAATGCTGCATCACCAAAAGATTGCTTTCCTCTACCCCATATCAATGTCCTTGCCGATAGTACGGCCGGTCATGCAATGTTTTCCTTCATGGATGGATTTTCGGGGTATAATCAAATACTCATGGCTCAAGAAGATATGACAAAAACGTCTTTCATCACTCCGTGGGGCACTTTCTGCTATCAAGTTATGCCTTTTGGTCTTAAGAATACCGGAGCCACATATCAAAGGGCTGCAACCACTATCCTTCATGACCTTATCCACGGCATTGTGGAGGTCTATGTAGATGACATGATTGTGAAAAGTGAAGATCGTGAAGGGCATATTCCTGCACTAAGGTCCTTCTTTGAAAGAATCAGGAAGTACAATCTAAGGCTAAACCCTCAAATGTGTGTGTTTAGCGTCACTTCAGGGAAGTTGTTGGGATTCATTGTCAGTCAAGACGGCATCAAAGTGGACTCTAAAAAGGTAAAAGCTATTCAAGGGCTACCTCCTCCAAAAAAAAGAAAAAGAAATCAGAGGATTTATCGGCAGAATTCAATATACACTAGTAGAAAAACGATGATTTGCGTCTCACCATCTGCGTCGCACAACAGGACAAATGTCGCAGAAGACTCATTTGCGTTGCATGCTACAGGGAATCGACGCAAAAGACTAACTATGTGCATCAGATTTAACTAGGGTGCGACGCAAGACAGCTATCTGCGTCGGATCCCTACTCACGTCCGACGCAGATAATTCTACCCCAATTTTCCTCACTCGCACATAATCCCGCCCAAATAAATTGGTCCAAGACATCTGCGTCGGACTTTTGGGCCCATCCGACGCAGATAATTCTACCCTCATTCGCACATATCCCGCCCAAATAAATTGGTCCAAGACTCTGCGTCGGACTTTTGGGCCCATTCGATGCAGATGATAGGCCCACTGTATTAATCCCGCCCAATAGAAGCCAAACCTAATTCCAGTTCTTATCTCGACCGCGCCGCTTCTCTCTCTTATATCCAGTTCTTTAATCTTTCAACCCCCTTCTCCTTCCTCAAAACTCTCATCTTCTTTCTCTCTCCTCCACTAAAAAAAAAAAAACCCCCTTTTAATTCATCTCTTCTTCTCAAAACAAATTTCTCACTTCTCAAAAAATCAAACAACAAAAGTTGACGAATTTGGTACGAACGAAGTAACGAATGAAGATTTTGATTCGTGCGAGTTCGACGAAAAATGGAAACCCAGGTGTTCAAAGAAGTTGCGAGTTTGACAGATTATGTTTATTTTCAGTTCAAAGAATTCGATTCGGACCATTTTATTTTCAGTTCTCGATTTTCAGGTACCATTTTATTCTGAATTTCTTTGTTTTGCCACATTTATGTTTATTTTTGAAAGCAATTGGTATGTGCTTATTGTTGTTGATTGTCGTCAATTTGAATGTTGATTTTGTTGTTTTTGGTGATTGATTGTTGTTTTTTTTTATGATTGTAGGAAAATGAAATGGATGAATTGGAGAAGATTGTGGAACCAAAATGGGAGAAGTTCGTGGATCCATTGGAGAAAGTTTTTGATAAATGGAGTGGAACCGAAATGGGAGAAGTTGGTGCATTTGTTCAAATTATAAGAACCAGAAGGAAGATCATGATTTGAAGGAAGCTCCAAAATCTGGAATTGGGTGGGTTAGGTTATGTACAAATTTTTGTACTATCTTAGTTATTGATAGATTTGATTTTATGAATTGTTGTATTATATATGTTCTGAAATTCCAAGTATTTCTACAAATTCTTGCTTTATAGTTTATTAGTTGTCTTTGATTTTCCATTATGTCTACAAATTCTTTGTTGCTCTTTGATATTTTGTTTGGTTGTGGGTTGATTTTATAAAATTTATTTTTTTATAAAAGGGAAATTTGCATTGGATGGAGTAATACGTGCGACGCAAATGACCAATGTATAATACACCTGGGCTTCTTGCGGGGCTACTGCTGGGCTGCCATCTGCGTCGCATGTTGAGCAATGTGCGACGCAGATGATACACAATTTACGCCGCATGTTGCTCCGCAAGCGACGCAGATGTGAGACGCAATGCCTATGAGATGCAGGGGGGAGGGGTCATGTGCATCGCATGTTGGGAAGGGTCCGACGCAAATAGCTCATTAAATGCGTCGTGTGCTAGTCCGATGCAGATCCTGTCTCTCTCATCTGCGTCGAGACCGGTGCCGTCGGACCTATGTCCGACGCAAATGGACGCCTCGCATCCGACGCAAATCGTCGATTCTGTACTAGTGATATCAGCAGGTTCATCTTACAACTCACTGTGAGATGTGAACCTATATTTAAGCTGCTCAGAAAAGGGGCATCCCATGAGTGGAACGAGGAATGTTAGGAAGCTTTTGATTCCATGAAAGAGTATCTTTCAAATCCACCTGTTCTAATGCCGCCTAGACCAGGGGAACCTCTAATTTTGTACCTTGCTATTACAGAAACGGCTATGGGAGCTCTCTTAGCCCAATATCAAGAGGGAACAAAGAATGAAGTTGCCATATACTATCTCAACAAGAAATTCTTGGAGTATGAGACAAGATATACCCACTGGAAAAAGCATGTGTTTCCTTGGTCTATGCCACAAAGAAGTTGAGGCATCACCTCCAAGCTCATACCACCTATCTGATCTCAAGACTTGATCCAATCAAGTATCTGTTTGAGAAACCCGTTCTTAGTGAAAGATTGGCGAGATGGCATGCTATGCTTTCTGAGTTTAATATTCAATGTGTCAGCCAGAAATCTGTTAAAGGAAGAGCCATATCTGAAGCCCTAGCCGAGGGACCAGTGCCAGGAGATGAATATGATGATGCATTCCCTGATGAATACTTATTATTCATGGACAATCCACAATGGTGCATGTATTTTGATGGAGCTTCTAGTAGGAGAGGTAATGGAGCAGGAGTTTTGTTAGTAGATCCTGATGGAGTCCATATTCCATTTGCTGTCAAGTTGGATTTCCAAACAACAAACAATACAGCTGAGTATGAAGCCTGTATATATGGAGTAAAGGCCGCTTTGGTAGTAGGGGCAAGAGCAAGACATCTCACTATGTATGGAGATTCTAATCTTATCATATCTCAGACAATAGGAATTTGGAGGGTTAGAGATGAGAGACTTCATCTCTACACAGAGTACCTTCAATAATTGATCCCGTATTTTGATGACATCAGCTTCAAACATCTTCCTCGGGAACAAAATAGTTTCACTGATGCTTTAGCCAATCTCGCTGTTAATTTAACATGGGAAAATGGTACAAAGATCCAGTCAGTTTTAATTGAAGCAAGGAAGGGACCTACAGTGATGGTAGCACAAATTGTCTCCACACTGGGTCAACAAGATGATGATGATGTCTGGTATAAGGATATCAAGAATTTTCTGGAAACTATGCAATATCCACAGGGAAGTGGCAAGAAGGATCGTATAGCTATCAGAAGACTAGCTGCTCATTTTCTCATTCTAAAAGGCAGACTATATCACAAAGGGTTTAATGGTACTCTGCAACTCTGCGTGAATGACAGCGAAAAGCAGGCCATCATGGAAGAAGTTCATGGAGGAGAATGTGGACCCCATATGAACGGAAGAATGCTGGCTCGTAAAATTTTGCGAGCAGGTTTCTATTGGAGTACTCTAGAAGGTGATTACATCAGCTTTGTCCCCGCCTGCAAGCAATGTCAGATATTTGCTAACCTCAATCATATGCCACCTGTGTCACTACATAAAAAGACCTCTCCTTGGCCATTTTCGAGTTGGGGCATAGACATAATCGGACAAATACATCCGAAGGCTTCAAATGGGCATCAATATATTCTTGTAGCAATTGATTACTTTTCCAAGTGGGTTGAAGCTGCATCATTTTCAAAGCTAGAGGCAAAGCAAGTCTCGAAATTTGTGATTAGCAACATTATCTGTTGGTATGGCATACCTTTTGAAATCATCTCTGATAATGGATCAGAATTTGAGGGTCATCTGAAGACCACTCTCGTAAATATGCAATCAAACATTATCAATCCTCACGTTATCGTCCCAAAACAAATGGAGCGGTGGAAGCAGCCAATAAGACAATCAAGACTATTGTCGCCAAGATGACTGAAAAGACTAGGGAATGGCATGACAAACTCCCATATGCCCTTTGGGGATATAGAATATCAATTAGGACTCCAACAGGAACAACCCCGTATTCTTTGGTTTATGGGATAGAACCAGTCCTACCGGTTGAGGTGGAGATACAGTCTCTCAGGGTCATAGCAGAAAGTGAAATCTCAGAAGACCAATGGTATAAAACTCGTTATGATGAGCTTGCATTTGCAGATTAGCGCCAACTACAAGCATTGCATAACATTCAACTCTATTAGCGGAGAATTGCTCGAGCATTTAACAAAAGGGTTCGAGATAGAGACATTCAAGAAGGTGATCTGGTCCTAAAGGAAAATAGAGCTACATTGCATGATCCTCGAGGAAAGTTCAAGCCTAACTGGTCTGGACCATTCCTAGTCAAGCATGTCACCACGGCTGGAGCAGGTAGCTAATGGATTTTGATTGGAATGAACTCACCCATTTCACTAATCTTGATCAATTGAAGAAATATTACACTTAGGCGTCAAAGTAATTGTAATTGTCATGGTCAAGTAATCAAGCAGTTTGTGGAATTTGTATTCTATCTGGTTATTCTTAATAAACATGCCATGTATTTCTAGATATTCATATAATGTATGCAAAAAAAAAAATGAAGAAAAAAAAAATGAAAAAAGAGAAAAAAAAGAAAAAAAAAAGAGAAAAAGAAAAAAAGAAAAATGATGAAACATGCAAGGATGTTTTTGTTTTTTTAAGGTTTATGTGTTATGCTTTTATGTGTCATATTGTGGTATCCGATTTTTTACTGTCTTAATTAACGGTCTGAATCCCACGAAAGTCTCTCATTGGACTTTGAGTTTTTGAAAACTTGGAAGTCGCCACCCTATTAATATCTGAATAGGGACAGATTTATTTAATAAATCGTTTTAAAATCAATTTCAAGAAAAATCATTTAAAACAATGATGACTTCATATGGATAAGGCTTTTTTGAAAATTTGTCTTTCATACCATGAGATAGGGTTCGGGGTTTAGGTTAAGAGGTGCGAACGTCTGGAACTCGTCTCCTCTTCCGTTCTAAAGAACGGGCTCTTACTAAATGCGTTATTTTCCATTTTAAAGTAATCATGGCTATTAAAAAGAAAGAAAATCACATAATTTGCACATATACACATTAACCATTTTTATTTAGGACCAATATATCATTTGTACATGGTAGGTTTGAGCACTGAAGTTGCACTACGTACCACTCATTGTGGGATTGGAATCAACTCATGGATCAAAACTGTCGTAGTTCGAGCATATGTCTCACCCTAAATGGCCAATTCTACTCGGGAAAGAAGAGGGGGGAACATATTATGAAGAATTCACTTTTAGAATTAAACAAATCTATTTAAAATGAGGTAATAACTCCAATTAGTGATTGAAATGAGGTTATAATAATCACTTTAATTAGTGATTAAATATGAAGGATTAAGATAACCACCTTAATTAGTGATTAATAAGGAAGGAAATAAGTAATCACCCTAATTAGTGATTATTCAAAGAAAGATAATTACCCTGATTAGTGATTAACAATGAAGGTTAGGAAATAATCACCCTAATTGATGATTATTGAGGTTTAAGATAATCACTCTAATTAGTGATTAAATATGATGAAAGGTTAAGCTAATCACCCTAATTGGTGGTTAACCAAGTTTTTAGATAATCACCCTAAATCGTCCTAATTAACGATTATTAGGGTTTGAAGTAATCACTCTAATTAGTGATTAAAAATGAGAAGGATAATCGTCCTAATTAACGATTATTAGGGTTTAACGTAATCACTCCAATTAGTGATTAAAAAAATTTGGGTCAACCGCTCTAATTAGCGATTAATCGGAGATTGAAATAACCACCTTAATAGTGACCACATTTATGATTTTGGAGAGGTCTTAGAAAGTTTGCTTCCTAATTGAAGGTTTTTGAGAAATAATCTTAATTGAAGATTATTAAGTCATTTGGAGAGAAATGATCAATTTGAGATTGAATTTGGAGATTTGTGTTTGGCTAATTGGAATTTGGCCATTTAAAGTGAGACACGTGAAACGACCTAAAATCAATTCGGAGATCATAATTACCAATCTAATTATGTCAAATTATATGATTAATCCATTTGAATATGGAGAACACATTTTAAAAATGTACGATGGATCATCGTACAATTTAACTTAGTTAGATCTGCAATTTTTCATCTTAATTGAGATTGGGTCATTTGATTCATATACAATGATATATTGGCCCAACATGCAATATTTGTAACATTGGTTGCTCATTTTATTAAAGAGAGTTGTGGAATTATTTATTAAAATTATGCATAAACATCTCCATGTTTTTTTTATTAATTGAGTGGTGCTGTAACACCCCAGAATTTCAAAGGCGGAAAAGAAAGAAATAATAATATATTTAATAGGACGATGGCGGAAACATCGTCTTGTGGGAATGTCACTACTACAAGAATAGTGTTTAAATAACTAAGTGATAAAAACAAACATAAGTAGATACTATAAGTAAATTAATTACTTAGATTAAAATCGAAATGAGAAAACTATCTCAAACTAAAGAGAAGTCTAGAACTAAAACCCCTAATAGATTATTTCTCGCATCTCAACCCGAGCCCAAAATCAAAGAAAATCCCCATCAGCAAAACCTACAAAACATACAACAAATATCCACAATCAGTGGGGAGTAACTAGCAGTTCTCCCAGAACAAAAGCAATCAAAGTACGATTCAGAGATAGATTAATTAGAAAGGAAACCATACAATCATTATAACAATAACATGCATCTAAAAACCATAAAGCTCATAGGTAATACAAGTGATCATCGATAATAAATAAACAAGATATAGTGAGTGAATAAAATCTAGAATACATAAATAATAATAAATCAAGAATACAACAAGTTATTGAGTCAGAAACCGAACGCCAGTGAATCGCAATTCACTTCCTAAGGTTTGTCACATCGCAATCTCCAGGTCAGTCTATGGGCTTACGTTCCCCACTGCCTGTGTCTAAGAATGGCCAAACTCCCGATGCAGGGTAGAACACGCAGAACTCCTTGACCTCTTGGACGACAACAATTAACCCAGGTGTACCCCTAGTTCGCAAACCAGGTGGTTGGCACGTTCTTCACCGGGGACTACATCTATCCCACCGGATATTCTTATCTCAAAATAAAATCATGCATATCATCAAAGTATCATTCATCTTAAAAATATTCATCAAAAAGGGATGCCACCCGGCCTTATACCCATAATTCATCAAAAACAACTCTTCATAATTCCTCAAAAATAATAACTTATAAACTTTCAACAAATATATCCAACAATAAAACACCTTGAACATCTCTAAACATCAACAATGATATTAAACTAGTTTTTACAGCACCAACAATTCAATCAAAAATACATCACCAATTAACTCCAAGCTTATTCAATAAAAGAGTAGTAAGAATTAATCATTTTCTTTCATAAATCAAACATAAACATAAGGATACCCAATAATAGTTACTACAACCTACTGAACATCAGCAACCAAGAACATAATATATTACAAATTATTTCTGATTAACAAGCTCCCAAATAATTTAAAAGAGTATCCTCAATTTCACAATAAAAACCCAATAATAATTTTTAAACTAATAAGTTCGAGCAGTAAAATCACACAAAAATTATCATATGACCCTAATGGCTCTACTGACATGTTACAATTTTTATTTAAATTTTTCAAATTCTAAAAGTATTTTTAAACGTGAATATACAGATTAATCAATAAAGCCAATATAATAATTAAAAATAAAAATAAACGCCAAAAAATTACCAAAAATTTACAGCACATGCGTAAACTCACGGAAATACATAATAAATAAAGAAATGAGTTTTTCAGCCTCCAGAAATAATTTTCATGATTTATATATTGACAGAAACGAAATTGCAAAAACAGATATATCAATTAAATAAACTGGTAAATAGCAGGAAAAAATTATTCTAAGGAATGTTATACATACTACACATATAACATGATCCACGAAAAATAATTTCAGAAATTTTAACATTAGTTTAATAATTATTATGCAAATAAGCCAAAAACGCACAAAACACCAATTAAATCAAATAAATACTAAAAATCAGACGAAAATTATTTTTCTTTATACATTATTCACACAGCATGCATCAAATATATTCATGTAAAATTTTGTCAATAATTTCATTCAAAAAGTATTTTAAATAATTCCTAGCGTAATAATCTAATACCGAATAATACCCTAATCACTATGGTTCTAAGATAACTACTAGTGAACGTCGGGAGGAGAACTGAGTCTAAAGAGATAGTTAAGAGCTACGCATACAATCCAATTGCTCCATGAATGATAATTGTAGCAACAAATCACTAGGCGTTTTCTTCTTGAACGTTGAAAAATCTCATTTCGCATTGCTCTGTTCCGACCATGATTCCCGGTGCTTAAAAGCTCAAATTCTAAATCGCTCTGGTTATAATGTAGAACAAGATGTTATAAACGTTCTATCCAAATTTGAAGACGATCCAACGGTTAGATCTCCGGCTACGGTTATTTTTGTGAAGGTGTGACAGGAAAAACCGGGTTGAAACTTTCAATTCTTTTCCTCTTCCTTTTCTCTCTTTCTTTTCTTGAAAACGGTGAGGGTTAAATGCAAATGATGCTGAACCTCTTTTAATAAAAATCAGAATTTTATGGCAAGGAAAAATGAAGGGTGTAGGAGAATGATTAGGGGGGTTATGGGGGTTACAATCTACCAAGAGTCACCAATTAAAAGAAATGAAATAAAAGAGGAGAAACTTCTTCCTTCTTCCTCCCCATAGCCGGCTGTCCAAGCCCAAGTACACCAAGAAGATTTTGGCCCAAGTCATCAAAGGTCCATGCATCAAAAGTCCGTCACGCGATAAATCGATAAATTCCTAAATCGCGCCTAAACTTTGAAAATACTTAATAATGAAAATAACTCTAATAAATTATATTATAAATATAAATATAATAAATACATTAACACGCCACATGCGATGCAACATTTCATCACCCAAGTCGGTCCAACAACGTTACAAAAACGCTACGCGACAAAACTGCATCCTAAACGCCTAAACAAATAACGAAACTAATATAACCTTTAAAATAAATAACTAACACCTTAAAATAAATATATATATAAATATATCACAACATATAAATATATATACACATTTTCACAACACGTTCCAAAAATAATCTAAATAATAAATTATTTATTTTTACGAAAAATATCATTTTAATGTAAACAAATATCAAAAATAAAGCGTGAAAATTACGGGGTGTTACAGATGCAATGATTGTTTACAAAGAAACTATTATTACAACTATATGTACAAAATCTATGATTTATACAAATCTTCAATCCTGGTCTTCACCATGATGCTCCTTGATCTTCACCTCCTTGAATGGGCTTTGGAATTCATGTTTATTTGTGAATTTGTGAATTTGTGAATTTGTGAAAGTTAAAGATTAATTAACTTCTTTGATTTTGATTTTTTATGATAATATTCATTGATTTTTATTTACATGATAAAATGAGTCATTTTAAGATAAACTTAAGATTTAATGACTTTTAATTAACATATTCGTATGAAGAAAACATTTTTCTTTTTATGAAAGTTGAATTAATTACTTTATTTCATTTTCCAGATTGCCTTTTTGTTCTTGTACAGACTTACAAAATTAATAACTTTCTGTACAAATTGTTAAATTGAGCATATGACACATCTATGGATAGATCAGTGAGTTATTTATGTTGTATCAAAATTTCACAAGTTTTCAGTGATCACTTGAATTGTGGTGAATTGTATGTCAAAACCGGTCAAAATAGGACCTTTATTCAATTTGCTCTTTGAAACCTAACTTATTGAACTTATTTTGAAGTGATATGGTATGAACATTCTAGACACTTTGAAAGACTAGACTGGAAATTTTTACTTGAATTGGAAATTTTAAGACCATTTTTTATTTATTTTCTTAGCTGAAAGGAAAATTCGTTTTCTGGAATTTAGTGATTTACATGAACATTTTTGTAAAAATGATGTACAACATGAGTTTTATATTTTTGAAAAGCTACTGATGTTTTCTTCAAACTTGATGTTTTTAGTTTTATCTAAATGACTTTATTGTTTTATTTTATTGACAGAACAATCCTAGCTGGTACTGGACAAAATCAGTTTTGCACAACAAAGTTGTATGATTTTTAATTATATACACAAGATTCGTTTTTGAGAAATTCCAAAGCCCAGTTGATGGAAACATCTTGCACTTCACAGTAAAAATATTAAATCCCACGAGCGAATTAGTTAATGAAGATGAAAAAATGAAATAAGATAGGAAAGTAAAACTGACTATAGTTACAGCATCACATTTTCATTTTATGGAGATGTTTATGCACAACTTATCTTGAATTTTTTTTTTGAAAACATTTTTGGTTAATTATAAATAACAACTTGATTAAGGAAAATCACATAATCACATTCTTTCCTAAGAGTCACCCCATTAGAGGTTACTATTCTAGGTGGGGTGATTTAAGGTTGAGAACCTATTAGGACTTCAATTTACCCAAATCACTTCAAAGATTAAAAAAATGATAAGAAGAAAACAAGAAAGAAGGTTAGTAGATGATTAAGAAGATAATCAAAATAAACATGAATTCCAATTTTACCTTGCTAGCTCAATGATGCACTTCCTTTTTGCCAATTTTTATACCTTTTTTTATGATTTTCTTAATTTCTAAGTGAGTTTCTAAATCCTCTTAATTACGAACTAAAACTCTATTTGTGTTTTTTCTTCTTTTGATAAACTTCTTTTACTTACTTATTAAGACTTTTGCTTAGATGAAAAGATTAAGGAGGAGAAAAGTAGTAGAGAAGATGAGAGTGAAGTTGAATTGTGTTTTTTTTCAACTTGGTTTTGAAGTGGAAAAAAAGAAGGTATTTATAAAGAAATGAAGGAGGTGAACTAGGGTTTCAAAGAGGTAGAAAATCAGATTTTTCACCCAAAAATCTGATTTTCTTCATCCTTAATCACCCTAATGACATCACTCTTATGACCTCACCCTAATGACATCATGAAATCTCTTTGGAAACACAAATATTCTTATTCTTTTTGGATTTTCTCATAAATGAAGCAAGATCATATTTTCAGAAAATATTCTTCCATAAACATCCAAATACGTAAAAAAATGCATCGAAAAACGTGCAAAACCAACTGATTAGGGTGTTAGCACAACATCCTGCGCTAGACACAGCACCGTACGCTAGGCGCACTGGCATGCGTCTAGCGCAGGAGCCTGTTGTGCACTGGGCGCATGACCGTGCATCTGGCGCATGGTCATGTGCCTGGCGCACAGTTCGATTCTTCCGCAAAAATTGGATCCTTGACTCTTACACTTCGGATTTGATTCTTATTCTTATTCTTTTTCATGATTTTATTCTCTAACTAATGGATAAAGGATGGGTTTAGTGAATAAAGAATATATTCTTATTCTTTATCCAATGAACAATGACTTGACCATCAAGAAAACTGATTAATGCCGGTTTTGGGATACGACTAAAATCCCGACACCTAATCGCGACTCGTTTTCATTATTCCGAAAGACTAACTTAAGACAATAAACAAAAACTTGTTCAATTAATAAAGGCGAGCATGATTATACTATGAATCATTTTATTAAAACTGTGGTTGTATTTATTGACTACAACTCACGAAAATTATACTTCTAAGCTGAAACTGTATGACTAATAAGCAAAAAGGGAAAATCATGCGAAGGAATGAAACTCGTGCTCCGATGCGCGCACTCCACGATGCATGACGATTTTGTTATTTTTATTTTTCAAAACCTTTATTTATCCGAAAAAGGGGTTCAAAATTTGGTGTCTACACATAAGATTGATTAATTATGATTTGCATGTTCATATTTAATGCTAAAGTGTGCACGTGTTTAGAATTGTGTTCACATTGAATTTCTCACAAGCAGATAATTCTCACAAACAAATCTTTTTTATTCATCCCTACTGGGGTACTTCATTTCATACATAAAAAGACATAAAGTCTCCATTTCCTACAAACTTAAAAAAAAAAAGCGAAAATAAAGAAAAGAAACAACATAGAAAATAAACATGATATTTCTCTCAAACCCTTCTCCTCTTCATGATAGGCCCGTCTGAACCATTGTCTTGACCAATATCAGCCGGAAGCCAATGAAGGTAAACTTCATCAATCGTCGGAGAGGGAGGTTCCGGTAGCGCTGATATAGTTTTAGCCCCCCGACATATTGAAGGCATTCTCTGGATACTACTCATATTAGCCTCATAAGTGGTACATGTTGGAAGAGCCAGGAATGTGATGTTGCCTCCAACCAATTTGCCTTAGACACCTCCATGGAAGGTAGAAAGTGACCTGGAAAAACCCCGGTAATTGTACACCTCTGCGACCAGAATTACAATATACAACTGCACTAATGCAAAGGTGGTTTGTGACCCACTTTATGTCTTGATGTAGAAAAAAATCTACCCACCCACCATTTTTGCTAAGTTGATAGAAGAAAGGAAGAAGATCTCTCTCCCAGACATGATTAGTTTTGTAAGTAAGACTCTTGTGGGGTTTCATGAGAGAAATTTTTTCCAATAGCCATAAATGAAGAGCTAATGGACATTCCTTCACAAAACTTTGGGGTTATCTTTTGAGTTTATCTAGGACAAGAAACATTTCCCCCAAAATAAGTGGTCCAAGACGACCCCTACTAACAATTTGAGGTAAGTGTAAGACACCGAACATGGCATGTGTTTAAAGACCATTTAGTGATGGTACGTCCCAAAATCATAAGAATGCAAGCATTTTCTCTAGTAATCCTATAGTTGGCATCATTAGAGAATTGCCAAGTGCCAAAATGAAAAGTTAACAATAAGTTGAGAAGAAATACCTCACCATATTGTAGGTAGTTGCCATGAAGATTTTCAGGAAGATATAAAAGTGTTGATAAATCTCCCGAGATCCTTGTAGGAGATCTAGGTGTAATAACTGGACCATTGGATGGTAAGCCTAGCAAACCCTCGACCTCTTCAACAAGAGGCACAATTTCCCGGTCTCCAAAGCGGAAGACATGACGAGTTTTATCCCAAAATTGTGAAGCAGCCTGAATCATATCGTAACAAATAGAAAGTGAAAGCAATGGCATAAGAGCATTAGTGAAGCAGGAAGAAGAAAAAGTTTGCCTTAGATTCTCCAAATTTTTTGTGACCCCCGAGAGTTGTTTTTTCTCCCGACTCCCCATTTCATCAGCTTCTTCATAGTTAGGAGCCATTTTGTGAAAGAAGAAAAATTAGAGAAGAGATTGGAGTAGTGGAAGTGGTGCATTTGGAAATGAAGAACCATGCCCCTTTTATAGATGGAAAAGATGATCATCCATGATTCATGTCATGGATAATAAGTTTGAGTATTGTCCATAGGATAATAAGGAGCATCCTTCACCATGGCTAATGACCAAGCTTTTGTGGTATGTCAATTTTTGCTAAAGCCAAACATAAAAAAAAACTGTGTCAATGATGAATCAAGAACGTTGATACAATCCCTTTTCCTAATGATCATCCAAAATAATGACCTTGATCAATCTATTTTATATAGTGATCATCATTTCCCGATAAAGCAAATAAGCATTATGCATGGAAAATTTTCTGAAAGATTTCGGAAAAACAGATAAATTTTTTTGCCATATGATGACTGGTCCACCATAGTTCATCTAGAGGGTAATAACCTTAGGTCAACCCTTTTAGGTGACATGACCTGACAGTGTCCTAATTTAAGGTGACATGATAACACATGGAGTCATAAAAAGTGAATGATGGTGATTTGACAACTTGTTTGTCATCAAGACCATAAAAAACTGTGAAAAAAACTGGAGTCAACCTGTTATTTGTCGGAATTTCTCACATTAACAAAAGATAAATTCTTAAGACTAAAAAAAAGACGATAATAAAGTCACGCTTTCAATGCTATAAAAATTAATTGGACTTTTCTATCTAAGACGACGATAAAGTCGCATTTTCAAATTTTAGAAAATTAATTGGGATTTTCTATCTAAGACGAACGTTACAGTCGAATTTTCAAATTTTAGAAAATTAATTGAGATTTTCTATCTAAGACGACAATAAAGTCGCATTTAAAATTTTAGAATATTAATTGGGATTTTCACTACTACAAAAAACACCTAACACAACATGCCTATTGTGTCGCCTCTATAAAATGTATGACGCATAAAGCTAACGTGTCGCATTTATGTATAAAGTTGGATGTGATAGGGTTGGCAAAAATTCTGAAATAGCCTATCACGTCCCCTCTAACATAATAGGCGACGCGTAAAGTTTTCGTGTTAGGTTATATTATATGTTTGACACGGTAGGGGGTGGCTATTGCGTCGCCTCTAATATAACCAGTGATGCAAAAAGCTATTGTGTCACCACTTTTGTAACTGGCGACACGTTAGGGGATATGCGCCCGCTTGTAATTATAAGCGACACATTAGAATTATTCCAGATTTACTCGGAAAAGTAGTTATGGCATCCGCTGATAATTATAGGCGACGCATTAGCAGCGGCGGAGCCACCTAATAATAACAAGGGGCTACCCCTATTTTTTTCAAAAAAAAAAATGAAAAATCAAAACAAATCCTAAACCTAATGTTGCGTCGTTTCCTTTCAATCTCTCTCTCAAACTCAAACGCTGCTTGCACTCTCTCACTCTCTCGTCGGTCGCCTTGAGTCGTCGGTTGTCGTCGGCTTCCAGGGATTACTTCTTACTGTTGTGGGCTGCCAGGGTTTGTTCTTCGCTACTTAACACGCCATTCTTCGGTAATCGTTGCTGGCCTGCTTGTTGTTATGTTAGTTAATTTTCTTTGTTTCTTTCTTAAAAGCTCTTTCAATTTCTTTTCCAACTAATGATTTAATTATTTGTGAGTGTATGGGTTTATGAACTATTAGAGTTATAGGTTTATGAATCAGGAATCTACTGATTTGTGAACTTAAAAATCAAAAGATTGAATTTGTGAATTTAAAAATCAAAAGAGTGAATTTGTGAATTGGTAATTTACAGTGTTAGTTAATTATAACTTGTTTACTTTGTTATTGAATACAATTGGTGAATGAGTGAATTATAATTTGTGAATTTCAATTTGTGAATTTCTTAGTAATACACAATTATACGAATTGTGATGTTGTCTTGTGAATATATGATGTGAGTAGTGCATTTTCTTTCGTTTTCTGACATTGAATTACAATGAATTATATGTTCACCTTCAAACTTCATAAGAGAATTCCCTTAAAAACAAAGTCCTCATGTGCATTGATTATCACTAAAGATATAGGCTACAAGCCTACAACAGATTTTTTTTGGCTTACGACATTTCAATAACAAAATCAAAGGCAGAAAATATAAGTAGACAAATGTAATCGAGCTTTTGAACCTTCAATGGAGTGAACAATGGATAAACAAAAGACAAGGAAATAGAAGAGGGAAGAGAATGAGGAGAGAGAATCAAGGAAAGTTCATGTGGTAATAACAAGGGAAAGAACAAGTTGAATAAAAGGTGCTGGTTTTGCCTATTTAAAAGTGGTGAGATTTTGATAATTTAGTCCTGCTTACATGATTTATGTTTCTTCATTTACTCCGCAAGATTTAAGTTAATTCAATCTCCTTACATGATTTAGGTTCCATGTGCAAGCAATTTCGCAGAAGATGTCGACAGTGAGGCCTTGAAAACTCTTATCCTGAATAAGATCCGAGCTGGACTAAAGGTATACTTGGATTAGATTTACCTGTGATTTGTACTCCTTGTTTCAAGAGGATATTTCAGCTATGAGTGTTGCTACTCTAATGTAACTATTTGTCTTTACAGATCTATGTGGTTAAAGCCCTTGGATTTGGAGAAAATAGAAAAGCCAATTTGCAGGATCTTACGACACTTACTGGTGGAGTGGTAAAAGGCTCATCTTAATTACTGAAGTTTGAAGTCATGTTAATCTAAGGAATCTTTGGAAAAAAAAAAACTAATGTTTTTCGTTGTGCAGGTTATAACTGAAGAGCTTGGCATGAATATGGAAAAACTTAAAATGGATATGTTGGGTTCATGCAAAAAGGTCAGCTGCTGGTCTTAATATGTTTGACTGATGATTACTGCTCTCATTTCTGTAATCTCGTGGTATATAATTTTGTATCAGTGCTTTATCAGATCACTGTCACAAAGGTTGACACGGTGATTCTCGATGGTTCTGGTGATAAAAAATCCATTGAGGAGAGATGTGAACAGGTGTTTTTAGCCTCTGTTACATGTTCTGGTTTCATTTGTAGTTAGATGTCAATCTGCCATTCATTGTGTCGTTTGCTGTCGACATCTGATATATGTTGGTACTTTTTGGGGAACATATCAGATATGGTATTGAACTAAGCACATCTGATTACGACAAGGAGAAGTTGGAGGAGAGGCTTGCTAAGATGTCTGGTGGAGTTGCTATTTTGAAGTTTTGTTTTGTTCTGTTTGGTGATGGTATAATCAATTCCACTTGAGAAAATTTTCACCACTTGTGTGTGCTTCTTCTTAGATTTGTTTCCATTTTCATGTCTAGATTGGAAGAGCTAGTGAAGCTGAAGTTGGTGAGAAGAAAGATAGACTGATAGATGCTATGAATGCCACTATAGCAGCTGTTGCTGAAGGTATTGTACCTGATGGTGGTGTAGCACTTCTTTATGCTTCAAAAGAGTTGGACAGGCTACAAACAGCCAATTACGACCAGAAGATTGGAGTACAAATCATACAGGCAACACTGAAGGTATGTACTCTTTCTGTCTAAAACTAATTGCGACATTGTTCTTATAATCAGGATTGGTATACTGGACTTCTCCACAAGTTCCTCGTTACACCATTTAGGAGAAAGACAATTGACTATATTTTCAGAAGATAGTATGTGAAGTCTTTATTAATATGGATTAGAGAGATTAAGGGAGTAAATTTGCTCAGGAATTTATGCTAATTGATTTGATTATGATGCTTGTGTTATGTTAGTTTGGGAAAATTTTCTTTTTTTGACGTTTTTGGAGCTGACAAATGGGTTGAAATTAAGAAAGACGCCGATTGTGCTGTAATTTTATTTATTGTGCACCATATCCTCATTGGTAATGAATTAGTTGGATTGTAATTTGGTCTTCTTTCTTTTGTAGCTGGTTTAGAGGTTAATTGCTTGAACTTGTGAATGGAGATATGCTCTCTATTAAGTGATAATCGGATTAGAATTTATGTGGCATCTGTGTACAATGTGGGGATATATTCAGCCTTACTGCCTACTATTCATACTGCGCAAAAATATGTGCTATCAACGTATTCTCCTGCCTTTATTTCTTTCAGGTTATACATGTATCGTTCACTAATCCTTTCGAGTTGATGTTTTAATTATTGCAGGTTACAACAGGGTACCATGTGCAACATTTGCAATGTTAGTGGTTAGGTGCAAGATTCATATATGCAGGAGGATTAGGCGGTGTTTGAGGTGCAAGGCCAAGTAGGAGTAAGAGATATTTTTCTTTTTCCATGTGTATATGTAGATTCAGAAATACTTTGTAATTATTTGTAATTATTATTTCTAATAAAAACTGATCAAAATATTTACATTAGACCATTTATTCAAATAATTTATGTTGTTTCTATAAATTAGACCTAACGCGTCACCTTTTATGAATTAGGCGACTCGTTAGGTTGTTTTTTTTATGAAGAACATTAACCTACCGCGTCGCCATTTATGATAGAGGCGACACATTAGAGGGCCTATCACGTCCCCTTATGATGGAGGCGACACATTAGAGGGTCTATCACGTCCTCTTTTATGATGGAGGCGACACATTAGAGGGTCTATCGCGTCCCCTTTTATGTTAGAGGCGACACATTAGAGAGGCTATCGCGTCCCCTCTTATCATAGAGGTGACACATAAACCTACCTAATGCGTCGCCTATTATATAGCAGATGATGCGTTAGTTTAATATGAAAACTCAAATTAAAGCTAACGCATCAGTTTTTTTTTATTTTGGGCGACGCATATACCAACCTAATGCGTCGCCTATTACATAATACCTGATGCATTAGCATGAGGCTATCACGTCCCCTTTTATGTTTCAGGCGACGCATAAACATACCTAATGTGTCGCTTGATAGGCGACACGTTAGGTATGAAACCTATCGTGTCGGTAGCTATCGTGACGGGCCAAATGTGACGCGATAGGTCTTCTAAAGGGGACACGATAGGGGTTTTTTGTAGTAGTGTTTCTATCTAAGACGACAATAAAGTCGCATTTAAAAGTTTAGAAAATTAATTGGGATTTTCTATTTAAGACGATGATAAAGTCGTATTTTCAAATGTTTAGGAAATTAATTGGGATTTTCTATCTAAGGCAACGATAAAGTCGCATTTTCAATTTTAGAAAATTAATTGGGATTTGTTTAGAAGGAAACGAAGTGTTATAGTCAGCCCACTTGGCCTGGACCCATAGAACGAAACCTGGTTCAGCAACCTGGTTCAACAATCTATAATGGTTCAATTTTAAAGAACTTTTTGGACAAGCTCGATTAGAGGGTTTAAGAATTAGGAGAATTGGGTTATGGTCAGAAGTGAGTCTTGGTAAATTGTTTGACACTGTCGAAGGGTAATCAAGAATCTAGTTTGGAGAAGCCCAACATCGGTCCAATCTTTCAAGGTTGTTTCTTTCTCTTATTGAACCATGTGAATTTACTACTAATGAAACCCAAATCTTTCAAGTTGCAATTTTACATAGTCTCTCTATAGAGCCTCATTTTATGCTCTTTATGTTTGTTGCCCCCTAATTTTCTCATGGGCATATGTAATTTCATGAACTCACCTAGTACTAACCAAGGTAACTTAACAGTTTGAGCAAACTCCACAAGTTTATTCTACATTTCAATCCTTCCATTAAACTTAGTATTTGCATATAGAATAGAAATAACAAAAGGCTTTTCGTTGCAAACCTAGATGACTTCGTGGATTGCTTGGGGTTCCTTAGATATGGTAGTGAAGGAATGAAATCCTTTGTTCCATAGTATAAGGATACCACTCGTGTAACCTACTGGTGCGATGGTTTCAAATGAGTTGAAAGGCAAATCGCCTGCTATCCCCTCAATATTAAACGACAAACTTTAGTTTATATAATAATGACCATGATGGGGTCCTGATCCCTAATAAGTTGGTTTATATTGCCGCAGAAACCCTGCCTCGCCACTCCTCTCGCATTCCATAGTAAGATAGACATTCCCGAATTAATAGGTGGCATCTTCAATATATCTTCCGTCACTGCTGCTGGAGTGTGAGAAATGACCATTTTCTGGGCTAACCTGTAACACCACAGATTTTAGCTAATTATTTCTTCAAGTTATTTTCCCTTAACTATTATTTTCTGTTAAAATTAGAATATTTTACTTCTTAAAGATCTAATATCCTATATTATTTGTTTTCCAACTTTTAAAATGTTATATTTATATAATTTATTTGATTAGAAATTATATATTTTCTAGTATTTAGAAATTCGCGTTGGAGCTAAATTTTTTATTTATTCGATTTTAGCACGTTTGGGCCGTCACATGACTTTTTAATTTGAAGTTTTGAGCACCTAAAAGCTGTCCACAAAATCAGAATATTGGAAGCATTGGAGAGGCTTTTGAGCACCTTGTAACCCCCTTGTAACACCCCATTTAATTCGCCATAATTATCCAACTTAAAACCCCATCATTAATCTTTGTAACCCCCTTTTAATTACATTTGTACTGCTGTAATTTTGCCATAAAAATTCATTTTGTAATCCCTCTTATTCATGCCATTTGAAGAGAGAAAGATATAGGAAAAGTTCATCCCGTTTTTTCCTACCACACCTTTGCTAAAAGGACCATCACCGGAGATCTACCCGTTGGATCGTACTCAAATTTAGACAGTATGTTGAGGACATCTGGACTTCACTTTGACCAGAGAGTTTTTGAATCCGAGCTTTTGACCGCCGACAATCTTGATCGGAACAAAACAACACGTAATGGAAATTTACAATGTTCAAGAAGAAGAAACCAAGCAATTGGAGGTCTTCAAAGGTAACCAACACCAACCCTAGATCGATAAGTATTATTATAGGAATTATATTGGTTTTAAAAGTTAAGTTGGGTTAGTATTATTTTGGGATTATGGGTGGGGATAATTTATTGTTATACATTTATTTTCATGAGTTTATCTATTTAGTAATATGTCAATTTCGGAGTATCTATTGTAGTATGTTTTAGGAATTCATGTTAAATTTTTCTACCATTTATTTTTTTATGAGCATGAATCTATAAGTTGTAAGACTTGTATTATGGATTGATTTTTGTTTGGTTGTTGTGCACCGTCACTAGTGTGGTTGTGTGCTTGAACATAATTGGTTTTGGTGAAAGTGAGCATGCGATTGATACGATAGAAAGTGTGGAGAAGGCACAGCACCAAAATGTTAAGGGTAAATTGGCGTGAGAGAGGATAGCAAGGCCAATTTCTACAAAGTGGCGATGTCGCCGTTCAGCAAAATCGTTATGCTCAGGAGTATGAGGAGGGGATGTGAGGTGTGAGACTCCATCGATGGTGAGGAAGGATGTTAGAGCTTCAAACTCACCACCATTATCAGAGTATAGAGTCTTAATGGGACGCTCAAAATATATTTTCAACTAGGGCTTTGAAGCGAAGAATGATGGGCTTAACTTGAGTGGATTAAACCATATGTATTTGGTGAAATGATCCACAAATATAACATAGTGTTTGTAATTGTCAAAAGAATGAACTGGAGAGGACCATAAATTAGCAAAAATAACATCAAGTGGAGCATAAGAGCGTAAAGTAGATTGATGAAATGGGAGTTTATGACTCTTATTACATTGACATGCATCACAATAAAATGTACGATTTTTTCACCAAGTACCCCCGTTTATTCACCAGCTACCCTTGCACGTTTCAAATTACACCAGGTACCCCTCAGTATTATGGTAATACATCAACATGCCCTTAATGACTAACGGCGGTTAACTCCGTTAGTCTTAACCCTAATTAAACCCTAATTAGCCCTAATTAACACAACTAAACCCTAACTCCTATCTTCTAAACCTACCCTAACCCTAATCCCTAACTTCAAACCCTAACCCTAACCCTAACCCCACCACCACCCAACCACCACCACCTCCCCCACCACACCCCCTGCAGCCCCCACCCCTCCCCCACGAGCCCCCCCCCACCCCCTTGTATCCCCGCCAGCCATTTTTCCCCACCCCCACCCCCTACACCCCCCCACCCTTCCCCTACCCATCCCCACCCCGCGCCCCTTACCCCTTCGATTTTTGCACCTCTCACCCATCCCCACCCTCCTTGAATTTCCGCGAAACCACCTAAGAATCAACTGGATTTGCAACCCTATCCACAAGCACTGAGAGGGGTGAGTGGTGCGTAAATCGGCGGCGGTGGGGGGAGGGTGCGGAAAACGGCTGGGGTGGGGACGGATGGGTGCGGGAATCGGCGGAGTTAAGGGGAGGGAGCCATTGTGGGGCTGCGGGGAAGTGAATGGGGCTGCTATGGGGCAGCGGAGGTGGGGGGCTGTTGTGGGGATGCGATGGGTGGGCGAGGGGGACTGCGGGGATGGGGTGGGGGAGGTGGTGGGGGGTTGGGTGGTGGTGGGGTTAGGGTTAGGGGTCAGAAGTTAGGTGTTAGGGTTAGGAGTTAGGGGTTAGGGTTTATGGTTTACTTAGGTTAATTAGAGTTAAGACTAACGTAGTTAACCACCGTTTGTCATTAAGGTTATTTTGATGTATTACCAAGAAAGTGAGGGGTACCTGGTGTATTTTGAAAAGTGCTAGGGTACCTGGTGAATAAACCGAAAACTCGGGGGTACTTGGTGAAAAAACCGTTAAATGTATTAAAATCTTTAATAGTAAGATTGAATTCAGATGCTAAGGACATGAGAATAGGAATGGATGGACGTCCTAGTTTGTGATGCCAAGATTGAGCAGAATTGTCCGTGATGGTGGCGATGAACGCTTGTGGTGCGGAAGAAAGCTCATAGACTCCATAAGTGGATGGTTCTTTAAGAAGTTGTTCCCCCGCGAGACGATCCTTCAATACAAAGGAAGAAGAGGAGAATTCAATTAGAATATCATTTTGAGCTCATAATTGAGAAATAGAGATAATGTTACGAGATATAGTGGGAGCACATAAAATATTTTGTAAGAATTTTGGTTTAGAGGAAGAGTTAGGAATAGTCAAGGAGCCAATATGAGTGATAGGAATACCCATACCATCACCTATGACGATTTTTTTAGTGCCATCATAAGGGTGATGAAGAGAGAGAGTGGAAAGATCATGAGTGATGTGGTGAGATGCCCTGGAGTCGAGGAGCCAGGGGGAGTCCGGGGCAACAGTATTGGTGGCGAGATGTGCACGAGGAGGGTGAGAGGAAGAGGAGTTATTGGCGTTGGGAGGTTGTAACGCCCAGACCTCTAAGCATCTTTATAAGGTTAATTAATCTTGATTATTAGCAGCGGAAGACCTAACCTTTTGGTATGTGTGTTACTGCCGTACTTTCCGTTAGGAAAATACAAGGCAACATACTTTCAGAACTGAATCGCTATTTACCGTCCGTATTAACTTGAAATCGTCCGTTTTTTTCTTTAAATACCCCCCATGCCCCTCCCCCTTTCACCTCACTCTACTCTCTCAACTCTCATCAAACTTCATCCCTCTCTCTACCAATACGCACTAACACCACCACCACCGGACAACCACCACCGGCGCACCCCCTCCGACAAACCAACTTTACACATTGACCAAAACCACCGGGGTACTAACAACATCGGAGCACCACCTCCGCCACCGACGAACCACCGGAAATGTCCGATGAAGAACCGTCAACGCCGCCAGAACGAAATGTAATAAGTTTTAGAATTTTTTTTTTCGCCGTCGGAATTTTTAACCGGATTACCGTTGCCTCCACAGAGGTAACTGGTTTTTCATCCGTTGCCTCCATTGGGGTAATGGATTTTTCATCCGTTACCCTGCTCTGGTAGCGAAAAAATAAATTTAGTTAATATTTGTTGATATTTTATTCAAATAATTAGTATTAGTATTCAAAAAAAAATATTTAGTTAATATATGATTTTTCGGGATAATTAGTATTGATTTTGTAATTAGCGAATAATAGTACATCTGTTTCTGTTAATTTTGTTAATGAATATTTAATTAATATTTGTTGATATTTTATTCAAATATGTATGCATATTATTGTAATTATTTTCATAATAAGTAGTAATTTTATAATAGTCGTTGCAAAAATTTATTTATGAATGCTTGTTATTAAGTTGAGAATTTGAATATGTAGTTAATAATAGTTGTGATTGGTAAATAAATAATAATGATTATTAGTTACGATAAGTAAGTAAATAATAGTGATTAATATTATTGATTATATGTTGTCTAAATGGTAAAAGGTTAAACATTATAGGTTTATTTGCCGCATTTTGGGGTGATTATATAGATTATAATCACATGTTTTATAATGAAACACTATGGGCTGAGAAAAAGGAACTACAAGAATGGGTTAAGACAAGGGCACATGATATCAGGTTTGTGATGGTTATTATGTCAAATCATAAACACGATCCTAGTGGTCGGCCATATGTTTATATGACATGTAACCGGGGCGCTCCATATCGGGGTGAAAGTAGGAATCTTAGTGTAGCAGAATGGGTAGCTACAAAGACAAAAGCATGTGGATGTAGAGCGGGAGTTAAGGTTGAGTAGTTGGAGTACCCAGATCGAACTGGATGGGTGATCAAAGCAGAACAGGGGATTAGGGGCATTCACAATCATGAGTTCATTCATTACCGTGAGGGCCACCGGCCCATCAGCGGCCTTAGTCCGGCGGCTAAGGTTTTCGCTCGCGATATGATGAAGTCGCACGTTAGGCCTGCTATTATCATGAAAGCTGTGAATGAAAAATTTCCCGATGATCATCCAAATATGAGACACTTTTACAACCTGAAGGAAAAGGATAGAAAGGAAGCAATGGATGGTAGAGACGTGATGCAACACTTCCTTCACCTTGCTCGAGAGAGCGCTACCTTCATTGGATTAGGCAAGACGAGGAGACAAATGCAATGACTGCGGCATTCATGGTGCACCCTCGTTCGGCAAATATCCTTCGCACTTATCCGCTTGTTGCTGGTATGGATGCAGCATATAAAACTAACAAATATAACATGCCTTTTCTAGAGCTCATTGGGATGACGCCGGTTGGGTATGCTCTGATGGCCAACGAAATAGCTGATAGTATAATTGGGTGTTGGACAAGTTTAGGTTGCTTATTGGAGTGCATGTTGTCCCTATTACACTCATTACTGACCATGATTTGGGCCTTATGAAAGCGATCCGGGAAGTGTTTCCTAACTCTGCACATTTGCTATGTAGATGGCATATCAACAAAGAGGTGCAGGCTAACATCATGTGCAACAGTAATGCGGGTCCGAGATTCGTGAGCCAAACTTGGTATCGAATAGTCAACGTGACCGACGAGAGGAGTTATGAGGCCGAGGTTGAGAATATGAGAGATGTTTACAAAAAGTGGCCTAAAATAATCCAATACGTTGAAACAACTTGGCTTGTGTACAAAGAGAAGTTTGTGCGGGCATGGACGGACAATGTACTTCACCTTGGGAACACATGCACTAGCCGAGTTGAAAGTGCACACTCTGCACTGAAGTCTTGGGTTTTTAGTAGCACAACTGCATTGGACACCATCTTTTCTATTGCTCACAGTGAGATAGAAAATCAGGTGAAGAAGGTTGAGAATGATTTGGAGGAAAGTTGGCGTCGGCACGGGATCTTGTACAAGACTCAGGCTTTGTATCAGTTAAATGGCAGAGTCTCTCATTAATGTTTAGAACTCTTATTGCAGGAGGAAAATCGTATGCGGGAGTTAGCCTATGAGGTATATGAGCGTTGCGGTTGCTTGTTGAGAACCACACATGCCATCCCCTGTGCATGCGCCATACGCAGACGATTGGTGGCGAAAGAGAGTCTGTACCTGACAGACTTACATCCTTATTGGACTACTTTGATCATTGGTGATGGTGTTAACAACCCTGTGTTTGTATCTAAGGCAGCACATGATTCTCAGTACTTCTTAGAGTTGGTTGAGCAGGTTCAAAGTAGTGATCCTGCCGTATTACGGAGTGTTACCCGGATTCTAGAGGAACATCTGCGTAATCCTGGTGATTCAGCTTTTGAGCCCGAGATTGTCGAGAACCCCAAAGGGAGACCACGACGAAAGAATCACCCGAGTACAAAACGAAAGAAGAGTGGTTTTGAGCACACATCCAGTTCGTCTTCAAAGAGAAGCAGATCTGTAGGTTCAGTTATGAGCTTGTCAACTTCTACAGGTAATATGTTTGTTAATTGTATGTATTGATTATTTATAACTTTAATTTGCTACGTACTGATAATTTTAATGGTGAATAATTTGATTGTTGTAGGTCGGGAAAGCGTGGATGGAGAAGAGGGTTCTAGTGGATTTCCATTTTACAAGAGGGTTCCTGCGATTGTTGGGCCATTCATTACTAGATGGACGAATGTCCAGGCGGACGGTAATTGTGGATTTCGAATTGTTGCAGATTGTTTTTTAGGGAGTACAGACCATTAGGGTTTTGTCCGCCAAAATATGGCAAATGAGATTGCTGCTCATCGGGATGTTTACACACGTATTTACT
Organism: Beta lomatogona; assembly: GCA_947646795.1. Taxonomy (NCBI): domain Eukaryota; kingdom Viridiplantae; phylum Streptophyta; class Magnoliopsida; order Caryophyllales; family Amaranthaceae; genus Beta; species Beta lomatogona. The sequence goes on from CANSNZ010000981.1 coordinate 4,650,386, forward strand.
ATGATGGGATAGACGCAGCAATAAGGCGCATTACTTGGAGTGGGGGGCCAGCATCTGAGGCTCATTGGATGGTTACTTCGCAAGACTTGTTTCCTATTGCCCAGATGTTCAATGCCGCAGTCATTTTAGTAGGACTGGGCCCAGAGGGAGAACTATATCTGTGTATCACCGTCATTCCTTGGCGTGCTTCTGAATACACAATGGGTCCAACTAACGAACTCGTGATGGCACATCTTGGTACCTTTCAGCATCATATTAGACTCGAGTTACTTCCCGGATCACCCGTACCACCAATTCATAAATTATGGCATAACATGCATGAAGATAGTGTTGATGGTTGGGATCAGTTGTATGGTGTGAGACTCGCTTTATGGCAGGATTTACTCTCTACTTAGTATATACTCCCTTCGTTTCATTTTAATTGTTACACTTTGATATTTTACACTATTCACAAATTTCACTTTGACCATCATTTGTGATTTATATGCGGATGAAAATATAGTCATGTGGGATCTTGTTAGATTCATCATAACATGTATTTTATTATTATGCACTTTTTATAATTTTTACAAACACAAAACTAAAGATATATGTCCTCAAACTTTTACATTGGCATGCGTGAAAAGTGTAAGTATGTAGATTAAAATGAAACGGAGGGAGTAATATATAGTGAGATCTATTCATTGTAATGTTTTATGTATTCTATTTGATAACCGCATTTGTAATGATTAGTATAAGTTGATATGATATTAGTATATATTGTTGGATAATAATAAGTTGCAATGATTCAAAGTGAAATAATAAGTTGCAATGATTCAAAGTGAAATAATAAGTTGCAATTCATTATAATGTTTTATGTATTCTAGTTGGTAACTATTAGTCAATGTTTTGTAATGATTAGTATAAGTTGATATGATATTAATATATATTGTTGGATAATAATAAGTTGCAATGATTGAAACTGAAATAATAAGTTGCAATGATTCATATGCAAATGATAAATTGCATCATAAAACCACAGTTATAGTACGTAACAAAATAATATCCAGACAAAACGTAACAATATAATACACCCGTCTCATAAAACATCAAATGAAAACATTGATATGAACTAGTACATATGATGATCATGCGCATGCTCATCAGGGTCTCGTGCCCGATCTAACCACATTGCAGCATTCCAATCCCGAGCGAGGTCATCCAACATCTCATATGACGAAGAAGTGTTGGGTCGCTGGTCATTGTGCCGATCCTTCGTCAAAGCTCTCGTGGCGTCAAAATGTCGGGCCATCCACTGCAAAAAGTCGGTAAGTTATGTAAAGAATCATAATTAACAACGAAATGGTAAACATAGAATAATAAAAATTGCACACGTTGTGGGTGTTTGTAGTGTTGGGTCGAGGCGGAACAGTCGTCCTATTTGCAGTGATAAGGGTCGGATGAGAATATGTACAATACCAATCCATGTACTCTCTCGAACACTGTCCTGGACGACCAACCCGTCTCAACTGTGATACATTGAGACCCCCAGAATATGGAGTGAAACGCTGCCATGTAGACTCTGCTACTTATACCGAGAACTGAACCTCATACTTCTTCGGATTTCCCGATCTGTATGCAAAACCAGGCTGAGGAGGAGGGGAAGGAATGACCTGAACATAACCCAACTGTCGCAGTACACGATCTGGGTTGTACGGCTCAATGATACCTCGATAACGTATGAAACCGACATACAGCGTCCTCGGAATCATGGCAGCCTGGTCATCCCCATATGGCGTCTACATGACCTGAAATAGGATAAATGTAATAATTTGATTAGTATAATGTAGTAGTAATATATGACAACATAATAATATATATTGTATTAATGCAATAAATTTCGTACCTCAGAAACCTGAAGGGTGTCCAAGCGTCTGCGAATCGACTCCAGGCGGACGAACTCCTTGCCGACCAGGTGGTAATCCCACTTTCGTTCCCGGGGCTCATGATCACTGAACGCTAGCCCATCTCGTTGAGGTCGGAAACATGGGAAGTACTCGTATATCCAGCACTGGAGGAGCGTGAGACACCCGACAACCTATTTGCTCTCCACTCTACTCGCCACCCCTAGCTGACGATAAAGGTACGCCAAAGCAGCTGAGCCCCATAAGTAAGTATGAACTGAATCAAGGTCATCCAGCTCAATAATGTTCTGGGGAATGAGGGAACCACTCTTATCAGTGAAGAGGGTACACCCAAGTGTCAGGAGCATCCATGCACGAAGCTGCACATCAGCTGGACGACCCTCAACCTTGCACCTATCGATAATCTGCTGAACGGTAACGCCACCGTTCTTCCAAACCCGTGACTCCTCCCGTAATAACTCCTCACGAGTCAAGCGCAGGAGCTCCTTAAAGCGTACATACAGATTAGAACTGGGCAAAGCAGCACTCACAGTCCGACCATCAATAGGAACACGTATGATCTGCCAAACGTCATGTAACATGAACGTCATCTCTCCAAAAGGCATGTGAAACGTGTTTGTGTCTGGCTGCCAACGCTCTACAAACGCTGTAAGCAATGGAAAGTCAAGGTGCCCAAACATAATCCGTGGTAGCTGGACAATACAAGATTTATCCATGCGCTGTAACGACCGCTGCGGGAAAGCCCAAGTCATCAACGCATCAAAGGCATTGGAGCGGTTATGGCACAACAAAACATCACTAGCCGTCGGATCGTGGTATATAAGGGCGCCGACGTGACCTCGCCAACTACGAATCACGCTACCGTCAAGTGGGCCCCCAGGCATCGCCTTGGTAACTAACCACGAAGTATCCCTAGCAGCTCTAGTCCTGCTCGTCATCCGACTACCTCCGGAACTCGACGCTCCCGAAACAAACCTCCCTCCTCTACCCTTCTTCACAGGCACACGGGAGGAGGCTTCACCCACATCAGCTCCATCACCACCGCTCAAAGCATGATCTAACTCCTCCTCGTCCGCAGTATCCCATCCCGCACTATCAAGTGCACCCTCAGCAATAGGCATCGGCCTAGCCTAAGCATTAGCCCTCGCTCTACTACTCGATGCATCAACACCACGAGCTCTAGTGTGTCGTGGCGTCGATCCCTCAGGACCCTCAAGACCCTAATAATCAATTATGTTAATTACTTATTATTTATTTAATGTCTACGTTATTATATTGTAATTACTACTAATCTATAACCATTGACATTCTAATAATTAATTAACTAAAATTATAAGGATAAATAATACTAACATGCATTAACATAATATTATTAAAAGATATTAACATGCGCAAACTAATTAAATTAATTTATAACTATTCACTTTCTAATAATTAATTAACTAAAATTAAAACAACAAATCATATTAACATGCTAATATCATTAGTAAACATGCTCAAACATGCTAATATTATTATGCTAATAAAAACAACTACCCTAAACAGCTAATATTAACATGCTAATAAAAATAACTAATAATATTAACATGCTAATATCATTACAATAAATAATAGTAATATGCTACTAATATAATAACATGCTAATATCATTAAAATATCTTTATAATATAATAACATGCTCAAACAAATTAATTAACTAATTAAATAATAACTATTAAAATTAAATAATACTATTATCACATGCTATTAAACAAATAATTAAATCAAACAAATTAAATAAAATCCTAATTACAACATAATCACACAAATTAACATAATAACTATTAAAATTAAAATAATAAATTAAAATAACTATTGATTAAAATTATAAAAACCCAAATAAACACAAAATATTTTTTTTAATTAAAACAGAAATTATTAAAACAGAAATTATAAAAAACAGAAATTATTTTAAAGAAAAATAAACAGTAATTATTAAAAACGAAAATTATTAAAACATAAATAAAACAGAAATTACTAAAAAGAAAAAAAAAACCGATGAACATTTTTTTTTCGAAATATGAGGAGCAACGGATAGAAAATCCGTTACCACCACACGGTGGTAAAGGATCACTTTTCCGTTACCACCGCAGAGGTAACGTTGTAGATCTACGTTACCTCTGCGGTGGTAACAAATTTTTTTTTTTGTTCAGCCACTTTTCTGGCGAGGGGGGGGTTTCACTAAAAATTTCCGGCTAAGGGGTCGGTTTTAACCACAAAAAAGTACAAATCTAACCCGAGTTGATGATTCTCCGATTTCCTTTGCCTTCTTTCTTAGGCCCATGCTTTTTCCGGCGACTTGTGGTGGTGGTGGTCGAGTTATGTCACGCGAATCTGGGTCTCGCGGTGGTAGTCTCCGGTGTGGTGGTGAGCTGCCGTTGAGGGTTATCGCCGGTGTGGTGGTCGTGTTGTGGTGTCGGTGGTGGTGTTGGTGTGGTAGTCTCCCGGTCGTGTTATGGTGTCGGTGGTGGTGTCGGTGTGGTGGTCTTGTTGTGGTGTCGGTGGTGATCGTGTTGTGGTGTCGCCGGTGGTGGTCGTGTTGAGGGTTGTGGTGTCGATGGTGTTGTGGTGGTGGTGTTGTCGGTGGTGGTCGTCTAGCGCAGGAGCCTGTTGTGCGATGGGCGCATGACCGTGCGTCTGGCGCATGGTCATGTGCCTGGCGTACAGTTCGATTCTTCCGAAAAATCGGATCCTTGGCTCTTACATTTCAGATTTGATTCTTATTCTTATTCTTTTTCATGATTTTATTCTCTAACTAATGGATAAAGGATGGGTTTAGTGAATAAAGAATATATTCTTATTTTTTATCCAATGAACAATGACTTGACCATCAAGAAAACTGATTAATGCCGGTTTTGGGATACGACTAAAATCCCGACACCTAATCGCGACTCGTTTTCACTTTTCCGAAAAACTAACTCAAGACAATTAACAAAAACTTGTTCAATTAATAAAGACGAGCATGATTATACTATGAATCATTTTATTAGAATGGTGGTTGTAGTTATTGACTACGACTCACGAAAATTATACTTCTAAGCTGAAACTGTATAACTAATATGCAAAAAGGGAAAATCGTGCGACGGAATGAAACTCGCGCTCCAGGGCGCGCACTCCACGATGCATGACGATTTTGTTTTTTTAAAATTTTTCAAAACCTTTATTTATCCGAAAAAGGGGTTCAAAATTTGGTGTCTACACATTAGATTGATTAATTATGATTTGCATGTCATATTTAATGCTAAAGTGTGCACGTGTTTAGAATTGTGTTCACATTGAATTCTCACAAGCAAATAATTCTCACAAACAAATCTTTTTCATTCATCCCATTTCCTACAAACTTAAAAAAAAAAAGAGAAAATAAAGAAAACAAATAACATAGAAAATAAACATGATATTTCTCTCAAACCCTTCTCCTCTTCATGATAGGCCCGTCTGAACCATTGTCTTGACCAATATCAGCCAGAAGCCACAGGAGGTAATCTTCATCAATCGTCGGAGAGGGAGGTTCCGGTGACGCTGATATAGTTTTAGCCCCTTGCCATATAGTAGGCATTCTCTGAATACTACTCATATTAGCCTCATAAGTGGTACATGTTGAAAGAGCCTGGAGGGCAAGAATGTGATGTTGCCTCTAACCAATTTGCCTTAGACAACTCCATGGAAGGTAGAAAGTGACCTGGCAAAACCCCGGTAATTGTACACCTCTGCGACCAGAATCAATATACAATTGCACTAATGCAAAGGTGGTTTGTGACCCACTTTATGTCTTGATGTAGAAAAAAATCTACCCATCCACCATTTTTGCTAAGTTGATAGAAGAAAGGAAGAAGATCTCTCTCCCGGACATGATTAGTTTTGTAAGTAAGACTCTTGTGGGGTTTCATGAGAGAATTTTTTTCCAATAGCCATAAATGAAGAGCTAAGGGACATCCCTTCACAAAACTTTGGGGTTATCTTTTGAGTTCATCTAAGCCAAGAAACATTTCCCCCAAAATAAGTGGTCCAAGACGACCCCTACTAACAATTTTAAAAATAAGTGTAAGACACCGAACATGGCATGTGTTTAAAGACCATTTAGTGAGGGTACATCCCAAAATCATAAGAATGCAAGCATTTTCTCTAGTAATCCTATAGTTGGCATCATTAGAGAATTGCCAAGTGCCAAAATGAAAAGTCAACAATAAGTTGAGAAGAAATACCTTACCATATTGTAGGTAGTTGCCATGAAGATTCTCAAGAAGATATAAAATTGTTGATAAATCTCCCGAGATCCTTGTAGGAGATCTAGGTGTAATAACTGGACCATTGGATGGTAAGCCTAGCAAACCCTCGGCCTCTTCAACAAGAGGCACAATTTCCCGGTCTCCAAAACGAAAGACATGACGAGTTTCATCCCAAAATTCGGAAGAAGCCTGAATCATATCGTAACAAATAGAAAGTGAAAGCAATGGCACAAGAGCATTAGTGAAGCGGGAAGAAGAAAAAGTTTGCCTTGGTTTCTCCAAATTTTTCGTGACCCCCGAGAGGTGTTTTTTCTCCCGACTCCCCATTTCATCAGCTTCTTCATAGTTAGGAGCCATTTTGTGAAAGAAGAAAAATTAGAGAAGATATTGGAGTAGTGGAAGTGGTGCATTTGGAAATGAAGAACCATGCCCCTTTTATAGATGGAAAAGATGATCATCCATGATTCATGTCATGGATAATAAGTTTGAGTATTGCCCATAGGATAGCACATGATTGAGAAATAGAGATAATGTTACGAGATATAGTGGGAGCACATAAAATATTTTGTAAGAGGAGTGGTTTAGAGGAAGAGTTAGGAATAGTCAAGGAGCCAATATGAGTTATAGGAATACCCATATCATCACCTATGACGATTTTTTCTGTGCCATCATAAGGGTGATGAAGAGAGAGAGTGGAAAGATCATGAGTGATGTGGTGAGATGCCCCGGAGTCGAGGAGCCAGGGGGGAGTCCGAGGCAACAGTAGTGGTGGCGAGATGCCCACGAGGAGGGTGAGAGGAAGCGGAGTTATTGGCGTTGGCAGGTTGTAACGCCCCGGCCTCTAAGCATCTTTATTAGGTTAATTAATCTTGATTATTAGCAGCGGAAGACCTAACCTTTTGGTCGATGTGTTACTGCCGTACTTTCCGTTCAGGAAAATACAAGGCAACATATTTTCAGAATCATAGAATAATGTGAAAACTTAAACATAATTGATTATATAAATTAAAATAAAACATAGTTAATGTTGATAAACTAACTAATTACTTAAGTTACAAAAGATATAAGTGTTTGGGTCATTTTAATAACAATTCCTCACTGGTAATTAAGCCATTCCGTCATCCCCATCGATACCTAAAACAGAAAAACAAAACGTCATGAGCAGAGGCCAGTAACATACTACTCTAACAACGTAAATTCATTTCAACTCATTTTATTTGAAACAGGGAGGAGAGAATATAGCAAACATCATTTCATAAACATATAACTTTCAAAATAGAAGTTTATCCATTTTGAGATATTATCCTTTTTATAATCTTACATCATTCTTAATGGTAACTTGGCAAGTACAACATCATAACATCATAATCATTAAACCGAAAGGCAGCCACAACAAAGGTGACACTTGCGGTGCCCATAACATTAATCCGAAAGGCGGTCACAACAAAGGTGACACTTGGGGTGCCCATATCATATATCCGAAAGGCGGTCACAACAAAGGTGACACTTGCGGTGCCCATATCCGAAAGGCGGTCACAATAAAGGTGACACTTGCGGTGCCCATAAAGTACTGCCAAGAACCGTCTTTCACTTTCATTTATCATGTTTCGTGATTTTTACATTTATGTCATTAAACATCTCTTAAGCATCATGAAAACCAACTTATCATCATATCATCATTGTAAACATCATTCAGCAAAACATTTCATATCCCGCAATCCATAAATACATATCATCAAAACATTATGAGAAAGCGTCATAAAACATAGTTGGAAGGGAAATGCGGGTGTTAGCAGTAGACGTTACCTCGAGTCGCGATTATTATACTTGATAGCCGGGGGAGGCTTGTAATATCCCTTTTCCTTTCTAATCTATTCAAGAATTAATAAAGGACGACTTATTAATATTTTATTCTAGATTTCAAGTTCTACGATCCATTTCCATCATGTGTGTAATACCCCTCATGATTGCTTTAAAGGGATTTAGCAGGCTACTCATTCCAACAAGATGCATCTTTCTTTTAGGGAGCTTAATTCCTTAGTTACTCCACTGTTAAGCGTGCTTGGTTGGGAGTAGTCCAGGGATAGGTGACCTCCTGGGAAGTTTCTCGGGGTGCGCATGAGTGAGGACAAAATGCGCCGGAAGAACTTGTGTTAGTTATTGAGGACAGTTGTTGGCCCTGGATGCGCATTGGTGACAATATACTCGGCTCCGGAAGAGTCGGGGTGTTACAAATGGTATCAGAACAACCCTACGACCGCGTGTTGGGGCGACCCTAAGGCCGTAAGGCCTAATATTATGAGTCCTCAGGCGCCTAGTAGCGGAGGATTCTGGGGATGCATTGTCATAGGGAGCGACCCAGAGGTCGTCAGGCCGAATATATGGAGTCTCCGGCTATCAGTTTCCAGACTGGGGCGATCCACAGGTCGTTGTGGCCGAATATGTGGAGTCCTCAGGCGCAACGCGGGCGTTGCTGTTCTCAAGTGGGTGTATATGTAATACCCCTCATGATTGCTTTAAAGGGATTTAGCAGGCTACTCATTCCAACAAGATGCATCTTTCTTTTAGGGAGCTTAATTCCTTAGTTACTCCACTGTTAAGCGTGCTTGGCTGGGAGTAGTCCATGGATGGGTGACCTCCTGGGAAGTTTCTCGGGGTGCGCATGAGTGAGGACAAAATGCGCCAGAAGAACTTGTATTGGTTATTGAGGACAGTTGTTGGCCCTGGATGCGCATTGGTGACAATATACTTGGCTCCGGAAGAGTCGGGGTGTTACAATGTGCCTATGAGTTACTAGAGAGTTTAATGGTTATAGAATCTCATTATCATTATTTACTACTTAAACTATAATTCATGACTATACTAAATTTATTAAAAGGTCCTAGATGACACATTCAATATGAGTTCTAAGTCCAAATTAAATACTAACAAACACTAGTTATAATTTTCATGAAAATTCATGTTTAATGACTTAAAGGTGTAATTATAGAACTTTCATATTAGACTTTTAATACTAAAGTGACTATCTAACCAATTGTTAAACTCTAACTTGTACTAGTGATATTCCTACTAGTTAATGCCCATGTATTAGTGACTTACTTAATTTACAACTTAAAAAGTGATATTCATATTATTAAGCTAAAAAGTGGAACTACAAGTACTCATTACTTAGAATAAACTTACTAGCATTATACTTATAGTCCAAGTGTACTTAATCAGTATTACTTTATAATACATAAACTTAAGTTATTATTAATCAAAAACACCATTCATGTAGTTAAGGTGTAGTACTAGTGGTTATTTCATAATCTATATTATACTATAATTATGTTGTATGATCGTTTCATGACGTAGAGTGAACTTTATAACAGTTTAATTAACTAAGTTCGATCAACTTGATTTATTAATCATATTAAGTGTCAATATTTAAACTTGAAATATTATAGGTACACTTATGCATAACTAAATTTACTAACTACAATGTAGATTTTAAATTACAAAAGCAAGATTATACTTCAAATTAGATAAGTTAATTAGCCTAGTAGGGACTACTAATAACATACTAATGGGTCATGTTAATTAATCATTGAGCCCAAACTATTATAACTTAAACTTTTCAAAACAAATAAAAGGAGGAAATTAAAGTTTATAACTTATTGGTTAACAACACAAAGTAGGTAGCAAGGGGAGGAGTGGTCGGAACTCCGGTGAGCAGGTGGCGCGGAGGAGGCGGCGTGTTGGCCGGAAGGGTGGCGACGCGTCAGGTGGGCAGCAGCCCAGGTGGGGCCAAGGAGGAAAGAGAAGTAAGGGGGAGAGGGGGAGCAGCGAGACAAGAGGGAGGAGGGAGGATGAAGTAACACAGGGGAGGAAGGAGGAAGGGAGATGGTGCTGGCGGTTGGCGGTGGTTGGCAGGCACGCAGAAGGGTCGACCGGCAGGTGGTGGTAGGAGGGTGTCCGGAAAACAGGGGGGTAGTGTTTGAGATTTTCTGATTTTTGGGTGGAGATGAATAGTGAACTTGACTTGCTATCTATAGTAATTTTAGAAACAAAAATCACTTAAACTAATGTAGGCTTAATGGTGAAGAATACTTGGGGAGCAAGGTCTTCTAGAAGCCTTGGGAAGCAAGGAGATGGAGCTTGAGGAAGAAGATGAAATGTGTGGATGGTGATTTTCCATTTCTTTTGTATTTACTAAAATTAGCAACATTTCCTACTTTCCTTTAATCTACAATCATACTAACTTGGCTTATTTTATCATATACTTGATTTTATTTTTTTCAAATCGATTAAATAAATTTTTAAATAATTTATTAAGCTTAATTATTAATGTTAACGAAGCTTAAATTTTCGGGATATTACATCCTCACCCCCTTAGAAAAAGTTTCGTCCTTAAAACTTGCACATATCATATGAAGGTTCAAACATCAAAATTACTCAATCAGACATTTCAAAACCATGCATTTCATTCATGTATCAAAACAAAAGTTTACATCAAAATCATCTAAGCAAATAGGTGGGGGTATTTTGCTTTCATTTGATCTTGTACTTCTCACGTGGCCTCAGACGATGAATGGTTAGCCCATAAAATTTTGACCATATGGATTGTCTTATTCCTGAGTTGCTTTTCCCTATGATCGAGAATTTCAATCAGTTTCTCTTCATATGACAGATCGTTCCTCAATTGCAAGGGCTCGTGCCTAATTAAGTGGCTTGGATTTGAAATACACTTCCTCAACATCGATATATAGAAGACGTTATGCACTCGATCCAAGTCTGTGGGTAAAGCTAATCGATAAGCCACTTCGTTGACTCGTTCCAGGATTTCATACGGACCAATATACCTCGGGCTCAGCTTACCAGACTGTTCAATCTCATGACTCCTTTGGTAGGTGAAACTTTCAGAAAGACATGATCACCCACCATAAATTCTAGTGGCCTTCTTCGACGATCCGCATAGCTCTTTTGTCTACTTTGCGCAGTCTTGATCCTAGCTTAAATTAGTCGTACGTTTTCTGTCGTCTCTTGTATCAAGTCAAGCCCAATCATTCATGCTTCGTCGATGTCACTCCAACAAAGAGGTGTCCTACACCTTCTCCCATAAAGTGCTTCATATGGTGCCATCTTGATGCTAGCGTGATAGCTGTTATTATAAGAAAACTCCACCAACGGCAAGTATTTCTCCCAACTTCCATGGAAATCAACACACATGCTCTTAACATATCTTCGAGGGTCTGAATTGTCCGTTCTGTTTGACCATCGGTTGCTGGGTGAAAGGCGGTACTAAAATCGAGTTTGGTGCCAAAAGCTTTCTGTAACTCCTTCCAAAATTTTGCTTGAAACCTCGAGTCTCGATCAGATACAATAGAAATTGGAACACCATGTAATCTGACTATCGTGCTCATATATAACTCTGCTAGCTTGTCGAGGATCCAATTATTTCTGATTGCCAAGAAATGTGCTGATTTAGTCAACCGGTCCACGATCACCCAAATGCTATTCATACCTCGGGATGATGGTGGTAACTAGAGGTGGCAAACGGGTCAAACGGGTCGGGTACGGGTCGGGTCATTACGGGTCGGGTCATAATCGGGTCAATTTTGTGTTCGGGTTACGTTCGGGTCGGGTCGGGTCCGTTCGGGTACGGGTTAGTTTCGGGTCCATTAGATTTCGGGTCACATCGGGTCGGGTTAGATCGGGTCGGGTTAAAACGGGTCGGGTTAGGTCGGGTTTTTATTCTAGAAAATAAATAAAGCACATATAAGACTAATAAAACTAAGTTAAATAGTTAATGGGAAGTGGTTAAGTCATATATAGTATCTCACGATAATTTTTTTCCTTAAATTTGTTTAAAAAATAACTAATATGACAACTTTTCGGGTCGGGTTCGGGTTCGGGTCATCATTATCGGGTCAATTCGGGTCGGGTCACTTTCGGGTCAGGTAGATTCGGGTTCGGGTTATATTCGGGTCTATTTGCTTTGGGGTCGGGTTTGGGTCGGGTCGGGTTATTTCGGGTTTCGGGTTCATTTCGGGTCATTATTTTCGGGTGGAAAACGGGTTTCGGGTCGGGTATTTCGGGTCGGGTCAACGGGTACGGGTTTGTTTTGCCGGCTATAGTGGTAACCCCACGATGAAATCCATAGAAATCGAATCCCATTTCCAAGTTGGAACATCCAATGGCTGCAATAACCCTGCGGGTCTCTGGTGCTCTATCTTGATCCTCTGGCACGTCAGACACCTTGTCACATATTCAGTAACTTCTTGCTTCATATTACTCCACCAATAATTCTGTTTCAGATCTTTGTAGAACTTGTTTCCTCCGGGGTAAATGGAAAAAGGACTATTGTGAGCTTCTTCTAGTATCCTCTTCTTTAACACCTCATTATTCGGAATACATAGTCTTCCTTGAAATCTCAATGTCCCGTCCTCCTGGATCACAAATCCTAGTGACTTCCCTTTCTTCACATCATTCTTTATCTTCTCTATCTCCGAATCTCCATTTTGAGCCTCTTTTATCTCCTCCAACCATGTTGTCCTCAACTCTAATGCATTCAGGTATGCGCTTGAGTTTCTCTGGATGATTTCCACCTTCATTTTCTCTGAGTCGTCGCAAATGGCTTTGGGAAAAGTTAAGGATGTGTTTAGGTAAGCTTTTCGGCTTAAGGCATCGGCTACAACGTTAGCCTTTCCGGGGTGACACTGAATGTCGAGATCATAATCTTTTAGGAGCTCTAACCATCTACGTTGCCTCAGGTTCAATTCTTTTTGTGTGAAGATGTATTTAAGGCTTTTATGGTCAGTAAAAATCTTGCACGGAACACTGTAAAGGTAGTGTCGCCATATCTTGAGAGCAAACACAACTGCGGCTAATTCGAGGTCATGAGTTGGATAATTCTGCTCGTGAGGTTTGAGCTGTCGGGAAGCATAGGCTATGACTTTCTCATTTTGCATCAGAACACATCCCAATCCATGCTTAGAGGCATCGATGTAAACAACAAATCCATCGGTTTCGGAAGGAAGGGTAAGAACAGGGGCAGAGGTGAGACGTTTCTTCAACTCTTGGAAGGCTGATTCACATTTATCATTACATTCGAACTTCACAGACTTCTTCACCAATCGAGTTATGGGCAAAGCTATCTTGGAGAAGTCTTGGACGAATCTTCGATAATATCCTGCTAAGCCCATGAAACTTCGGACCTCAGGTACTTTGGTGGGTCTAGGCCACTCCTGTATAGCTTTTATCTTCTTAGGATCAACAGAGACTCCATTTTCAGAAATGATGTGACCCAAGAAGGCTACTTCTTTCAACCAGAATTCACACTTCATCAACTTTACCTCCAACACTTTTCTCAAATGTTCTTCGTGCTCACTCGGGCTCCTTGAAAACACCAAGATGTCGTCGACGAATACAACAACGAACTTATCGAGGTACGGCTTGAAGACACGGTTCATTAGATCCATGAAAACAGCGGGGGCATTTGTCAACCCAAATGGCATCACCATGAACTCATAATGACCATATCGAGTTTTGAATGCGGTCTTCGATATATCTTCAGGCTTGATGCATAGTTGATGGTATCCGGATCTCAAATCAATCTTTGAAAAGGTAGTTGCACCTCGGTGTTGATCAAATAGGTCATCGATGCGAGGGAGTGGGTATCTATTCTTGATGGTGATCTTGTTTAACTCCCGAAAGTCGATGCACAATCTCATGGTCCCATCTTTCTTTTTCACAAATAAGACTAGTGCTCCCCATGGTGATACACTTGGCCGAATATACCCCTTCTCGAGCAATTCGTCCAACTGCTTCTTTAATTCTTGCAATTCTGCTGGTCCCATACGGTAAGGTGCTTTTGAGACTAGAGCAGATCCTGGGATCAGATCAATGTTGAAGTCTATTTCCCTTTGCGGAGGCATGCTAGGTACCTCTTCTGAAAACACATCGGGATACTCACAGACTGTTGGTATGTCTGATAAAGGGAGTTCGGGGGTGGTTACGTCAACCACATGGCATAACAATCCATAACACCCTTTTGCTAGCAATTTAAAATCCTTTGTGGTCGAGATGGTTTCGGGCTTGACTTTTCTTTTTTGATAGGAAACTTTACATCCATCTGGTCTTCTAAGAGAAATCTCATGAGTAAGGCAGTTAATGTCGGCTTTATACTTAGACAACCAATCCATTCCCAAAATCACATCAAATTCAGTCAGGTCAAACTGAACTAAGTTCACAAGAAATTCACACTTCTCTATGAGGATAGGACAATCCCTATATAGGATTTTACATGAAACAGATTCACCATTTGGCAGGGCGACAGACATGAATGAGAACTCAGGACATGATTTAGCTTTTAAATTCTTAGCAAATGACGCAGATATAAATGAATGAGAAGCTCCAGAGTCAAACAAAACATAAGCAGGTACAGAGTTAACAGGGAAGGTACCGGTAATGACGGTGTCATCAGCTTCAGCTTCCTCTCTTTGCATCATAAACACTCTTCCAGCTTGAGGAGGTCCTCTGGGAGGGTTTCGGTTGTTGTTGTTGCTTGTGTTGCCACCATAATCGGAGTTATGCGTAACCCTTTGGTCTCTCACTAGGACACAGTTGGTTACATCTCCAACTCTACGATCACCAAGAGGGCAATTCTTTATCACATTGCCTGGCTTACCATAGCGGTAACATTGATCGCTTCCCCATCGACATTCTCTCGCTATATGGCCCAGCTTATTACACTTGTTGCAACGAGGAACTTGTTGCTGACCATTGTTGTTCCCCGTGTACCCCGTGTTCTGCCTTTTGAAACCAATGCTTGGTTGGCTTCCCTGAGAGTTCCCCTTTCTCTTTCCATTCTCATATACCTCCTTTTGCAGCTTTGTTTTCCTCTCGACATTTATAGCTCTATCATATAGCTCTTGGTATGAGCTACTCATGTGCGCTGCCAACTTTACTTGGATATCAAGGTTTAGACCTCCTTCGAAGTGATTCATCCTCTGTCGATCAGTGGTTACCAGGTCAGGAGCAAATCGAGCTAGCTCATTAAACTTTACAGCATACTCCAATACAGACATGTTCCTCTGCTTCATATGAATAAATCCAGACTCCATCTGTAGTTGTAGAGACGGGGGATAAAATCGTCTTCTCATAGCCTCTTTTAACTATTCCTAACCAAAACCCGGTTGATCATGCATTTTCTTTGCAGTTTTCCACCACAGATTAGCTTGTCCCTTCAGATAAAAGACTGCAAAGTTGACCTTCCACTTGTCAGGGCATTGAGTAGCATCAAACAACTTCTCCATGCTGTTGAGCCATTCTTCGGACTCAGTGGGGTCAGGCTTGCCGTCAAAGATTGGCGGCTTGTGAGTGGAGAACTTCTTGAACATGTTAGAGCATTCCTCCTGCTCAGTTTTCGGTCGTTGCTTGTTCCCTTATAGAATCTCCATCATCATGAGCCCCATCAAGCTCATTTGATTCCCGTTCGCCTTTTCGGTGGAATCTTTGAAAATAGGGTAGTTTTGTAGTGCGTCGAGCCTTGCTCTTATCTCGTCCAATTCAGTGTCGTTTCCGATTCCTTCGTTAGTGCGTTCGCAACCATCTTTAAGAATTAAACCTCACAACCATCTACTTAATCTGACACTAATAGTACATGAACACATACACATGCTACACGCTAAATAACAAACTATAGAGTACAACAACAAGTAGATGTTTGCATGCCTCACATACACTAACACATCGTAACAACATAGCAATAAAAGCATATACCAGCGATTACAACAACATCTTAACAGTAGGTAGTGCAAAGATCAAAGCAGCAACAAGCTCTGTAGCAAGGAAGTAGCATAACATGGAAAGCATGGATGAAGCACTACCAAGCAACCAAATGATAAGCATAGTTAGTTATGGTGTATATTTTATACTTAGGATATTCTTATCTTGATATATTATTCTCTAGGATATTATTATCTCTCCTTACATCTCTCTGTTGTTGTTATCCTAGCGTAGTCTTCCTTTATTCTCTCAGTTAGTTTTCCCTTGTATGATATATATAGGTTGTACACTTTACGTTAATGATAAGTTAATCTCAACATTTTCATGGTATTAGAGCGGCTCAATTCCTGAATTTTTTTCGGCTTCCAATCTTTCCTCCCTCCTTCCATGGCTTCCTCCACCATCAACAATGACGTTGATCCTACCCACCCCTTCGTTGTTGTCAATCTCTGAAACATCCTCAAATTTAACTCCACCAACTACCTTTCATGGCAACTCCAACTTCAAGCTACCCTTTTTGGGTATGATCTCTTCAAGTTCCTTAATGGAATCCCGACACTATTACCTCGTCTACTTCGACTACCTCCACCACTACTCCAAACCCCAAATACCACACTTGGCTTCGCCAAGATCGCCTCCTATTTGGGGCTCTCATTGGCACGTTGGACCATCCATTGTTCCCTTGGTCTCTCGTGCTTCCTCCTCCAAAGAAGCATGGGATATTTTATCTCATACCTAAGCCCGTCAATCCCGTGGTCATCTTAAGCTTCTTAAAACAAAATTGAAAAACCTAGCCAAAGGCTCCTCCTCCATCTCTTACTACATTAACTCCATCTGCATGTGTGTTGACCAACGCCTTCTCCTTGGCGATATTGTTCTTCCCGAGGATGTCATCGAACAAGTTTGTGACGGCCTCCAAGATCCAGCCTATAACTCTCTTTTTTAGGGTGTTAATGCTCATGACACTCTCATAACATTTGATGAATTCCATGAGAAACTCCTTGTCCGTGAAAATAAAATAAACCTTCTCAAACCTACTCCTTCTTCCCCTCTCCCTGTCACTGTTCACTCCACCACCACCCGCTCGCCACACTCCTCCTACTCGCCCTCTCACTCTACTTATCCTACTCCTCGCCACACATCTTCTAAGCCTTCGTACAACTCCTCCAAAAAGCCAACCAAAGGCTACCAAGGCAAGTGCCAATGGTGCCATACCTTTGGTCATTCCCTCTATAAATGTCCCTTTTTCTAAGAGAAGTTTCCTAGCAAAGACTACTCTACCACCCAACGCCAATAACTCCTCTTCCTCTCACCCTCCTCGTGCACATCGTGTCACCACTATTGTTGCCTCGGACACCCCCTGGCTCCTCGAATCCGGGGCATCTCAACACATCACTCATGATCTCTCCACTCTCTCTCTTCATCACCCTTATGATGGCACTGAAAAAATCGCCATAGGTGATGGTATGGGTATTCCTATCACTCATATTGGCTCCTTGACTATTCCTAACTCTTCCTCTAAACCACTCCTCTTACAAAATGTTTTATGTGCTCCCACTATATCTCGTAACATTATCTCTATTTCTCAAGTATGTGCTCAAAATGATATTCTAATTGAATTATCCTCTTCTTCCTTTGTATTGAAGGAACGTCTCACGGGGTAACAACTTCTTAAAGGACCATCCACTTATGGTATCTATGAGCTTTCTTCCGCACCACAATCGTTCGTCGCCACCATCATAGACAATTCTGCTCAATCTTGGCATCACAAACTAGGCCATCCATCCATTCCTATTCTCAAGTCCATAGCATCTAGATTCAATCTTACTATTACAGATTTTAATACATTTAACGGTTTTTTCACCAAGTACCCCCGAGTTTTCGGTTTATTCATCAGGCACCCTCGCACTTTTCAAAATACACCAGGTACCCCTCACTTTCTTGGTAATACATTAAAATGCCCTTAATAACAAACGATGGTTAACTCCGTTAGTCTTAACTCAATTAACCTAACTAAACTATAAACCCTAACCCCTAACTCCTAACCCTAACACCTAACTTCTAACCCCTAACCCTAATCCCACCACCACCCAACCCCCACCACCTCCCCCCACCCCATCCCGCAGTCCCCCTCCCCCCCCCCTCGCATCCCCACAACAGTCTCCTACTCCCGCTACCTCATAGCAGCCCCCTTCACCACCCGCAGCCCCAAGCATCCCCCTCCCCCACCCCTCCCCTCACTCCGCTGATTCCCGCACCCCTCCGCCCCCCCCCGCCGATTTCCGCACCCTCCCCCCCCTGCCGATTTTCGCACCACTCACCCCTCTGCGTGCTTGTGGATAGGGTTGTAAATCCAGTTGATTCTCGGGTTGTTTCGCGAAATTTAAGGGGGGTAGGGGAGGGGGTGAGAGGTGCAAAAATCAAAGGGGTAAGGGGCGCGGGGGTGGGGGTGGATGAGGGAAGGTTGGGGGGTTGTAGGGGTGCGGGGGGTGGGAAAAAGGGCTGGAGGGGTTGCGGGGGTGGGGGTGCTCGTGTGGGGGAGGGTGGGGGCTGTAGGGGGTGGGGTCGGAGGAGGTGGTGGTGGTTGGGTGGTGGTGGGGTTAGGGTTAGGGTTAGGGTTAGGGATTGAAGTTAGGTGTTAGGGTTAGGGTAGGGTTAGAAGATAGGGGTCAGGGTTTAGTTGGGTTAATTAGGTTTAAGACTAACGAAGTTAACCGCCGTTAGTCATTAAGGGCATGTTGATGTATTACCATAATACTGAGGGTACCTGGTGTAATTTGAAAAGTGCGAGGGTACCTGGTGAATAAAACGAAAACTCGGGGGTACTTGGTGAAAAAACCGTATATTTTATTGTGATGCCTGTCAATGTAATAAGAGTCATAAACTCCCATTTCATCAATCTACTTTACGCTCTTATGCTCCACTTGATGTTATTTTTACTAATTTATGGTCCTCTCCAGTTCATTCTCTTGACAATTACAACACTATGTTATATTTGTGGATCATTTCACCAAATACATATGGTTTTATCCACTCAAGTTAAGCCCATCATTCTTCGCTTCAAAGCCCTAGTTGAAAAATATATTTTGAGCGTCCCATTAAGACTCTATACTCTGATAAATGTGGTGAGTTTGAAGCTCTAACCTCCTTCCTCACCATCGATGGAGTCTCACACCTCACATCCCCTCCTCATACTCCTGAGCATAACGGTTTTGCTGAACGGCGACATCGCCACATTGTAGAAATTGGCCTTGCTCTCCTCTCTCACGCCAATTTACCCTTAACATTTTGGAGTTGTGTCTTCTCCACACTTTCTATCTTATCAATCGCATGCTCACTTTCACCAAAACCAATTATGTTCAAGCACACAACCACACCAGTAACAGTGCACAACAACCAAACAAAAATCAATCCATAATACAAGTCTTACAACTTACAGATTCATGCTTATAAAAAGAAATAAATGGTAGAAAAATTTAACATGAATTCCTAAACCATACTACAATAGATACTACGAAATTGACATATTACTAAATAGATAAACTCATGAAAATAAACATATAACAATAAATTATCCCCACCAAAAATCCTAAAATAATACTAACACAACTTAAATATTAAAACTAATATAATTCCTATAATAATACTAATCGATTTAGGGTTGGTGTTAGTTACCTTTGAAGACCTCCAATTGCTTGGATTCTTCTTCTTGAACATTGTAAATTTCTATTACGCGTTGTTTTGTTCCGATCAAGATTGTCGGTGGTCAAAAGCTCGGATTCAAAAACTCTCCGGTCAAAGTGAAGGTCCAGATGTCCTCAACATACTTTCTAAATTTGAGTACGATCCAACAGGTAGATCTCCGGTGATGGTCCTTTTAGCAAAGGCGTGGCAGGAAAAAACGGGATGAACTTTTCCTCTCTCTTTCTCTCTTCAAATGGCGTGAACAAGAGGGATTATAAACTGAATTTTTATGGCAAAATTACAGCAGTACAAATGAAATTAAAAGGGGGTTATAATGATTAATGATGGGGTTTTAAGTTGGATAATTATAGTGAATTAAAAGGAATGTTACAAGGGGGTTACAAGGTGCTCAAAAGCCTCTCCAATGCTTCCAATATTCTGATTTTGTGGACAGCTTTTAGGTGCTCAAAACGTCAAATTAAAAAGTCGTGCGACGGCCCAAACGCACTAAAATCGAATAAATAAAAATACTAGCTCCAACGCGTATTTCTAAATACTAGAAAATATATAATTTCTAATCAAATAAATTATATAAATATAACATTTTAAAAGTTGAAAAACAAATAATATAGGATATAATATTTTTAAGAAGTAAAATATTATAATTTTAACGGAAAATAATAGTTAAGGGAAAATAACTCGAAGAAATCATAAGCAAAAATATGTGGTGTTACAAGTTAGCCCAGAAAATGGTCACTTCTCACACTCCGGCAGCAGTGACGGAAGATATATTGAAGATGCCACCTATTAATTCGGGAATGTCTATCTTACTGTGGAATGCGAGAGGAGTGGCGAGGCAGGGTTTCTGCAGCAATATAAACCAACTTATTAGGGAACATGACCCCTTGATGGTCATTATTACATAAACTAAACTTTGTCGTTTAATATTGAGGGGATAGCAGACAATTTGCCTTTCAACTCATTTGAAACTGTCGCGCCAGCAGGTTACACGGGTGGTATCCTTATACTATGGAACAAAGGATTTCATTCCTTCACTACCATATCTAAGGAACCCCAAGCAATCCACGAAGTCATCCAGGTTGGCAACGAAAAGCCTTTTGTGATTTCTATTCTATATGCAAATACTAAGTTTAATGGAAGGATTGAAATGTAGAATAATCTTGTGGAGTTTGCTCAAATTGTTCAGTGACCTTGGTTTGTACTAGGTGAGTTCATGAAATTACATATGCCCATGAGAAAATTAGGGGGCAACAAACCTAAAGAGCATAAAATGAGGCTCTATAGAGAGACTATGTAAAATTGCAACTTGAAAGATTTGGGTTTCATTAGTAGTAGATTCACATGGTTTAATAAGAGAAAGAAACAACCCATTTTTGAAAGATTGGACCGATGTTGGGTTTCTCCAAACTAGATTCTTGATTACCCTTCTGTTTTATCCACTTGTCCAACAAGTAAGCTGTAGGCTTAGCTTCCTTATCGAGCAAGTAAATTAGTATCTTGAGTGTTCTTCAGCTGGAGACTTGTGCAACGATGTCTGAATCCGCTTAGTCCTTGGTCTGGGCTCTGCTCCCAAACCTGCAAAAAGGGACCCACCCTGGAGGTTTGGGTGGTGGTTCCTGTAACATCTCCGATAATTTAAATGATAATTTCTATAAAAAAATGCTTAATTTAATGAACATTAGACAGTAGCGGAAATACTGTCTATCGGAGTATTACTTTCTAACCATAATAAAAGGTTGTCTAATTATCATAACTAAAGGTTAATTCTCCAAATATCATCCAAAGTGAGGTTATAAACCTCTTACAACCCAGGTTATCAAAATGACGAAATTCCGAATGTCATAAAGTAGAGCATGATAACAAAAGATTATAATTCCTATCTCTCACTCTAGCCCGTTAACCACCCGAATCATTAGCTTTCTTCATCTGCAAAATATATATATAGGGGTCCACAGTCAGTGGGGAGCAACTAGCAGTCCTCCCAGGTTAAACAAGATCAAATAAGCTAATTACAGTAATCAACATCGATTATAGTAACCACAAAGTATCATAAACATCCACAACATCGCCAATGATCATAATTCTTCGTAAAAATAATAATATGCTCAAAATAACCATTTATATCAAAATAGACTCAATTTCCAAATCCAAATACCTCTCCCAAATAATCATTCAAACACAACATCTTAACAATCAGCATCGAGGGGAGAACTGAACGCAAGTGGATAGATGTACACCCAGCTCAGCATACAACCACCCACGGTTCCTACATGATAGAAGTATTAGGACACGCACACCCAGCTCCAGCATACGATATCCTATGTCTAAGAAATGGCCATAACTCCTAGTGCTAGTTTCAACGCACCCAGGCTCGGTGCGTCGTACCCGGCTCAAGTACAACCTAACACTCGGACGACGACTAATATCAATGCGGACTTACGTACCCGGCTCAAGCACGTAAGTTAACTCTATGTACCCGACTCAAGACAAGAGTGACAGTTCATACCAAGGGACCCAGCTCAGCCCCATAGGATTTCTCTTCCTCAACAAAACAAACCAATGTACCCAGCTCAGTACAAAGGTAATGACTCAATAAAATATCATTTCAAAAATATCTCTATGTACCCAGCTCAGTACAATAGTAAACATCATCTCAAAACATCTCTTTGCACCCAGCTCAGTGCAAAGTAAAAATCATCTCAATACAACACTTTGTACCCAACACATTACAAAGTAAAAATCATCTCAACAGCACTTTGTACCCATCACAGTACAAGGTAAAACTAATTCAAAATATAAGATCATAACATAATTAAAGTAGTAGTAACATGAGATTGTTAACAACATCTTTAGAACAATCTCAAATCATTTTATTTAGTATAAAAATTAAAGGTTTATAATCATCACAAAAACTTGTCAAATCGACATAAAAATTGATGGAATCACCCAATTCAACTTAATATCAACTCAAATAATATTTTAATAAAAAAATACATACACTTGTCAAATTGACATACAAGTTGATGGAATCACCCAATTCAACTTAATATCAACATAAACAATATTTTAATCCAAAATACACAAACTTGTCAAATTAACATAAAAGTTGTTGGAATCACCCAATTCAACTTAATATCAACTTAAACAATATTTTAATCAAAAATACATACACTTGTCAAATTGACATATAAGTTGATGGAATCACCCAATTCAACTTAATATCAACATAAACAATATTTTAATCCAAAATACACAAAGTTATTAAATTAACATAAAAGTTGTTAGAATCACCCAATTCAACTTAATATCAACTTAAACAATATTTGGTTTGAAAATATTCATTTGTAAAAGGGATGCAAATGTCATAATTAAACTCATTGTAATTTATTAATAAATTCTCAAATTACACGTAATAATAATTAAATCTAAAAACAACAAGTTTGATTAAATTCCTTTTAGTAAAACAAACTTAATAAATTAACTAACATTAATAAACAAATCAAAATTTAGTTAAAAGTTCTTGTAATTATTCTGAAAATACATTACTAGTTTCGGCAATTAGGTTTTCAATATACAATAATTTCGAATTTAAATCGCTAAAATAAATTAATAATAATCCAAAATTGATATTAGTGATATTAGTCACGAAATACCTTAATATTAATAAACTTTTAACAAGTTCTTTGTGTTCCAAAAAGATAAATTTTAAATTAATAGATTTTTGAATTAAACAATTTACTAATCAAATAAATAATAATTTGACAAATTCATACAATAATTCAAGTAGGTTAATCACGACCATAAAATGAGGATTTAAATATAAAAGGAAATATCTTAAATAATTTTAGTGAGTATAAAAATAAATTTCAAAATTTAAACATATTCTAAAACACTAAAATACTATCGGACATAATTACACAATTAACAAAATAAGTTTCCAAAATTCAAATTAAATCACACCAACAAGTTAATAACATGTATGAGTTCATAAACATACTAAATATATAATTTTATCAATATTTATGCATATAAAATCAGTAAATATATATATTATACACTTAAATAGACATATGTAAATCGAAAATCATAATTAACAATTAAATTCTCATAAATGCGAAAATTCATATATAATTCACGTAAATTCACATAATCCATATCAAATATTATTTTAACTATTTATACTATAATGTATATTAATTAACTATAATTAACTTATTAATCAAAATTAAACTAGGATTAAAGCTAGTTACCTTAATTTCAGTGGAAAATAGAATGGAGATAATAAGAGAACACGAGCTAAGATCCTTCCTCTTCCACAAGCTCTAAACTAAATGTATCACCTTCTTAAAATATTCAAGGAAGAAAATAGGTGTTAGAATTTGGAGTAGAAATTAATAGAAGAAATTAGGAATTTAATTAAAAACAACTTGAAAATGCTATAAATAATTTTTCTAAAGCTCAAAAATTGCTCAAAATTTTTATGGAGTACGAAAATGACATAGAAAGTAAGGGAGAAGCTTACTCTTCAGTTTTAGAATGAAAATAGCTTGGATAAAAATTATTTGCTCCAAAACTTTAAGTAAATAAGAAAAAAAATGTCAAGAAGTCAATGTAGTTGGAGGATGGAGTAATTGGGTTGGCAATGGGATGAAAATGCTTGGAAACTTCCACCAACATCAGAATTTACTTCCCATAAAAAATTTCAAGACTTTTGGACCAAGTTTAATATTTTTAAAGATTAAAACCTTATAAATGCCTTAGAAAATCCAAAAATGAGTTAACACTATGACAAACTGATTTTAATAAATTTGAAATGAGTTTTAAAATTTATAAATTAATTAATTAAAATTATTTTACCAATTTCCTAATTTTTTTCTCCAAAACCGATTTTTAATTCAAATAAAATCTGAATATTGAAAATAAATTTCACAAAAATGATTTAAACCTTAGGAAAATAAATCCAACATGTTTATGAAATAAAAATATAATTTTTATGAATTTTCAAATCAAGATTATTGATTAAAACAGTGAAACGGTAACGGAGTTAATTAAAGGTGTTACAATCACTCCCCCTTAAGAAAGTTTCGTCCTCGAAACTTAGAAACAAGGCTAAGCACCTGAGGTAATCAACTCGGGATATTTTTGCTTCATTGATTCTTCAGTCTCCCAAGTGGCCTCTTCAAACTTTTGATTTCTCCAAAGAATTTTACCAACGGGACCACCTTTCTTCTCAAGACTCGGTTATGACGGTCAAGAATACGGATAGGTCGCTCTTCATAAGTCAAGTCCCGATCAACAATGATTGACTCAACAGGGATTACATGGGAAGGATCACTACGATACTTCCGCAATTGTGACACATGGAATACGTCATGAACCTTTGACAGATCAGGCGGTAAGGCCAATCGGTAGGCTACTTCCCCGATCCTTTCAAGGATCTCATAGGGACCTATATATTTTGGGCTTAACTTGCCCTTCTTGCCAAACCGCATCACACCCTTCATCGGAGACACCTTCAATAGCACCTTATCCCCAACTTCAAATTCAATGGCTTTTCGACGAAGGTCAGCATAAGATTTTTGTCTATCTTGAGCAGCTTTCATTTTAGCTTGGATGACTTTAACTTGCTCCACGGTATCCTGAATCAAATCTGGCCCTAAAATCAAAGAGTCACTAATATCGCTCCAACAAGTAGGGCTACGACATTTCCTCCCATATAGAGCCTCATATGGAGCCATTTGGATACTAGCGTGATAGCTATTATTGTATGAAAACTCCACTAAGCTCAAAGATTTCACCCAAGACTGCTGGAATTCTAAAGCACACGCTCGGAGCATATCCTCAAGAGTCTGGATGGTTCTCTCGGTTTGCCCATCTGTGGCAGCATGAAATGCAGTACTCAACTTCAATTTCGTTCCAAATGCAACTTGTAGTTCTGTCCAAAAGTGGGAAAGGAATCTAGGATCACGATCTGACACTATATCTTTCGGAACCCCATGAAGGCGAATTATGTCCCTAGAGTACGCTTCAGCCAATTCCTCCATTGACCACGTATCCTTCATGGCAATAAAATAAGCCACTTTCGTTAAACGGTCAACTATCACCCACACGGCATTCTTTCCTCCAGAAGTCCTCGGAAGACCCATCACAAAATCCATGGAGATGGAATCCCATTTCCAGGCTGGAATAGGCAAGGGTTGCAGCAAACCACCTGGCCTCTGGTGTTCTATCTTCACCTTCTGGCATGTTAAACACCTTACAACAAACTCGGCTATTTCCTTTTTCATATTCGGCCACCAGAAGTTCACCTTAAGATCTTTATAAAGCTTATCACCACCCGGATGCACAGAGTAGGGGGTGTTATGAGCTTCTTCAAAAATCTTTCTCTTAAGGTCTTCAAAATTAGGAACGCACCATCGACCCATGAACTTCAAACTTCCATCCGCGCATACTTCAAAACCTTTAGCTAGACCTTGCTCCCTTGCTTCTCGGATTTTCTCTAACTTTGGATCATTTCTTTGTCGACTCCTCAATTCTTGATACAACTCAGGCTCAACACTCATGGCTCCCAACAATGCAAAGACTTCTCCATGTGGGACCACCTCAATCTCCAATTTTCTAAACTCTTCACATAAGTCCTTGGGTAAGATCATGGCTACATTAAGCGAGTGATTGACCTTACGACTCAGAGCATCAGCCACCACATTAGCCTTACCCTCATGATAATCCAACTTTAAGTCGTAGTCCTTGATAAGTTCTAACCACCTTCTTTGCCTCATGTTCAGGTCGCGCTGCGTGAAGATGTATTTTAAGCTCTTATGATCAGTGAAAATCTTACAAGGAACCCCGTATAAGTAATGTCTCCAGATTTTTAGAGCAAACACGATCGCAGCTAACTCGAGGTCATGAGTTGGGTAGTTTCTTTCGTGAATTTTCAGTTGTCTCGAAGCATATGCTATGACTTTGCCTTGCTGCATAAGCACACAACCTAGACCATTCTTTGATGCGTCACTGTACACTTCGAATTCCACCCCTTCTGTAGGTAAGGTGAGAATTGGAGCGGTAGTAAGCCTCTTCTTTAGCTCTTGAAAGGCTCCTTCACAATCTTCTGTCCACTGATATTTACAGTCTTTCTGTAGCAGCTTGGTCAACGGTCGTACAATCTTTGAAAAATCCTTAACAAAGCGCCGATAATAACCAGCGAGACCTAGAAAGCTCCTTATTTCAGACACATTCTTCGGACTCTCCCATTCGACGACAGCCTTGACCTTTGATGGATCCACTTTTACCCCTTCCTTCGTGATTACATGGCCCAAAAATGATACCTCCTTTAACCAAAACTCACACTTGGACAACTTTGCATACCACTTTTGCTTCCTCAATACATCCAATACCATCCTAAGATGTTTCTCATGCTCTTTCTCGTCCCTCGAGTACACCAAAATGTCATCTATGAAGACAACTACACATGTATCCAAGAGTTCATGAAATGAACGATTCATTTGTTCCATAAACACGGCAGGGGCATTCGTTAAACAAAATGGCATAACTTCAAATCCATAATGCCCATATCTAGTACGGAACGCAGTTTTGGGGATGTCTTCTTTCCTTACTGGAATCTGATGGTAACCTGATCTCAAGTCAATCTTTGAAAATACTCCAGCACCCTTTAGTTGATCGAACAAATCTTCTATCCGAGGCAGCGGATATTTGTTCTTGACAGTCACTTTATTAAGCTCCCTGTAATCTATACACAGGCGCATACTCCCATCTTTCTTTTTAACGAACAGGACGGGAGCACCCCATGGCGAGACACTCGGCCTTATAAAACCCTTATCAATCAACTCTTGTAGCTGCTTCTTCAGCTCTTGCAACTCAGCTGGTGCCATTCTATATGGTGCCTTGGATAAAGGAGCAGTACCCGGTATTAGATAAATGACGAACTCAACATCTCTCTCAGGGGGTATACCAGGTAATTCTTCAGGAAAGATGTCCGGATACTCACGGACAATTGGGATGTTCTCAAGTTGTTCCTCAAGAGAGAGGTCTTTTACCATGCATAGGTACACTTGTTCACCCCTATGACACATTTTCTTAAACTTTAGAGCAGATACCCATTTGATACCCGTCTTTACATTAATTCCACTATATGAGATTCGGCTTTCATTCGGGCCCTTAAGCGTCACCTTTTGATCTCGACAATGAATGCTTGCTCGGTATTTACTTAACCAATCTATTCCTAGAATTACGTTAAATTCTTTAAGGTCAAATTGCTTCAAGTCTGCCTGAAGCTCGGATCCCCTAATGGATATAGAGACATCCTTATACTCAAGATTGCAAGGATATATTTCTCCAGTGGGAAGAGATATTTGGGACCTCACGGGGACAGCGTAAATCAAGTTTGCTCTCTTTACAAAATCGGCAGAAACAAAAGAAACAGTTGCACCGGAATCAAATAGAACATAAGCAAGAACAGAGTTTACGAGGAAAGTACCAGTTATGACATCGGGATGAGTCTCTGCTTCCTTGCACGTCATAACGTAGATACGGTTAGGAATTTGAGCAGGCGGTGCTACGACTTTTCTAGCAACATTGTTGTCAGCCTTTTTAGGACACTGAAAAGATTTGTGCCCAGGTTCCTTACAGTGAAAACAGACGATCGGGTTTCCCTCACATGTCTTATCCGGGTGCCAGGGCTTGTTGCACCTCGGACAAAGAGAAGGTCGAGCCTGACGAGAGGGGTATGATCCTTGATAGTATCCATCCTTGTTACCAGAAGTCTTGATTTCAAACTTCGGTTTCTTAGTAGCATTCTGGAATGTGAATGCATTAGGCCTTTTTGCAGCTTGGGCCTTTGCAGCTTCTTCTTCTTCTTTGATGGAAGCATAAATACTCAAGGCTTTCTCATAAGCCTCCTGAAATGTGGATACAGAAGATCCCAAAACAATGGTCTTCAAACGTGGGTTCATCTTTTTCACATAACGCTTGAGACGTTCAGCTTCATTGGGCACTATATGTGGGGCAAATCTAGATAATTCTGTGAACTTGTCGGTATATTCCTGCACCGACATCGAACCTTGAGATAACCCCATAAATTCCTCCTGCTTTTGCCATTTAAGTTCATCTGGATAGAACCTCTCCTTGAGTTTCTCCTTGAAGAGTTCCCGCCCAAACCCAGGCAAGGCTTGCGTTGCAGCTTTAGCAGTGCTCCACCAATTATCCGCCTCTTGCTTAAGGTAATAGGTACCTATAGGCACCTTCTCGGTCTCCGGACATGCTGTTGCATCGAACAACTTCTCGATCTCCCTTAGCTAGTTCTCTAAAGCAACTGGGTCTGCAATCCCATCATAATGAGGTGGACGATGGCGGTCAAACCTGTCGAACACTGATTGGCTGTTTGCTGACGTAGAAGTACACATGGGTGCCACTCGAGCTTGCCAACGAGATAAGTGCATTTTCTAAGGCACGACGACGGATCCTGGCAGCTTCTTTTCGAGCTTCCTTGCGAGCCATCTCATTGTCAAACCTGGACGTCATCCTGCAAAATGACAAATGAACCCTTGGTGGGTTGTTAAATAATTACCACCAAACACATATTTAGCACACAAATAAACACATAGCACATAAGTCATATAAATTTGAGAGAAATATTTCCCAAGGCCGTATTGGCTTTCTTCCTACCCAAGTAACTCACTCTAAAGCACTCGTCTTGAAGCCTAAGCTAAGCAAAAACCTAGGTTTCAATACTACAAATTTCACGTGGAACTTGTACCAACTCTAGAGAGAGTTTTTGGAACGTTTTGCTCTGATACCAACTGTAACATCTCCGATAATTTAAATGATAATTTCTATAAAAAAAAATGCTTAATTTAATGAACATTAGACAGTAGCGGAAATACTGTCTATCGGAGTATTACTTTCTAACCATAATAAAAGGTTGTCTAATTATCATAACTAAAGGTTAATTCTCCAAATATCATCCAAAGTGAGGTTATAAACCTCTTACAACCCAGGTTATCAAAATGACGAAATTCCGAATGTCATAAAGTAGAGCATGATAACAAAAGATTACAATTCCTATCTCTCACTCTAGCCCGTTAACCACCCGAATCATTAGCTTTCTTCACCTGCAAAATATATATATAGGGGTCCACGGTCGGTGGGGAGCAACTAGCGATCCTCCCCAGGTTAAACAAGATCAAATAAGCTAATTACAGTAATCAACATCGATTATAGTAACCACAAAGTATCATAAACATCCACAACATCGCCAATAATCATAATTCTTCGTAAAAATAATAATATGCTCAAAATAACCATTTATATCAAAATAGACTCAATTTCCAAATCCAAATACCTCTCCCAAATAATCATTCAAACACAACATCATAACAATCGGCATCGAGGGAGAAGCGAACGCAAGTGGATAGATGTACACCCGGCTCAAGATACAACCACCCACGGTTCCTACATGATAGAAGTATTAGAACACGCACACCCAGCTCAGCATACGATATCCTATGTCTAAGAAATGGCCATAACTCCCAGTGCTAGTTTCAACGCACCCAGCTCAGTGCGTCGTACCCAGCTCAGTACAACCTAACACTGGACGACGACTAATATCAAAGCGGACTTACGTACCCAGCTCAGCACGTAAGTTAACTCTATGTACCCAGCTCAGCACAAGAGTGACAGTTCATACCAAGGGACCCAGCTCAGCCCCATAGGATTTCTCTTCCTCAACAAAACAAACCAATGTACCCAGCTCAGTACAAAGGTAATGACTCAATAAAATATCATTTCAAAAATATCTCTATGTACCCAGCTCAGTACAATAGTAAACATCATCTCAAAACATCTCTTTGCACCCAGCTCAGTGCAAAGTAAAAATCATCTCAATACAACACTTTGTACCCAACACATTACAAAGTAAAAATCATCTCAACAACACTTTGTACCCATCACAGTACAAGGTAAAACTAATTCAAAATATAAGATCATAACATAATTAAAGTAGTAGTAACATGAGATTGTTAACAACATCTTTAGAACAATCTCAAATCATTTTATTTAGTATAAAAATTAAAGGTTTATAATCATCACAAAAACTTGTCAAATCGACATAAAAATTGATGGAATCACCCAATTCAACTTAATATCAACTCAAATAATATTTTAATAAAAAAATACATACACTTGTCAAATTGACATACAAGTTGATGGAATCACCCAATTCAACTTAATATCAACATAAACAATATTTTAATCCAAAATACACAAACTTGTCAAATTAACATAAAAGTTGTTGGAATCACCCAATTCAACTTAATATCAACTTAAACAATATTTTAATCAAAAATACATACACTTGTCAAATTGACATACAAGTTGATGGAATCACCCAATTCAACTTAATATCAACATAAACAATATTTTAATCCAAAATACACAAAGTTATTAAATTAACATAAAAGTTGTTGGAATCACCCAATTCAACTTAATATCAACTTAAACAATATTTGGTTTGAAAATATTCATTTGTAAAAGGGATGCAAATGTCATAATTAAACTCATTGTAATTTATTAATAAATTCTCAAATTACACGTAATAATAATTAAATCTAAAAACAACAAGTTTGATTAAATTCTTTTTAGTAAAACAAACTTAATAAATTAACTAACATTAATAAACAAATCAAAATTTAGTTAAAAGTTCTTGTAATTATTCTGAAAATACATTACTAGTTTCGGCAATTAGGTTTTCAATATACAATAATTTCGAATTTAAATCGCTAAAATAAATTAATAATAATCCAAAATTAATATTAGTGATATTAGTCACGAAATACCTTAATATTAATAAACTTTTAACAAGTTCTTTTTGTTCCAAAAAGATAAATTTTAAATTAATAGATTTTTGAATTAAACAATTTACTAATCAAATAAATAATAATTTGACAAATTCATACAATAATTCAAGTAGGTTAATCATGACCATAAAATGAGGATTTAAATATAAAAGGAAATATCTTAAATAATTTTAGTGAGTATAAAAATAAATTTCAAAATTTAAACATATTCTAAAACACTAAAATACTATCGGACATAATTACACAATTAACAAAATAAGTTTCCAAAATTCAAATTAAATCACACCAACAAGTTAATAACATGTATGAGTTCATAAACATACTAAATATATAATTTTATCAATATTTATGCATATAAAATCAGTAAATATATATATTATACACTTAAATAGACATATGTAAATCGAAAATCATAATTAACAATATAATTCTCATAAATGCGAAAATTCATATATAATTCACGTAAATTCACATAATCCATATCAAATATTATTTTAACTATTTATACTATAATGTATATTAATTAACTATAATTAATTTATTAATCAAAATTAAACTAGGATTAAAGCTAGTTACCTTAATTTCAGTGCAAAATAGAATGGAGATAATAAGAGAACACGAGCTAAGATCCTTCCTCTTCCACAAGCTCTAAAATAAATGTATCACCTTCTAAAAATATTCAAGGAAGAAAATAGGTGTTAGAATTTGGAGTAGAAATTAATAGAAGAAATTAGGAATTTAATTAAAAACAACTTGAAAATGCTATAAATAATTTTTCTAAAGCTCAAAAATTGCTCAAAATTTTTATGGAGTACGAAAATGACATAGAAAGTAAGGGAGAAGCTTACTCTTTAGTTTTAGAATGAAAATAGCTTGGGTAAAAATTATTTGCTCCAAAACTTTAAGTAAATAAGAAAAAAAATGTCAAGAAGTCAATGTAGTTGGAGGATGGAGTAATTGGGTTGGCAATGGGATGAAAATGCTTGGAAACTTCCACCAACATCAGAAGTTACTTCCCATAAAAATTTCAAGACTTTTGGACCAAGTTTAATATTTTTAAAGATTAAAACCTTAAAGTTAGTCAAATAGTCAAATAAGCTTATAAATGCCTTAGAAAATCCAAAAATAAGTTAACACTATGACAAACTGATTTTAATAAATTTGAAATGAGTTTTAAAATTAATAAATTAATTAAATACAATTATATTTACCAATTTCCTAATTTTTTTCTCCAAAACCGATTTTAATTCAAATAAAATCTGAATATTGAAAATAAATTTCACAAAAATGATTTAACCTTAGGAAAATAAATCCAACATGTTTATGAAAAAAAAAATTTATTTTTATGAATTCTCAAATCAAGATGAAAATTTTATTGATTAAAACAGTGAAACGGTAACGGAGTTAATTAAACACTATGAAAAAAAAAACGCGAAAAATTCGGAGTGAAATTTTGAGGTGTTGCAGTTCCCCCTCCGATGCTTAAGTCAGATATCAGGAGTAGTGAGAGAAAGTAGAGATAGAGAGAGAAAGTGAGAGAGTATTTTATCAGAGTAACTTTACACTGTTTGCATTGAATGAATGTTTCTCCTGATTTCAGGGGTATATATAGTGATAGCAAGTTGACAGCTATCCTTAAAATCTGCCCTAGAATAGTGGCTTTTGATTGGCTGAGGAATACGTGGCAGACCAGGACTGGTGAAAGTCTATTAACCACTCTCCTTCAGCCACCTGGCAGTGCTGTATTCTGACTGTTGGGCCAGAAATTCAATCCTTTTACCCCAACTAAGTATGGCCCAGAGATAAAGCCTTCTTTTCATTTTAAATAGGGTGACACGTGTACGGCTCTGATGAGCCCACGTGTCGTTAAGAGAGCCGTAGATGTTAGGCTACAACATTTTCCCCTAAAAGGGCTTTCACTGTTGGCCCATCTGACGGTTAATGCCTTTTTACCCAAGGTAGCTTTTTGTTGGCTCATCTGACGGTTTAGGCCCGTTTTACAGAAGGTAGTGTATTCAAAATGAAGGAAATGACGCGCCCTTTCTAGGATTTTACCGGTCATAACCGACCGTTACCTTCTTTTCTTCGGTCGTTTCTGACCGGCTCCACAAGTTTTTTACCCCCCCTATAAATACTCTTGGTGTGAGGACATTTAATCATTTCACACCTTGAGCGAATTTTTCTAGAGTGAGGAGCTCTGCAAACTTTCCTAGAGAGAGAGCGTGGTCGTCCAGCCTCAGCATTCTTCACCGAATCGTCCACACGTTCTTAGCAGGTATCGTTTCTTTGTTCTTTTCATTCTTCTTTATTCTTTATTTTTTCATAGAAAATCAATAAAATGGAATCTTCTTCATCAAATAATCCTAGCCGTCCAAGAGCTTGCCTTGACCCTAGAACCGATACTTCTACTTCGGCACATTCTAGAGTTGGGCCTCATATGGCCGAGTATATATTTTTTCATGGTTTCGGTCGAGAAAGTCAGACGACCCAGTCTTTACCTGTGCAGGGTAATCTGGCGCGCGTCAAACAAACGGCCCGTCTAAGACGAAAAGCAATAATCCCGTCAAGTAGCTCAGATATGGAGGAATCTACTGGACGGGTGCCCGATGTGGCAAGAGATGTCCAAAGTGCTCAGCCTTTGGGCGGGCCTCCTTCTGACTATAATGCAGAAGACTCCGAAATAAACCCTGAAGCCAGTACTTCTGGCAGAGACATCGATATGGCGGAGACCGGCAAAGGTAATAACGTCAGCGAGTCTGATAATGCCGAAGAGTCAGACGAGGCTTCGACTACCTCGTCGGAAATTAGGAGGCGTCTAGGTCCCTTCTCTGACCCCGGCTTCATTTTGGTCAGCCGAAAATGGTTAGAGAAAATCGGCCCAGACCCTAAATATTTATTGTCTTATATGCCCATGTCGGGCTTCTCCTTTGTCATTCCAAATAAAGACGCGACGATCCTGAGCGCTCCCAGGAACCATTTCGCCGTCTATAGACTGGCCTTAGATGCGGGATTGAGGTTTCCTCTCCATGAATTCATAGAACAAGTGCTGTAGTACTACCACATCGGCCATAATCAGCTGGCTCCAAACGCTTGGCACAACGTCTTGATGTTCATTGCCGTCTGTGAGCTACGCGGCCTAGCCCTTTCCCTTCAAGCCTTTACCCACATTCATTATGCGGCCAAGGTACCTGGGGCCGTGGACGGGGCATGGCTCAGCATCTGCAACCGTCCTGGCTTCCTGACCGCTTGGGGGAAGCCTTCGAAGATGCATGACTGGAAAGCCGATTTCATATTTTTGAAGGCGGCCAATGATTCTGCCACTGAGGGCTATAGATTCTACAATCGGTCCGTCACGAGTATGGAAGGAGTATGCCAAAAGCAGCGCCGAAAAGAGGGCTGAGACGCTGGTAAGTTTTTTTTTTTTTTTTTTTGATGAGGATCATTCTGGCTCGTCTGGAATTGGCATCCAATTTTTGGACGAGAATCACCCAAAGAAGGAGAACGTCCAAACTTGGACGGCCACCTCCTTGGGGCCATACTCGTCTGAGAGTTTATAGTCTTTGGACGAGTGCCACTTAAAACTCTCTCTGGACGAGGGTTGCCCGAAGAAGGAAAGCGTCCAAGCTTGGATGACCACCTTCTTGCGGCCATACTCGTCTGAGAGTTTATAAATCCCCTTTCTTTCTTTTTTTCTTGGACGAGGTTAGCATGAAGAAGGAAAACGTCCATGCTTGGACGACTACCTTCTTCGGGCCACCCTCGTCTGTGATTTGGATATCTTTGGACGAGTACCTTTGGAACTCGTCCAAGACTTTATTTTTATTTTTTCTTGGACGAGGTCAGCATGAAGAAGGAAAACGTCCATGCTTGGACGGCTACCTTCTCCGGGCCACCCTCGTCTGTGATTTGGATATCTTTGGACGAGTACCTTTGGAACTCGTCCAAGACCTTATTTTTTTTTCTTGGACGAGGTCACCCTAAAGAAGGAAAACGTCCATGCTTGGACGGCCACCTTCTTTGGGTCATTCTCGTCTGAATTTTAGCCCGTCTTCCACTTGGACGCCTTCCTTCTTCGGGTGATTTTCGTCTGAAGTCTTGTAATAGGAATTATAACTTTTGTCCCTTGGACGACCAGTTTGATAACTTGTTCATTTTTTGCAGAAAAATGCTCCTACAAACAAACTTCCACCTGGGAAGTCGTCCTCGTCCAAAAAGAGGCCTACAACGGCCGCGGAGTAGCCTCCCGCGAAAAAGCCTAAGGGCTTCACAAGAAAGAGGCCATAGAAGACGACTTCTGCTGGTGGAGGTGGGGAGAAAAGCATGCCACCACCAAAAGACAAGGCCCTGAAAAGGGAGCTTTCGGCTGCTGGCCCTGCCGAGGAGGAAACGATTGCTGATCCTGCTGGTCAGTTGGACGCTCTGCCAGCAGAGTCTGCTGAGGTCAGACCAGAGTCGTCCTTGTCTTTGGTTATTCCAGAGTCGGAGACGGCGACTGAGAACTACCCGGGCTTCAGCGGCTTGGTAGCCAAGCTGGTGCCTCAGATGCCGTTAGCTGTTAGGACGGCATCTATTTCGTCTGGTGAGTCGTATTATCCGAATATAGTTAGGACGGTGCAGGTCGACGGACGGTCTATGAGTCTGTCCAATAGACAAGCCATCGTCTTTCCTATCAAGATAATTGACTCTCCCCCTCTTTCAGATAAGGGCAAAGCCCAGCTCTACCCTCAGCTATTCCCACCATAGACTCGGACGAGGAGTTTTCTCCTGTTTTTGCCAAAATGTCCAAGGGAGAAAAAGATCGGCTTAAGTAGGAGCT
This sequence comes from Beta lomatogona, assembly GCA_947646795.1. Taxonomy (NCBI): domain Eukaryota; kingdom Viridiplantae; phylum Streptophyta; class Magnoliopsida; order Caryophyllales; family Amaranthaceae; genus Beta; species Beta lomatogona. Next base: position 4,686,714 of record CANSNZ010000981.1, read on the forward strand.
CTTCAAATGCTACCCTGAATCCTATATCAAAGGGTTAAAGGGAGCATCTGCCGGGCATGTGGGCTACATGTCGCAACTTGCTGCTGAAGTATAATTTCTTGCCGGTTCTATATTATACTTGCACAAAATTGATGTGTTTTTGTAACTCGTCTAATGACTTGATTTATTTTCGTTGTTCCAGCTTTTTGCTCGCAGCATGCTTACTGAAGAGTGGGCCAGGGAGCTGAGAAAGGAGAATAAGCAACTCGTCCACCTGGCTACAACGGCAGGCGACAAGGCCATCCATGACATTGAGATGGCTAATACTGTAATACCCCGAATTTTCAAAGATTATTTTATTTTGTATTAAGGTTTAATATTATTTCCACTTAAAATTTATTTTATGATAATGCGATTTTATTTGATAACTATGTTTATTAAAATAATAAGTTCATTTAGTTTTGAATTATTTCACGAGTTTATTTAAATAATTTAATTGAAATGTATTTTATTTAAATAAATCAATTATTTTCGTTATTCTAAATAATTAGGGACCATTTTTATTGAAGTTCCACTTTGTTTAAACAAGTACCCTAAACTAAACCATGTTGAATGTAATTCTAAGCCCATTGTCCAATACCTTGTCCAAAAGCCATAAGCCCAAAATACTTAGCAAAAAAAAAAAAAAAAAGAAGGAAAAACAAAACAAAAAAAACGGAAAAGAAAACGTGATCATCAAAGATCACCATCTTCCTCTCCTCCTTTCCTTTGTTCCTGATTTTCAGCTCACAAAAACAAAATTTTCAACACAAAATCTCAGCTTTGTCAGTAAATAATTGAATTTCAGTCCAAATATCAGATTTTAGGGTCAAATTTTCAAAGAGCTACCACCATAGCCTCACCTCCACCATTAATGGAGCTTGACCAAAGCTCAAAATTTCTGACAAAAACCTCTATAAATACTGAACTTTACTCCCCAAATTATTCAAGCAAACAATCTCAAAAGGTTTGCTTCAATTCATTTCTCTTCTCCCTTAATTTCTGATTTCTGATTTGAAAATAAAAAAAAAATTACAAACAATTAACACACTCCTCTGCCCACCATCGAACCACCACGACACCGCAGCACCGCGCCCAGTAACCCCACCTGACTTCACCGCCGGAAACCCACCATCGAACCACCACGACCACCGCAGCACCGCAACCAGAACCACCAGCCAAACACCCTCCCCCTTCGCTGCTTCACCTTCTCCCACGCGACCTCCCCTTCGCAGCACCCTGTTGCCTCCCTTAGCCACGCTCAGCCGCGCCCAGCCCCCGCCTGAGCTCCGCCGTGTACCGCCATCAAAATCATCAGCCTTCCTTCCTTCCTCCTCTTTTCTCTCCTGATTCGCCCCTGTTCTTCCTTCCTTCCTTTCGTTTTTTTTTCTCTTAGTTAATGATACTGATTCTTTGAATCAGTAAAACCCCTCCCTTTCCACTTTATTTTATTTGTTTATTTATTTATTTTCTTTAAACTAAACCCATGACTTTCCTAAACTAGCCTACTGTAATTAAGTTAGTGTATTTTAGTTAAACTTTTATAACTTGAAAATGTTTTTTTTATATAAAATGAGTATAATAAAATTAATTCTCTATGTTAAAATAATTTTTTAAGCTAATAAAAATAAAGTTGAAGTAATCTTTGATTACTTAAAATGATTTCATTATTGATTTGAAAACTATAAACTTTGATTTATAAACTGTCTTAAATTAATTAAGAATTTCTTTAAGCTATTTAAATTATTTAAATTGTTTACTTTATATAAAACGGGGTTACTTAGGTAACTAACTTAGATCTCGTTAATATCTATTGTAGACTCCGATTGCGTAGACGAGGAATATCAAGAGTGTTAATCCGTTCGTGAACTTAACTTTTGGGCACGCATCACGAGGTAATCTCCGATGTCCATCTAAACATAGATCCCGTTAGTATAAAATGAATTGATTACGTGATTATTTGCTTATAAAATTATAAGTATGGACTATAATTATGGATTATCGACTTAATGCGAATTATGAATATGAAGGACAAAATGGACAACGACTATGGATTTCGATTATGAATCATGACTATGGACGATATACGATATGACAAATATGTTTATTATAACGTTATTAAAACCGCTTAATGTCATTTAGTAATGTTATTATTATTATTATTATTATTATTATTATTATTATTATTGTTATTATTATTATTATTATTATTATTATTATTATTATTATTATTATTATTATTATTGTTATTATTATTATTATTATTATTATTATTATTATTATTATTATGATTATTGTTGTCATTATTACCGTTATTATTTTATTATTGAAATTCGATGAAAGTTGGAATTAGTAAGAACTTGTGATAATGAAATGATTATAAATCTGAAGTGATAAATGAACTCAAGTGACGGTTGTGAAATGAGTTATTGAAACCGTTATGAATGGATTGAGATTATAATGGATGAAATATATTCACACTGGATTGAACAACGATGACGTAATTGTGTACATGATGATGACTTGAATTAAAAGATCTTAATCCCGTAAAGTAAAATATCGGAGGGAAATGATGAACAGGTTGCCCTGTATGAGAGGTTCAGCGGCCCCTACAGGTTCTGTGGTTACTATGTTGATTTTCTATTACTTGTCTTCCTTCTATCTTGTTGTGATCCAAGTGGAAGGGGTGTGCACACTAGGGACTCTGTTATTATGGCCATTATGTTAATCGTAGGTGATTACAGGGGATTGACCCCGGCCTACAATGTTGAAGTAAGTGGTTACTGGGGATTGACCCCGGCTTACTGGCGTTCTCTTTCCTCTCCTTAAATAACTGGATTAATTGAATTAAGTACGTGATTATTCATTGTATATATATGTGTATATGTACTATGCTTTCTAACCCTATTAACGTACTATTTTACAAAGTATTTTCAACTTAAGTATTTTACGGGATGGAGTTGGAATTACTCAGTTTTTCTGATTTTTGGGAGCTTGTCTCTCATGTTTCTTTTCAATGTATTTGTGCAGGTGGGTGATCGACGGGGGAACAAAAGGGAGATCACTTAGAGTTGTCATCCACTTAGCTTATGATTTAGCTTCCGCTGGAACTCTGAAACACTTAAATAATTAGTAATATTTAATGAACAATTTACTTGGTTGTAAGGATTAATTTATTTGAATTTAGTATGCTTTAATCTAGCCTTTCATTTATTTCCAAGGAGATAAGTGTGGCGGTAGCACGCCCGTTGATTCGAACCCTCGTGGATTTTCCCCCATCTCGAGTTTTATTAAATGAAAAAAGGTTCGGGTTGGCGGGGGTGTTGCAAAGTGGTATCAGAGCGGAGTTTAGATTAACTAGGGAAAGATTAAAATTATTAAAATATAATAATTAGGAAAATGAATCAAATAGGGTTAAACTTAAAAATTGTTTAGGAGGTCAAAATAATAAATTATATAGGAAAAATGAATTAGGATTAAAATATGACTAAAGGATTTAGTATGGGTACGAATGGGTTATATGTACATGTATGAAAGTACTCGTTAAATGTACTTTTTAATTGTTTATGATATTTTATTAGATGGCCAAGACACGTTTGACCGCCAGGAAATGCACCAGAACCCCTCGTCAAGGACCCTACCTTCTAAGGATGAGGGTAGGAGAGTCTGTTTCAGCTTATATGTACAGGTTACGATTAACAATGAAGTGTTACCACCTCAATGAAGGTCATAGGCATTCGGATTACCTCACGCCACCTAAACAGGCCGATGTTTGATTCACACTCTTCCCAATGATGGTCCTTATGCCGGAATCAAGAGTGAATACTCTGATGTTCTGAAAAAAGGAAGGCCAAACTATGAACGATACACATTGAAAGGGAAGTGGTATCTCACAATGAGTTACCAGGAGAAAAGAATGCTTGATGCTAGGGCCAAGTGGCTTAATGACTATTTACCCACTGATGACGAGGAACCCAACCATAGTGGCGATGAAGAAGTAGGAAGCAACCCTGCCTCACCCGTTGTAAATCTAGATGGAGATAGAGACGGAGATGAAGGTGATCACGAGAATCCGTCCGAGTACGCTGACTAGAAACCCGTATCTCTAGCCCTGACCCTTTGATTTCTAATTAAGGTCGTAAAAGACCAATTAACTTGTTAACTTAGTTAATGATGGTGCAACTGATGCTTATTTGACTATTTGAAAACTCTTATGCTACTATGAACGAATTGTTATGGCACTTTTGGAGTAATCAATGATAAACTTTTGACATGTGAATTGATTGTGAAATGAATGATGAACTTTTGATATGTGAATTTAGTATGAAATGAATGAATTGTGTGAACCATGATTTTGTGAAATAGCTTTTATATAAGAATCAATGTGAATGGTGGAAATACCAATGTGAATAACGTAGGTAGCTTATGCAATACGTTTATACGCGATCTAGAGCAAGGCGACAAGAAAACCAAATGGCCGAAACTCCTGAACAAGTTGCAGCACGACTTAGGACTCTTGAGCAACTCGCTCAGAGCTTTGGTTTAGTCCTTCAAAACCAGATCAACAACAACCACCATGGAGACGATCCACAGGCTGTAATGGCGAAAAAGATTTCCGCTTTGAAACCACCAACCTTTATTGGGAGAGAAGACCCACTACTTTTCGAGAATTGGACAAGAGATTTCGAAAAGATTTTCACGGCCACGGGTACGCCCGAGGCCCAGAAAGTAGACCAAGCAACCTTTTATCTGCATGAAGATGCGGATACTTGGTGGGAAAGTGTAGGACCTACTGTTAAAGCTCAAGAGAACTTTAACTGGGAAGCATTTAAGGTAGCGATTAAGGCTCGATTCTTCCCCGAGCACAGTCGTAGGCAGAAGTACAATGAGTTTAGTAGGTTTAACCAAACCTATAACATGAGTGTGCAAGAGTACGCTCAGAAATTCAATGAGTATGTCCGATTCTGCCCGACTATAGTGCCAGATGAAGGAACTAAGGCCCAGAAGTTTGAAGACGGACTTAAGTTTGGTCTTCAGGCACGAATGGGAGGTAGCACCTCTACCACTCTCGCGGAAGCGTATGTTAAAGCTTCGAACCTGGAGAGAATCTTACAGCGTGAGAGAGAGGTGCTAGGCAGACACAAAAGAAAGGAACCTACCTGCAACAGCAACAGCCAAGGGTACGAAAAAAGGCCCAACAACAACAATGGTGGAAACAACAATAACAATGGTGGACACTACAACAACCGCAACAATCAGAATTCTGGACAACAGACCCAGCAAGGAAATAGGAACCAAAATAACTTTGTTTGCAAGAAGTGTGCCAAGAGCCATCCAGGGTTCACCTGTCAGGGTGAAAGAATCAAGTGTTTCGAGTGTGGAGAAGTAGGTCACAAATCGTTCAACTGTCCCAAGAAGCGAGCTCAAAGTGGACCTATTGGGAACAATGGTAACAATGGAGGTGTAAATAGAATTCAAAACTTCAATAACAACCGCCCTAGTGGAGGAAATGCTGCATAGAACGGGAACCAGAACAACCGCTCTTTTGGAGGTGGAAATGGAAACTATGGAAAGAATGGCAATGAAGGCTACACCAATGGAAGAATCAATGTCATGAGCCGAACTGAAGCTAACACAGCTGCCAACGTTGTGACGGGTACTTTTCTCGTAAACTCAAACCCTGCTTATGTACTCTTTGATTCTGGAGCGTCTCATTCTTTTATTTCTAGCACTTTTGTTAATAAGTATCCTCTCAAGTCTACCCGGTCTTGTCGAGCCAATATAGTCATGCCCACCGGTGAAACTGTTTCTTGTAAATCTCTTTATCAAAGTATCCCTGTAGTCATAGCTGGTACTGAATTACCGGCCGATCTTATCCTTTTTTACCTAAAAGACTTTGACGTTATCTTGGGAATGGATCGGTTAGCTAAGTATAAAGCCAAAATCGAGTGTTATAACCAGAAAATATCTCTTAGAGGACCAAAGGGAAATAGGATATCTTATAAAGGCATAACCTTCCAGCCCGATGTCAAGATAATCTCGGCCCTGAACCTTCAAACCTATCTTAGAAAAGGCTACCCAGTCTACCTGTGCCAAGTAAGGGATGTAAGCGTGGAAAACAAGGAGTTGACTCAAATTCCGGTAGTAAAGGAGTTTCCGGATGTATTTCCTGAAGAGCTTCCAGGAATGCCACCAGAGAGAGAAGTGAGCTTCAAGATCGATTTAGTCCCTGGAACCGGACCTATCTCTAAGGCTCCGTATCGAATGGCACCTGCAGAAATGCAAGAGTTGAAAGTGCAAATAGAAGAGTTGTTGGATAAAGGGTACATTCGACCTAGTGTTTCGCCTTGGGGAGCCCCGGTATTGTTTGTTTGGAAGAAAGACGGATCTTTGAGGTTGTGTATCGATTATAGGGAACTGAATAATGCCACGGTAAAGAATAAATATCCGCTCCCGAGGATCGAAGATTTGTTCGATCAACTTCAGGGTGCAACGGTGTTTTCTAGGATCGATTTACGATCAGGTTATCACCAACTACGAATCGCTGAAGAAGACATCCCTAAGACAGCCTTTCGTACGAGATATGGCCATTATGAGTTCACCGTTATGCCTTTTGGACTCACTAATGCGCCAGCAGCTTTCATGGACCTCATGAATAGGACTTTCCAACCGTATCTGGACAAGTTCGTGATTGTGTTCATCGACGATATATTGGTGTACTCGAAGGATAGAGAAGAGCATGAGGATCAGTTGAGGAAAGTTTTGGAGATTCTTCTAGAAAAGCAATTGTACGCAAAGTTCTCGAAGTGTGAATTTTGGTTGGAAAATGTTTCATTTTTGGGTCATGTGTTATCAAAAGAAGGCGTTTCCGTAGATCCCTCGAAGATTCAAGCAGTGACCGATTGGCCTCAACCTAAGAACGTCACCGAAGTAAGGAGTTTCTTGGGTTTAGCTGGATATTACCGGAGATTTGTGAAAGATTTTTCGAGAACAGCCCAACTTCTCACTAACGTGATGAAGAAAACAACAAAATTTCATTGGGATGATAAGTGTGAGGAAGCATTTCAAGAGCTGAAGAAGAGACTTACAACAGCCCCAGTATTGACATCGCCCTCTGGAGTAGAAGGATTTGAAGTTTACAGTGATGCCTCAATGAAAGGTTTTGGGTGTGTCGTGATGCAACATGGTAAAGTAGTGGCCTATGCGTTGAGGCAACTCAAACCACATGAGAAAAATCACCCTACTCATGACCTAGAGCTGGGAGCAATCGTGTTTGCGCTCAAGATATGGAGACATTATTTGTATGGAGTGCAATGTAAGGTTTATACATATCACAAAAGTTTGAAGTATCTGTATACGCAAAAGGAGTTGAATATGAGACAGAGATGTTGGCTCGAGCTTATAAACGACTATGATTTGAAGATAGTGTATCAAGAAGGAAAAGCGAACAAAGTAGCTGACGCATTGAGTAGGAAGAGTGCTCATTCGCTAAACGTGTTGATTTTGGCAGATGAACTGTGTGAAGAGATTAAGAGATTGAGTTTAGAAATAGTTGATCCCGGTTATGTGAAAGCTCAGTTGAATGCTCTTACTGTTGGACCGGACATATTTGAGGAGATTCGGGTGAAACAAGCTACAGACAAGTGGTTAAGCAAGTTAAGAGAGATGAAGGAATGTGGTCAAGCACCGGAGTTCGAGATCGACGGCAATGGCGTTGCAAAGTATAAACGGAGATTGTGTGTGCCACAGGATGAGGAACTCAAGACGAGAATTCTAAGGGAAGCCCATACTTCACCGTATTCCATACATCCAGGAGGAGATAAGCTTTATAAGGATTTGAAAAAGCATTTTTGGTGGCCTAGGATGAAGCAAGAAGTAGCCGACTTTGTCGCAAAATGTTTAACATGCCAGAAGGTGAAAATACAGCATATGAAGCCTGGAGGGAAATTGCAACCTTTGGAAGTGCCAGGATGGAAATAGGAATCTATCTCTATGGATTTCATCATGGGATTACCGAATACGAGGTCGGGAAAGAATGCAATATAGGTAATAGTGGACCGTTTGACTAAGACGGCAAGATTCGTGGCAATGAAGGATACTTGGTCGTTGAGACAGTTGGCGAATGCTTACTTTAATGAAGTGGTTAGGCTACATGGTGTTCTGAAGGACATCGTTTCGGATAAAGACTCGAGATTCTTATCTAAGTTCTGGAAACAGCTTCAGATAGCCGTGGGTACACTATTGAAATTCAGCACAGCCTTCCACCCAGCAACAGATGGTCAAATGGAGAGAACCATTCAAACCTTGGAGGATATGTTGAGAGCATGCGTAATGGATTTCGGAGGATATTGGGATGATCATTTGATGTACATTGAGTTCTCGTACAACAATAGTTATCACTCGAGCATAGGAATGGCACCTTATGAGGCATTGTATGGACGGAAATGTAGAAGTCCTATATGTTGGAGCGATGTGAACGAGTCGTTGAATTTGGGACCAGAAATAATAGAAGAGACTACAAACAAGGTGAAGTTGATTCAGTAGCGTATGAAAGCAGCTCAGGATCGACAAAAATCGTATGCCGAACAAAGGAGACGAGATTTAGAGTTTGAGGTTGGAGAAAAAGTGTTGCTGAAAGTTTCGCCAACCAAGGGAGTAATGAGGTTCGGTAGAATAGGAAAGCTGAGTCCTCGTTATATCGGACCTTATGAGAGACTCGAAAGAATCGGGGAAGTGGCCTATAGATTAGCCTTGCCCACAGAGTTAGCCAATGTTCATAATGTCTTTCATGTGTCTCAACTCCGTAAATATGTCCCTGATCCCTCCCATGTTATCCAACCTGAAACCATTGAACTAGATGAGACCCTCACCTTTGAAGAACTTCCTGTTAGAATCCTTGATTCCAAAACGAGAAATACCCGGAATAAGGCAGTAAAGTTAGTCAAAGTTTTGTGGTCTAATCATCAAACCGAGGAAGCAACTTGGGAAACAGAAGACGACATGAGAAAGCGTTATCCTGAACTCTTTTCTAAGGTACGATTATCGAGTTTCGGGGACGAAACTCCTTAAGGAGAACCGAATGTAATACTAACAAAGCGCAAAACTACTATTTCGTTAACAATTAAATATCTAACTTTAAAGTTCGAGGACGAGCTTTGTTTTTAAGGAGGAGTAGATGTAATACCCCGAATTTTCAAAGATTATTTTACTATTTATTAAGGTTTAATATTATTTCCACTTAAAATTTATTTTATGATAATGCGATTTTATTTGGTAACTATGTTTATTAAAATAATAATTTCATTTAGTTTTGAATTATTTAACGAGTTTATTTAAATAATTTAATTGAAATGTATTTTATTTAAATAAATCAATTATTTTCGTTATTCTAAATAATTAGGGACCATTTTTATTGAAGTTACACTTTGTTTAAACAAGTACCCTAAACTAAACCATGTTGAATGTAATTCAAAGCCCATTGTCCAATACCTTGTCCAAAAGCCATAAGCCCAAAATACTTAGCCAAAAAAAAAAGGAAAAAAAAAAAGGAAAAGAAAACGTGATCATCAAAGATCACCATCTTCCTCTCCTCCCTTCCTTCGTTCCTGATTTTAAGCTCACAAGAACAAAATTTTCAACACAAAATCTCAGCTTTGTCAGTAAATAATTGAATTTCAGTCCAAAGATCAGATTTTAGGGTCAAATTTTCAAAGAGCTACCACCATAGCCTCACCTCTACCATTAATGGAGCTAGACCAAAGCTCAAAATTTCCGACCAAAACCTCTATAATACTGAACTTTACTCCCCAAATTATTCAAGCAAACAATCTCAAAAGGTTTGCTTCAATTCATTTCTCTTCTCCCTTAATTTCTGATTTCTGATTTGAAAATAAAAATAAAAATTGCAAACCATTAACACACTCCTCTGCCCACCATCGAACCACCAAGACACCGCAGCACCGCGCCCAGTAACCCCACCCGACTTCACCGCCGGAAACCCACCATCGAACCACCACGACCACCGCAGCACCGCAACCAGAACCACCAGCCAAACACCCTCCCCCTTCGCTGCTTCACCTTCTCCAACGCGACCTCCCCTTCGCAGCACCCTGCTGCCTCTCTCAGCCACGCTCAACCGCGCCCAGCCCCCGCCTGAGCTCCGCCGTGTACCGCCATCAAAATCATCAGCCTTCCTTCCTTCCTCCTCTTTTCTCTCCTGATTCGCCCTTGTTCTTCCTTCCTTTTGTTTTTTTTCTCTTGGTTAATGATACTGATTCTTTGAATCAGTAAAACCCCTCCCTTTCCACTTTATTTTATTTGTTTATTTATTTATTTTTTTTAAACTAAACCCATGACTTTCCTAAACTAGCCTACTGTAATTAAGTTAGTGTATTTTAGTTAATCTTTTATAACTTGAAAATGTTTTTTTTTAAATAAAATGAGTATAATAAAGTTAATTCTCTATGTTAAAATAATTGTTTAAGCTAATAAAAATAAAGTTGAAGTAAACTTTGATTACTTAAATTGATTTCATTATTGACTTGAAAACTATAAACTTTGATTTATAAACTCTCTTAAATTAATTAAGAATTTCTTTAAGCTATTTAAATTATTTAAATTGTTTACTTTATATAAAAAGGGGTTACTTAGGTAACTAACTTAGATCTCGTTAATATCTATTGTAGACTCCGATTGCGTAGACGAGGAATATCAAGAGTGTTAATCCGTTCGTGAGCTTGACTTTTGGGCACGCATCACGAGGTAATCTCCGATGTCCATCTAAACATATAGATCCCGTTAGTATAAAATGAATTGATTACGTGATTATGTGCTTATAAAATTATAAGTATGGACTATAATTATGGATTATCGACTTAATGCGAATTATGAATATGAAGGAAAAAATGGACAACGACTATGGATTTCGATTATGAATCATGACTATGGACGATATACGATATGACGAATATGTTTATTATAACGTTATTAAAACCGCTTAATGTCATTTAGTAATGTTATTATTATTATTATTATTATTATTATTATTATTATTATTATTATTATTATTATTATTATTGTTATTATTATTATTATTGTTATTATTATTATTATTATTATTATTATTATTATTATTATTATTATTATTATTATTATTATTATTATTATTATTGTTGTTGTTGTTGTTGTTATCATTATTACCGTTATTATTATTATTATTGAAATTTGATGAAAGTTGGAATTAGTAAGAACTTGTGATAATGAAATGATTATGAATCTGAAGTGATAAATGAACTCAAGTGACGGTTGTGAAATGAGTTATTGAAACCGTTATGAATGGATTGAGATTATAATGGATGAAATATATTCACACTGGATTGAACAACGATGACGTAATTGTGTACGTGATGACTTGAATTAAAAGATGTTAATCACGTAAAGTGAAATATCGGAGGGAAATGATGAATAGGTTGCCCTGTATGAGAGGTTCAGCGGCCCCTACAGGTTCTGTGGTTACTATGCTGATTTTGTGTTACTTGTCTTCCTTCTATCTTGTTGTGATCCAAGTAGAAGGGGTGTGCACACTAGGGACTCTGTTATTATGGCCATTATGTTATTCGTAGGTGGTTATAGGGGATTGACCCCAGCCTACAATGTTGAAGTAAGTGGATACAGGGGATTGACCCTGGCTTACTGGCGTTCTCTTTCCTCTCCTTAAATAACTAGATTAATTGAATTAAGTACGTGATTATTCATTGTATATATATGTGTATATGTACTATGCTTTCTAACCCTATTAACGTACTATTTTAAAAATGTATTTTCAACTTAAGTATTTTACGGGATGGAGTTGGAATTACTCAGTTGTTCTGATTTTTGGGAGCTTGTCTCTCTTTTTCTTTTCAATGTATTTGTGAAGGTGGGTGATCGACGGGGGAACAAAAGGGAGATCACTTAGAGTTGTCATCCACTTAGCTTATGATTTAGCTTCCGCTGGAACTCTGAAACACTTAAATAATTAGTAATATTTAATGAACAATTTACTTGGTTGTAAGGATTAGTTTATTTGAATTTAGTATGCTTTAATCTAGCCTTGCATTTATTTCCAAGGAGATAAGTGCGGCGGTAGCACGCCCGTTGATTCGAACCCTCGTGGATTTTCCCCCATCTCAAGTTTTATTAAATGAAAAAGGGTTCGGGTTGGCGGGGGTGTTACAAATACCCTCCATCGTCAGTCACTGGACGCCTTGGAGAAGAGATCAGCAGACCTGGAATCCAAGAACAAGAAATATCTTGTTACCATCAACGATCAGTACAAGGAACAGGACCGTCTGAAGATGATCATAGATACTCTCTCTACTGATCTAAAGGGTGAAAGAGATGCTGCTCTTCTTGCCGCTGTCCAGCTGAGGAGGGAGAATATTCTCCAAAGGGCGAACACTGCCCGTCTGGAAAGTCAGGCGGCCAAGGCCTTCGACGATGCCAAGGAAGGGTTGGAGCAAGTCATCGAAACGTCTAAAGACTGGGCCGTCAAGGCCTTTGAGATGCTGGCTGAGGCTGATGAGGTCCCTAGCTTTGTCCGTCGTCTGGAATATCAACAGAGTGTTCATCGGGCTATGGTGTGTGCCGAGGAACCTCCGGATTTTTAGAGTCCAACGACGAGGCTGCAGCCGAAGATGAGAATCCTGAGGACAAAGCCGAGGATGAGAAGCCTGAGGACGACCAAGAAACTCGCGCTGAAGATGAAGCCTAGTTTTAGGTTTATTTTTCTAAGTTTCTTGGCTTGTCTGCCGTTGTAGTCTTAGCCCTTCAGCCGTCTTGAATTGTAAATCTTTGCTATTGATATATATGAACAACTTTTTGCCAATTGCTTCTCTTATTTTCGTAAATTCCAATTTGACTAAGTATAACCTTAACTTCGTCATGATCGTTGGACGTCCAGCCCAGCTGTTTAATGAAAGAGCAGCGTGCTTGCCTTTAGACGATTTTTAATCTTTAAAAATTGTCTCCAAGTACCAGAATAGACTCGTCCTGAACTATTGGACGATCTGCCTTATCTGAATAATACAATCTTGTAAAACCTGTTCATTGCCCTTGGACGATCGAGAATCTGCGCAAAATGCTGCCAAGTACCAAAAGGGACTCGTCTGTGACGGTTTGCAAAATGCACATACGAGAAGATTGCCATCCTTGCCCTTGGACGATTACCAGTTATTTCATGATATATCCAAGTATTTGTTGATATTCGTCCGGGATTTTTGGACAATCTGCTTAATTAGACGAGTCTTGCCCAAAGAGGGAAGACGGCCAATGCCCGTTTGATTTGTGGGCGAACCACGTTCAAGCCGTTTTACTCGAGCTACCAACATTCGTCCTGCACTATCAAACCATCACAAATGCATCTATTGGCTAGGTCCTGGTTTTTGGACGACCTTTTCTCTTTAGCTCGTCCTATAGGCTTCTATCATCCCCCCTTTCTTGGGCTTAGCTCAACCGTACATTGGTGGGCGAGCCAAAGTCCAAGAAGGAGAGCCGCCATCCTTGGCCGAGCCTGCTGAAGTTGATGGACGAGCTTGAGATACATGTTCAAAGCATGTTTTAGCCGGCTTCCTTGAGGGAGCAACACTCGTCATTAAGTAGTGATCCCTTACTAGGGTCTGGACTACTTAGCTGTCCGTGCTTCTGAAAGTAAGTATCCTTTACTAAGGTCTTATTTCAGGCCAGCTTTCTCTCAGAGACTTTGACGTTACTCTTACTGGAGGTTTTGTCAGTTTGACGGCCATGTATGTGTTATATTTTTGGCCGGTCTCTTCGAGGGAGTGATGTTCGGCATAGAAGTGAGTAATTGTGACGTTCTATTATTGTTTGTATTTTTGTCCAAGTTATTGTCACTTTTAGACAAGTAACTGATTTAATGCCCCAAAGTGACTTAACTTGGTGAAAATAAACAAAGAAATAAAAAAGTAGGAATTGTATTATATGGATTTTGCTTGACTAAATGCCAAGATGCATGTATACAATTCTTCTTCCTAACATGTGCCGTGGCACTTTGGAGTAACTACAAACTACCTTATAGGTATCTGATAGTGAACTGAGCTAGACGTGGTACTTCTTCAAATTATCTGAATTCCAAGTACGCTGTATAGGTCGTCCATCTAGATCTTGGAGACGAAAAGTCCCACTGCGTAGCTCTTGGATAATCAGATAAGGTCCTTCCCAATTAGGTGTTAGCTTCCCTAACTCTTTAGCTCGTGCAACCGCTTCCATCTTTCTTAAAACAAGATCCCCCACCTTGAGCGGTCGTCTAACAACTCTTTTGTTAAACTCCCGAGCCATTCGCAGTTTGTACAATTGCATTCTTAGCAAGGCATTGCCCCTAACTTCTGGCACTTGGTCCAAAGCCGTGCGTAATGCAGCCCAGTTGGCATCTTCTGTGTACAACATGACTCGCAGGGTGGGTTCTTCAATCTCAATGGGCAAGACGGCTTCAGTGCCGTACACTAACATGAAGAGCGTCTCCCCTGTAGAGTTTTTGGCGATTGTTCTGATGGACTATAACACCAACTGCAGCTCTTCAACCCATTGCCCTTTGGCGTTCTCCAGCTTCCTTTTGATTCCATTTGATAGAATCTTGTTGAAGGACTCTACTTGCCCATTGGCTTGTGGTTGGCGACTGCAGCGAAGTGAGCTTTTATTTCTCTTTCCGCCAACTATTCCTTCAGTTTAGGCGTTTCAAACTGTGGCCCATTATCAAAGACGATGGATTGTGGCATGCCAAAACGAGTTATAATGTTTTTCCAAATGAAGCCCTTGACATCGTTTGTTGTTATTCCTCGCATGGCTTCTGCCTCTATCCATTTAGTGAAGTAGTCAACTGCCACTATCACAAACTTCTTTTGCCCAGCGGCCACTGGAAAAGGTCCTAGGATATCCATGCCCCATTTGGCAAAAGGCAGAGGGAACAAGATGGGAGTTAAGTAGTTGGACGGTTTCTGATGCACATTTCCATGCTTCTGACAACTGTCGCACTTCTTTGCATGGACTAGGGCATCCTCCTTTAAGGTAGGCCAGTAGTACCCCGTCCTTAAAGCCTTCTTTCCTAAAGCTCTTCCCCCAATGTGAGAACCACAAGCTACCTCATGGAGTTCTTTCAGAACCTCTAGACCATCTTCTCTGGTGATGCACTTGAGGAGAGGGCAGTTGAATGACTTCTTGTAGAGTGTCTCATCCCATAGTTCAAACCACTAGTCTCTAGCCTTCACATACTTAGCATGTACAGGGTCAGAAGGCAATCGTCCCGTCTTCTTGTATTCTATGATAGGCTCCATCCAGACTGCTCCTCGGCTAAGAAACATAATCTGCTCTTGGTCTATGCTCTTTTTGGGTTTGACTTCCCAAAAAACTGTTCTTGGCACATCACCTTCAGTCGAGCTGGCCAATTTTGAGAGAGCATCTGCTTGATGATTTTTCTGACCTTGGTACTTGGTCGAGAACAAATCGTTTTAATGGCTCTATCTCATCCTTGATCAGTCGCATGTATTTGGTCATTGATGCTTCTTTGCATTCAAAATCTCCATTGACCTGACTGACGACTAAGAGGGAGTCCGATTTGGCCTCAATCTCAACAGCTCCAGCCGCCTTGCACATTTTGATTCCAGCCAAGAGTGCTTCATATTCAGCTTCGTTATTGGACGCTTTGAATTGGAATCTTAATGCATATTCAAACTTGTCCCCTTCGGGAGATTGACAAATGATTTCTGCCCCACATCCATTGATTGTGGGCGATCCATCAACCATGAGCGTCCAATGCTTCCTTCCTCTAGCTGGATCAGATATTGGCTCTATGGTTGGCCGAGTAAGCTCAACTATAAAATCTGCCAAGGCTTGCCCCTTAATGGCTTTCCTTGGTTCAAATGATATACCAAACATGTTAAGCTCGACCGCCCATTTTAGCATCCGCCCAGCAGCTTTTATCTTCTGTAGAACTTGCTTCAAAGGCTGATCAGTGTAGACGATTATACTGTGCGCCAAGAAATAAGGCCTCAACTTTCTGCTGGCCATGACTAGGGTCAATCCAAACTTCTCAACTGGAGTATACCTATTTTCCGCATCTTTGAGCACATGACTCACAAAGTATATGGGAACTTGGACGGACTCTCTTTCAGCCAGCAGGACGGCACTCACAGCTTGAGCGGACACAGCCAAGTATACAAACAGTTTTTCCCCCTCGGCTGGACTGACCAACCTAGGCAGCTGCCGAAGGTGATCTTTGACGTGCTGAAGGGCTTGCTCTGCCTCTGCTGCTGTCCATTCGAACTTGGCCTTTTTCTTGATCGTGGCAAAGAAGTGATGGCACTTGTCGCCTGACTTAGACAAGAAACGTCCAAGGGCAGCCAAGCAACTCGTCTGTCTCTGTACTTCTTTTACCTTCGAAGGAGACTTCATGTCTAAAATAGCTTGAATCTTTTCAAGGCTGGCTTCTATTCCCCTCTGGTCCGCCAAGAAACCTAAGAACTTCCCTGACAAGACCCCAAAGACACATTTGCTGGGGTTCAGCTTTAACTTGTATTTCCTGAGAGTTTCAAAAGTTTCTCCCAAATCACCAACATGACTTTCTTCTTGACGGCTCTTGACTATCATATTGTCAATATATGCCTCCATGTTTCTTCCCAACTGTGGCTGAAAAACGGTATTGATCAATCTTTGAAAAGTGGTCGGGGCATTGCGTAGGCCGAATGACATCCTCAACCAGCCATACAGTCCTTTTTCAGTAATGAAAGACGTTTTGTCCTGATCCTCTGGCCACATCGGGATTTGATGAAAACCTGAATAGGCGTCCATGAAGCTCAGCAAAGCATGGCAGGCTGTGGAGTCTACCAGACGATCCAACTTAGGCAAAGGGAAACTGTCCTTAGGACAAGCCTTGTTGAGGTCAGTGTAGTCCACACACATCCTCCAGGTGTCATTGGGCTTTGGCACCATGACCACATTTGCTATCCAGTCTGGATAATAGGTTTCTTTGATGAATTTGGATTCCAACAACTTCTGAACTTCTTGGTCGACCGCCTGGTTTCTGGCCGGTCCTAAGGGCCTTTTCTTCAACATTCAACCGATGGACGGCTACCTCCGGATCAATTCCAGGCATCTCTTCAACGCAATAGGCAAACACATCTTGAAATTCTTTCAGCAAGTGGATTAGATGACCCTTCAAATCAGGACTGAGTGAAGATCCAATTTTGAGGGTCCTTTCTGGACGAGCTTCATCCAGACGTACCTCTTCAGGGGCTTCCACCGGCTCTGGACGTTCTACTGCCAGTCCCATGATGGCCACGACTTCTTTAGACGAGGGAGGTTCTTCCTTGATGATTTCATATTTTCTCTTCTTGCTGGGGAGATGCTCAGACGCCTTCCTTGAGGGAGCGAGAGGCGTCTGAGGGCTCTCAATGGCCATCTTTAGCGAGGCGACTTGGTCCTTGACAATTCCAGACGTTTTCCTCTCGCTAGCCACCTTCGTCTGATCTTTCTCTATTTCAGACGTTTTCCTTTCGCGAGCAACCTTCGTCTAATCTTCATTGCCTATCTTCCATGATGACGGCTTGAGGGTAGTCAAATAACACTCCCTAGCCACCTGCTGGTCTCCATATAATGAGCCAATCTGGCCATCATCACACTCATACTTCACCAACATCAGGTGAGTTACTATCACTGCTTTGACATGATTCAGAGTTGGTCGTCCAAGAATGACATTGTAGGCTGTCAAATCTCAGACCACCAAGAACTTGATAAACAGAGTTCTAGCTGCATCCTTTTCTCCCACTCGAACGGGCAAAGTAACAGTTCCCATTGGATGGATGACTCCTCCCCCAAACCCTATGATGGGATGTGAACGGGAACTAAGTTCTTCTCATCAAACTTTAGTCTGGACAAGCAATCAGCACTAATGATATCCGTCGAGCTTCCGGTGTCGATCAGGATCCTTCTTACTCTTAAGTTTGCAATTTTCATTTCTACAACCAAAGGATCATCATGGGGAGTCCTCAACCTGCCCCGATCTTGCTCACTAACTACCACCCATGGGAAGGGCTCAACCTTTGTCTGATCAGCTAACAAAACTTGGCCAAGCTCCCTAAGGTAGTTTTTGTGTACTCTATTGGTTGGTCCTCCGGCGGCAAACCCTCCTGAGATTATAAGAACAACATCTTCGTCTGTGCTGGCACTCTCCTTCTTCTTAATATGCCAATCATCTTTCCTCTGAAACTTCCTTACCCCTTGAGGCATATAGGAGTTCATTTTTCCCTTTCGAGCTAGTTCCTCCAAAGCCTTCTTAAGGTGCTTACATTCATTAGTTTCGTGACCGCAATCCTTGTGGAAGTGGCAATACTTGCTCTTATCACTATTTCTATAAGGGGTTTTCATCTCCGCTGGGGCCTTCAACTCATTTTGGTCCTTAATCTCCATGAGAATGGAGTATTGGTCCTTGTTAAACTCAATAGGATTGGATGAGGGTGGCTCAGCCTCCTTTCTCTTGCTCCTTCTGGACGAAGTGGTGGTGGAGGTTATAGCCCAAGTCTCAGCCTTCTTCAGGTTGCTCTTCTTTGGCTGAGCAACCTCTTCAGGCTTCTTAGACTCGGGATGCTTTGCTTCAGCACATACTTCGGTAGCGTGGATAAACGCTTCACCTTCCCTCAAAGCCTCAGCAAGAGTGGAGATTTTCTTTTTGACAAGATCAAACTTGAAACTTCCTGGCCTTAGACCCCTAATGAAGGCGTCGAAAGCCACTCCAGCATTAAGATCTTGGATCTGAAGGGCTTCTAGGTTGAATCTCTTAACGAAACTTCTAAGAGCCTCCTTAGGTCCCTGTACGACCTTGCCTAGGTGCATGCTTGTTTTCTGCTCTTGCTTGTTGGCAACAAAGTGACTAGTGAATAAAAAACTGAGTTCAGTAAAATTGTTTACTGAATTGGGGGGAAGATTGTTAAACCATTTCTGAGCAACTCCCTTCAAGGTTGCTGGGAAGTTCTTGCACCAAGTAGCATCATCCACTCCTTGGACGTACATCTGATGTTTGTAAGCAGATAAATGATCATCGGGATCTGTTGTTCCATCAAAAGGTTCTATAGTAGGGAGTTTAACCTTTGGGAAGGGGTGCGCCTCCATTATCCTGGCCGAGAATGGAGTGGGCCAGTTAATTCGGAGGGCTCCCATCTGTCCCTCAATGGGTATGTACTCCTTACGATATTCCTTCAACACCGGATCAGACGATGTGTTTGCAGGCACTAGACGCCTATAGACCAAGGGCTGAGCCACCGTCTTCTCCTGTCGTGGATGAACAAGAGAGTGACTTAAACTTCGTCCCTCCCCTCTGGACGACAACCTCAAAGGAGGGTCTCTCAGGTATGGTATAGATCCTGTCGCTGATCATTGTAATGCAACAGCTTTCTTTGCTTCTAGATATTCTCTGGCATCTGTTTCCATTCGGTGCCCGCTTGGACAAACATGGTCCTCACCACCAGGTTCCAGTCCATCTTTCTTCTCTGATCATTATCCTCAGGCTGCTTTCCTCTTGCCGTCCTCCTAGAGGGTTCCTGACGAACAGGTCGACTAGGGTCTGGTCGATCTACTTGGGAACGTCCCCTAGGAGGAAGTGGATTGTTAGCAGCTGGCTCCGGGTTATGATGAAAAAACAGCATATTGCTTTTAATCTGTTTCCTGGACGACCGCGGCCATCTTAGTCGAAAGTCATTCAGGACATTCTCCAGGTGGGCGGCGATCCATCGGACGATCTAGATTCACCTGGATGACCAGGTTGCTGGCTTGATCCAGGAACATTGACGATGGATGGAGGTCTATCTCTTCCTCGAGGTGGTCTTTCATGCTCCACCGTATCTTCGACATTAACTTGAAGGCTTCGATTCCTGGCAATGTTGGATGATTGACAATCAGTCATCGTTGCGTCTCCCCACAGACGGCGCCAAATGTTTTATCCACTTGTCCAACAAGTAACCTGTAGGCTTAGCTTCCTTGTCGAGCAAGTAAATTAGTATCTTGAGTGTTCTTCAGCTGGAGACTTGTGCAACGATGTCTGAATCCGCTTAGTCCTTGGCCTGGGCTCTGCTCCCGAACCTGCAAAAAGGGACCCACCCTGGAGGTTTGGGTGGTGGTTCCCCTTCCGATGCTTAAGTCAGATATCTAGAGTAGTGAGAGAAAGTAGAGATAGAGAGAAAAAGTGAGAGAGTATTTTATCAGAGTAACTTTACACTGTTTGCATTGAATGAATGTTTCTCCTGATTTCAGTGGTATTTATAGTGATAGCAAGTTGACAGTTATCCTTAAAATCTGCCATAGAATAGTGGCTTCTGATTGGCTGAGGAATCTGATCATGACACGTGGCAGACCAGGACTGGTGAAAGTCTATTAACCACTCTCCTTCACCACCCGGGCGATCTTGGATTCCCGATTGTTGGGCCAGAAATTCAATCCTTTTACCCCAACTAAGTATAGCCCAGAGATTAAGCCTTCTTTTCATTTTAAATAGGGTGACACGTGTATGGCTCTGATGAGCCCACGTGTCGTTAAGAGAGCCGTAGATGTTAGGCTACAACACCTTCGGCAGTGGCAAACAATTTACCAAGACTCACTTCTGAACTTAACCCAATTGTCCTAGTTCTTAAACCCTCTAATCGAGCATGTCCAAAAAGTTATTTTAATGTGAACCATTATGGATTGTTGAACCAGGTTGCTGAACCAGGTTGCTGAACCAAGTTTCGTTCTATGGGTCCAGGCCAAGTGGGCTGACTATAACACTTTGTTTCCTTCTAAACTTTTGAGCCTTAGTGAAGATATTCCAAAATGGGTGAATAAAAATTGCTACATCTTTAGGAAGAAAAGGAAAGTAATGGCCTGCCTTAGTGGAGCCTAATCCGCGATACAAGTAGACCCCTCTAACCCTTTTCTTTTTTACCTTGAGGCTCAACTAAACAATGAGTTAAATGTTATATTGGATCAAGAGGAATGAATTGGCAAACTAGGGTAAGATTGAATTAGATCCTTCAAGGGGATAGAAATACACACTTTTTCCACCTTTCGACTATTTTGAGAAGAAAATCCAACCGCATTAACATGTTAAAAGATGAAAGTGGTAATAATACAACGAATCAAAAGGATATGCAGATGATGTTTCTAGATTATTATAAGGATCCGTTACCTATAATAATTTATTTATTCCCCATCAAATTACCTCTCTCTATTTAATTGATTGTGGGTAAGTCCATCTCCCTTGTTAAGACTAAGGATGCGCTTTTTTCCAGAGGTGGTACAAAGGCTCCAGGTGAGGAAGGTTTCCATGCTATACTTTTTCAACACTTTTGGGATGATATGAAAATAGATTACTATGAGTTGATTCAAAGAATCTTTCAGGACCATATCATCCCTCCTAATCTAAATACTACCTTGATTTCCCTCATTTCAAAAATAGAGAACCCATTAAGAGTGCAAAACTTTAGACCAATAAGTTTGGTGAACACGACATACAAAATCATAACAAAAATTCTTGTCCAACGAATCAGACCTCACCTCCATGATATAATCTCTCCAAATCAGTATAGTTTCATTCCGGAAAGGGGTTCAGAGGTTAATGTCATTATTAATACTGAGATTCTTCACTCTATGAAGAAAAAGAAGGGTAAAAATGGTCTCTTTTCTCTAAAACTTGATTTAGAAAAAGCGTATGATAGGTTGGAATGACCATTCAAAGAACATTGCCTGCAAATGTATAATTTCAATGAGACCACCATTCAACTCATGATGAGATGTGTTTCTTCTACCTCCACATCAATCCAAGGGAATGGTTATAGAACTGATTCATTTTTACCTTCGAGAGGGATCCGCTAGGGTGACCCTCTGTCACCTTACCTGTTCATTCTTTAATTAGAATATCTCTCTAGGAAAATTCATGAAGAAAGCATGGAAACCTTTTAAGATTAGAGGATGGGACTTAAAAAACTCCTCGTCTCCTGTTTGCGAATGACCTTCTTATATTTGGGGAATCTAACCAAAAAACTCTCTCCACGATGAAAATCATCCTTGATCCCTTCTACTCAATTTTGGGGTAAAAAGCAAATGACTCAAAAAGTATGCTTTACTTTTCTCCTAACACTTCCATGGAAATGAAAGATGAATTCAAACAAGAAATGAATATCATAAGTGCCCAAGATATGGGAACGTACCTTGGCTTTCCCCCATGTCAGCCCTCAAAAGGAAAGCTCTCTTTCATCATTGATAAAATATCCTCTAAGCTAGCCTTGTGGAAAGCAAGAGCCCTATCCAAAGCAGCGCGCTTGATACTTATCCACTCTACTCTCCAAGTGATTCCTAGATACTACATGCACCTTATTCATTTTCCCTAATATATTACAAACAAAGTTGATGCAATCTGTAGTATTTTTTTTTGGAGTGGGAATAGCGAGAAAAATAAAATAACATGGATAGCGTGGGGAAAGTTGTGCAAATCGAAGGGTAGTGCGGGCCTTGGGTGTCTCTTTAACCTGTACATTAATAGGAATATTCTAGCTCGTCTTTGTTGGAAGTTAGATAACCTTACTATATGGGCAGCTCAAATCTTGCATGAGAAGTATATAAATAATAAACTCCAACATACAAGTTTTAGTAAAGGCTCACATTTATTGAAGAGTGTTGGGTTTCGGTGGGATGAATATAGTAAAAGTTTAGCTTGGAAAATAGGAAATAGGAAATAGGGAAAGCATAAACATTTGGCAGGATAAATGGCTAAATGGTGACAATTTGCAATATCTTGTTATTGGCCCTCCTACAAACTTGGAAAACAACTTCAAACTTAGTAAGTTAAGATACAAGGATAACACTCAAGTATTCTCCTTTCACTTTCCTGATCAGGTAATCCAAAGGTTAAGAGCGACTAACTTCAAATAGTAAACAAGATGAAACGTACTCCATGCGGACAAATTTAAACAAATTTATATTTAAACTAGCTACAGCCAAAATTGTAGACCTTAACAAGCTTGACTTGGGGGGTGGGATTGGATTTGGCGATCCCCGAGCCACCCTAAACAACAGTTTTTATTTGGCAAGTGTGGTGGGAGAGAATTCCCAATAGTACGAATATTAACTTCAGGATTAGAGATCACCCCTCTAACTGCACTTTATGCCCAACGACCCCGGAACATATGAATTGCATTTTAAGAACTTGCCCTCGTGCTTGTGAGGTTTGGGGTTTGGCTAAAATTGACGTCCTACTTGATACCCCATTTCAAACCTGGTTCAAAGATCTTATCACCTCTGATGTCATCCAAACAAACTCTCTTATACCTTGTAATGCCATTTTTGTGTTTACTTCTTGGAGTATTTGGCTGAGATGAAACGCTTGGTTATTCAGAAAGGAGAACGTTCCATCAGATGTCCTCTTCATATCCTCATGTTGGCCGATCACTAAATGGTTCTTCATCCAGAACCAACCTAAGGTAGGTAAAGCACCCAACATCAAAACTAACCCTTCTTGGGATCCACCTCCTACAAACCATCTAAAAGTTAACACTAACGCATCGTCCCTTGTATCATCCAAACAAGCTTTCCTTGGGGAAATTTGTCGTGACCATAATGCCACTTGGGTGGAGGGTTTTCAAGTTTCTACGTTCACAAATAATGCTTTTGAAACTGAAGTGAAAGCTATCCTTTTAGCTTTACAGTGGATTAAAGAAAAAGAAATGGGTTAATGTTTCAGTGGTCACTGATTGTCTTCGAGCGACGATGGCTATTTTGTCGGGGCCGGATATAGATAACAATGAATCCGATATGATTCCTTTGTGCAGGGAGTTACTCCAAGATCAAGGAGGTATTAGCTGGCATCATGAAGGAGGAGCAAACAAACTTGCGGATAGTGTGGCTAAGAATGGAAAGAGGAAGACAGATGGATTTAATAATCTATGTAGAGTAACCCTCCCCCGGAATTTAATAATATTTATGTGGATGAAACTAATGTGTTAGCTCGGATATCTAACCCGGTAGGGTATTTTAATGACCCTCAAAGGGATGTAATGAACCTAATTTCTAATTAATAGTAGTTTTTCCTTCCTTCCAAACAAAAAATTACTAAGTTACAATTATGGTACCAAATCTCATAAGTTGGAGAGGTAAGTTGGTAGAAATATATCCAAGTTGGTACTAAATAGAGTTAACTTGGTACCAAGTTACAACTGATACCAACTTGACTCTAAATGTACCAATTTGACTTTATATTGGTATCAACGTTTCCGCTCAGTGTGTGAAATTACCAGTGTGCTCTTGTTGGAGTATTTGGAGACTCCAACAATTAGATGTTAATACAACCTCTATTGGGCAGGTGGGTATAAAATAGAAAAAATAATAGTTCAATTAGATTCTTTTATATACGTTGTAAAATTTGCATATTAACCACTATATATCTACTAACCTTATCACATATTCTCCAACAAATATATAAGAAAAAATATAGTCAAGTATGGTCTAATTTGATTCTTAATGCATACTTTCATAATATCAACTTTTTATAATTTTTACTTATATATAATTAAAGGTACCAAAAAAATAAAGTAGTGTATTCTATTGCTTGTAAAGAGAAAATGTTGAATGTATTTTGTATTTAGAAGTTAGTAAGTCTTGCGTAAGATTGTCTCAAAGAACAAGAATAAAAGTATAGTAAGACCACCTCACTTTCTTTCCTAAAAATAGTCACTTTGTAAGTTAAAATGGTCACTCTATAAGGTAAAAGTGTCACTTTTAGATAATAAGTCACCGTTTATTTTAAAGGGGTCACTTCTACTATAAATGGCCCTTTTCGGACAACGAGTTACCCTCATTTTACTATAAATCATGGTAAGGGGGTGTTATATACTCCATTTGTCTCTTTCTAATTGTTACATTCTGTTTTTCATAGTTTTCGAGACACACTTCAAACCTTAATATCTTGAGTTATGCATAAGAGAAAATTATATAAATTATATATTTAAAAATTACACATTGAGAGGAATCAAACAAGATCCATATGACTATGTTTTTTCTTTACGTATATAAATTTAACGAAGGTCAAAGTTTTCATTTGAATAGTACCCACAAATAGAATGTAGCAATTAAAAATAGATAGAGGAAGTACCATTTTTTTTACAATTCAAAGTTATTAACTACTGTAGGCGTGTTTTTATTCTCCTACACGGGATGAGCGCGTATTTGACTTAGAGGTGATCAAATAGTGGACTGGACCGGGATGCCACTAAATAAAATTTGCCCAGTAGTCGGGCCGGGCCAAAATTCAGGCCAATTTTTGGTGCCCAAAGCCTACTTTTACGGGCCAAAATAGCGGGCTTTTCGGGCCAAAATTAGGCCAGGCCGAAATTTAGGCTAAAAAGTCATTTTCGGCTTGCCAAAACCCGTCCCAAACAGGAAAAAATTCGGGCCATACCCAAAACCGGGCCAAAAAATTCTGCCCAAGCCCGGGTGTTTTTCAGGCCGGGAATACTTTGATCAGGTATAATTTGACTACATCATTGTAAATGTTTTATTGAAAACATTTTGATGTCACCAACAAGTCTTTAAAGGAAGACTCATAAAACTAATTGGAGATTGAGAAATCTTAGGGACAACATTGGGACATATTCAATGTAGATTTCATAGTCATGACTTCATGAATGGTGAATGAACCATAGATTGAGTTCTGGGTGAGAGTACGGCTAAGATCAGGAATCAAATTCGCCCATTGCTGGCCTCTACTTAATATCGATTCAAGTCATGTTTTATGCCAATGAAAAACCACATAATATGTTAATGCAATCTATAATTAATCTATGTAGTTCATTAAATAAACAAAAGACTAATTTTTGGTGACATGTTATTATATCAATCAAATTACTGGGTTCCTAACAAGTTGTCAAATTATCTTATTAGGTACTAGAACTGTTCTTTAGGTCTTGGTAGCAATCATAACATGTGGTTGATGAAAGTTTAAGCTGGACAACCATAACAATATATAAGAAAATAAGAAAGAAGGAGTAGAGATTAAAATTTACAAAAGAATGATTATAATTAAAGATCTACATCACGAAAGAAATCGTTAGTAACTTAAATAAAATAAATAAGAAATATTTATGGACCCTCAAGAATATACTGGTGTGGCTTAGGTCTGAGGGAATAACAACCTTCGTGAGAAGCAATCGTGAAACCTTTTAAAGAAAACTTATGAAGATCGATCAAATCAAACGTATATATGTTTATGTATTTGCAAGTATAGAAGTATGAGAATATTTTCGCTTTGAGAGACCGCAAGTATACGGGTGTCAAGAGTGTTTTTTAGATCCAAATTTCATTAGCATACTTATAGGAAAATATTAAAAAAAAAAAGGCAAGGGCGCATCGCGCAAAGGGTACACAGTGATGCACAACGCCACGTGTCATGTGCGGATTGGTGCGTCTGACGCATTCCAGCCGATGTGACAAGCGCACGGCCTGTGCCAGACGCGCTTCCAATTTGGACAACCTTTTTCACTTGATGCGTTTTTGTACGATTTTTTTATCTCCTTTAAATCCGGAAACCAGCTTTTACGAGATAAAAACTGATTTCAACTTATAAATTCTTTATTTTAATAATATCTTTGAAAATATATTATTTATTTCTGAAAATACTTATTAAAATAATAAATAAATACAATTAATCATCATGAATAATTAATTGGGCTTTTCAAAGGATTTTGCTCAAAATATTATACTTGTGGGTTCAAAATACAATTAATTATCAGGAATAATTAATTGGGCTTAAAAATTGGATTTTGGATCTTTAGTGCAGATAAATAGGCTTTATGGTTTAAAAACAGTTTTGGGCATGGCTATTCGGAATGCTCTCACCTTGGGTCGGACCAATTAAGACCGCGATATGTTTCATCATTTGGTCCTTAAATGGGGAAACACGATCATGTGTCTACAGAAGCCCCGACTTTCACTGAGGTTTTTTAAACCAAAAGTCAAAGTATACGTGTGGGGACAGAGAATGATTCCAGATGCTCTGCAACCTAAAACCACTCTTTTAACATTGGTACCTACAAAACAAGCATAAATTTGCAGAAACAGACATATATGAAAAACATTTGGAAGACAAGCATAAGTTTGCAAAATGAAAGGATATTATGAGCTATGTTCGGCTCATTTCGATGTAGAATTGTGTCCCGCTCTAGGGGTAACTTATGATCTACGTCCGGCTCATGACTGTATAAATAGGGGTTCACCGGTCCCGGACCGGACCGGTGGACCGGAATCTGGAAATTTTTTGGAACGGGACCGAAAAAATTTAGGTTGGGTCCGGTTCTGGACCTGTTGGACCGGAAACTATCTTTTTTTTAAAAATAAATTCTTTTTTATTTGATTAAAACATATTTATTAGATACATTAAAATTTAATCATTTTAATAACAATATTCCCAAAGTTAATAAAAAGTAGGTTTTTAACTTTCTAACTTTCTACCATTTAAATTTTTTTAACATATAAACTTTTTTTTACTAAAAAAAAAAAGAAATTCGGGTCCACCAGTCCGAACCGGAATTTTTCGGGTTTAGACCGGACCGAAAAGAATCGGGATTTTTTGTGGACCAAGGACCGGACCGGATCGAAGGTCTAGATTCCGGTCTGACCCTAATGTTTGCACAGCCCTACGATATAAAGTTATGCCCATTCCAAGGTGATACTTGGTTGAAGACTAGCGCTCGCTGGTTTTGCCTCTGAATACGGACCCTATTAACGCCTGTTGTATCGGTTCATAGATATTATAAACTATATCCGACTCAAGAATGCATGAAGACCAGCGCTCGTCGTTGTTGCCTTCTGCATACGAACAATATTAACGCCCGTTGTCTTGATCCATATATGTTATGAGCTATATCGGGCTCATGACGATATGAAGACTAGCGCTCGCTGTTGTTGCCTTCAAAAGTATGTCGATACCTATACAAATGTAAAGACCAAAAATATGCAGATGAAAAACTATGGAATATGCAAATGCCCGTGATGTGAGTGCTATTGTATGGATAGGAAATGATTTGACCTATAAAAGGGTGATCTCTAATACTCTAGACATAAAGGTGCTTGCGTGAGTGCGTGTGTGTGTGCATTTGGGTGTGTGTGACTCCATGACTAATGCTAGGATCCTATGACTAAGGATAAAGGATGTATGCAATGCTGGACATAGTGTTTGAATGATGCGAAATGTAGCTACATAATGCAAATGCATAGGTATGACACTAATGAAGAGATATGATATGATGTTTTGTTGTTCCTCTAGAAGCTCAAGTTTTCGTTTAGAAAATTGTTTTTGGAAAAGAAGAAATGGGAAGCACCCAAGGATGATCCATTCAGGTTATGGTTGATTCTTACATTTTAGTTTGTTACGAGCCTAAGTGAGCCCATAAAATAGTTAGGATCTCGTATTCTTTTCTCGTATGGGTCTGGAGCCCACGATCTTCTTGTATGGACTCATAAAGATCCCCTTATCAAGGTACACTTGGAGCCTATGATTTTCTGTGTAGACCAGTAATGAAGCCCCCAACAAGATGGAGTTGATGTAGTATCAGACTTGATTGCTTGATTTTGAAGATATCTCGTCACGCTTAGTGGAAGTTTCGACCAAAGATTCCATATAGGGTTCCTAAGAAGAGAATAAGACCAAATAAAGGAACACTCAAAGGATGAAGCGCGGTCATAGCACTGAGTGTTGAAAGGTTATGCTAAGGTTGGCTAAGAAGGTTATAATGTGGTTAAGAAAATGGCAAGGGATTATAATAAGAAAAAAAAAGCAGAGTCATAATGAATTGACTTACACTATGAAGGAGGCTAATGATGCGGGTTAATGATGCAGGTTCAAATCCCAGTCTAATTCTAAAGGTAGGGATGAGCATTTGAAATTCATGATTCGGTGATCTCCTTTTTGTCATGGGCCTAGACGAGCCTTAAAAATATTGTTTTTGAATTAAAATGGTCGGGACTCAAAAGAGGTTGCCTACATATTTTAATTGGTGGCTGGGCATTTTGCCTACATCTAGATTGATTTATTAAACACATAAAAAGACTACTTTTTAGTGATACGTTATTAAGCAATCAATTTTACTGGGTTCCTAGCAAGTTGTCCATATTATTTGATTAGGCGTTAGAATAATTTCTTAGGTCTTTATTACCAATAATAACATGTGGGGTGATGAATGCATAAGCAGGACGATCATAATAATATATATATAAGAAAATAAGAAAGAAGAAGTAGAGATTAGAATTTACAAAAGAACGATTTTTATTAAAGATCTACATCATGAAAGAAATCGTTAGTAACTTCAGTAAAATAAATAAGAAAGATTTAAGGACTCTCAGAAATATACTGGCGTGGCTTGGGTCTGAGGGAATAACAACCTTCGGGAGGAGCAATCATGAAGCCTTTCAATGAAAACTTGTGAAGATTGATCAAATCAAAAGCATATGTTTATGTGATTGTAAGTATGAAAGTATGAGAGTATTTTCGCTTGAGAGATCGCAAGTATCTGGGTGTCAAGAGTGTTTTTTGGATCCGAAAATCATTAGCATATTTATAGGAAAATATTTTTAAAAAGATAAAAAAAGACAATTGCGCGTCGCGCAAAGAGTGCGTTGGGCGCACGGCCCTGCATGACACGCAACGCCACGTGTCAGGCGCGGATTGGTGCGTCTAACGCATTCCAGCCAACGCAACAAGTGCACGACCTGCGCCAGACACTCTTTCAATCTGGACAGCCTTTTTCACTTGACTCGTTTCTGTACGATTTTTTTATCTCCTTTAAATCCGGAAACCATCTTTTATGAGAGAAAATATGATTTCAACTTAAAAATCCATTATTATAAAAAATATCTTTGAAAATATTTATTTATTTCTGAAAACTTTATTAAAATAACAATAAATACAATTAATCACCGTGAATAATTAATTGGGATTTTCAAAGGATTGGGTTCAAAATATTATATTTGTAGGCTCAAAATACAATTAATTATCGAGAGCAATTAATTGCGCTTTAGAATAGAATTTTGGATCTTTAATGCTAATAAATAGGAATTATGCTTTAAGAACAGTTTTGGGCCTGGCTCATTGGGTCGGACCAATTAAGACCGCAAAAAATTTATTAAAATAACAATAAATACAATTAATCATCGTGAATAATTAATTGGGTTTTTCAAAGGATTGGGTTCAACATATTATAGTTGTAGGCTCAAAATACAATTAATTATCGAGAGCAATTAATTGCGCTTTAGAATTGAATTTTGGATCTTTAATGCTAATAAATAGGCTTTATGCTTTAAAAATAGTTTTGGGTCTGGCTCATTGGGTCGGACCAATTAAGACCGCAATATGTTCCATCATTGGTTCCTTAAATGGGGAGACCCGATCATGTGTATACAACATCAATTTCTATTGAATCAGCTTACTGATGACCAGCACAAGTAGGCTTAAAAACAAGTTGTTTCTCTTTTGGAATTTATTTATGCACTTTTATAACAGTGTCAGGAGGTTTTGGACTCATAAGTTTACTTACTTAAGCACAATCATGTCCCATTGATTAACACTTTTGGCAAAATGCTGGTAACCATTCATAATGCACCCTTTGTTCAATTATATTACCTTGCAAATCTTCAATGTGAACAAATTTTGGTAATGGTTTAGTAACGTCAAGCTCAATCAATAAACTAGCAAAATAAATTCTCATCTGGTTGGTAGTGTACTCATCAACAAATAGTTAAACTCCTAGCATGCTCCCAATTCTACTTAGAAACTTAAGACCTCAACTGTTAAGAGGGAAACCTAACCCATATTGGAATAACCCTAAGTACCTCATCATGGAAACTGAAATTAGGAGTCCAAGGCTTAACAATCATAGTTATGCTATTAAGAATGTAGGGTCTAGCATACACGATTTCATTCTTATCAGCAACAGATGCAAACTTGACCACAAAATAACCCTCTTCATGAAGGAACACTTGTGGTTTTCATACATGGTTCCAATCTTGAGCAGTGAACCTTATGCACCAATAGTTGGTGATTGCCCAACTACATATTTCACCATAGCAATATACCAAATATCAGATAAAGCTTTAACTTCTTTATGATCAAGTATGTTTAGCAATAGTTTTACCTTTCTTGATGAGGGGAGCAACATATCTGAGTGCAACACCTTTAGCAGCAAGCTTAGTGGGAGCAACCAGAGAAGCCTATGGATGGTGAATTTTCACTAGGAGGATTCAAGTCTAGCCTTCTAACAACAGAGTTAGTAGGAGGATGACTCGACTCCTGTGGCACAGGAGCTGCTTCCAGACTAGAGCCTCCTAGGCTTGCTTCAACACTGGATTTCATAGCACTCTGCCTGCATGTAAATAGCTAGCCAAGTCACTTGCTGAAGGTGGAACAAATGGTGCTTCAATTACATCATTAAAAGCTTGTTTCGCAGCTTGAATCTCCGGAGTTACAGGCCTTGCAACAGGGTGAGGTGAAATGCGAGTTACAGTTCCGTTGGTTTTCTCCTTGTAAAAGCTATTTCCTTCTGTAATGGTGGCTGATCTCAACGTAGCAGTCTTATCCAAACTTTTTCTGTAGGAATCATGCTCTGAGTCTTCTTCTTCCATCATTCCATTGTTAATGTTGCACATTAGCAAACCCTAATCGTTCGCCAAAATCGCTATCGAGAGAGAATAATTTTTTTTAGGGTCAATTCCATCAATTCAATTTAGCAAGTAGTAGTTCAGAAATTCGGAATAGAGTAACGACCGATTAGCGCTAGGACTGGCAATCAGGTCTGGTTGGGTCAATTCCAGGTTAACCTGATTTATATTTCAGGTCACTTACCTCTAACCCAAACCCGACCTGATTTTAATTTCAGGTCGAAAATCATAACCCAAACCCGATCTTACCGATTTTGGATAGACCCGAAACAAACCCAAAATGACCTGAAATGAAATTCAACTATACACGCTAAGTTATTAAAGGATGAGTTAATGACCTGAAATGAAATTTAGGTGATCTAAGAAATGAGTTTGGCCCACTACAAATAAGAATAACAAAAGATAGGTTGTATAAGCTATGAAAGTCTCGGTTAATTTTAGGTTGACCCAACCTGAACATAATCCGACTCCTAAATCAGGTTATTCGGGTTATTTTTAGGTTCAAAAAGTCAACCCGAACCTAACTCATTATAATTTCAGGTCGGGTTGGGTCGACCCATTTTTTTATTTCAGGTCGAAAATCTCAACTCGAACCCCAAATTTTCAGGTCAGTTCAGGTCGGGTTATCGGGTTGGGTCAACTTTTGCCAACCTTAATTAGCGCGTTGGTTAAGGTAATCTTTCCAAGAATTTAACATGGACTCGAGGGGTTAGGAGGTAAAGTTCCGCTTAATAGGGGGGTCTCAGAGGGAAAATTCTCCCTTTGCTTGTTTGTTCAATTACCGAAAGGAAATTAAATTAGGGCGTTTTGATTCATCGACGCATCGCACCAAAAAAAGCGAAATCCCTTCTCGCATGCTTAGCACTCCTCCTTAAGCAAACAAGTGAAGGGAGTAAGATTTTGTATGTAGAAGTGGAAGAAGTATTTGAAAACACTTTTTTTTTAAAGGATTTGAAAACTTTACCTTAATCAACCATGGGTAGAAAATAGAAAATTATTGACATCGGAATATGGATAAATATGAAGAGGGAAAGGGTTTTCGGACGTCAAAACGCAGTTAGAAACGACTTAATTTTGAAAACTTGGAAACGACAATTCTGACTCCGCGCCCCTCTAATAGTGTCCCTAGCTAGTCCTTATCTCACTCCTCACTCCTCACTCCTCATTCTCCCTGTGCACACCATCGCCTTTTTGCAGTTGACAACTCCAACACTTTCTTTCTCTCTGCATTTTTACCAATGTGAAACCAAAACTAAAACAACATTTCTCTCTAAAAAAAACATTCATTTCAGGTTCTCTTCTTCCTGCAAAATCCTTCAGGTCAGAAATATTATACCACATTCTTCTTTTCCTTTCTTATTTATGTTGCAAATTTATATCTTCTTCTTTTCCTCTCAGAAAGTTGCCAATTTTCTCTTTTTTTTTTTCTCGCAAGTTAGCTATGAAATGTTGAGCATGACAGGAATTGAAGTACTTGAAATGGGTTTTTTGAAGATTTTTAAATGTGTATTTAAGGTTTTTTAATGGGTGATTAAGATTTTGATGGGGTGTTTAAGATTTTTAAATGGGTTTTTTTTCTGTAACTTTGGATTTTGCTTTCTTTATGTTTTTAATTTTTCTGAAACATAATTTATAATTTTTAGAATATTATTTAGAGTATTATTTCTGGGTTCCCTACCCCTGAAAAAAAGTGTAATGATGGTACCTTTGAACTGTTAAATTCTTACCCCTCATGAATCTATGTTTAACAGAATACTATGTTGTTTTGGACCATAATGTGGGTCATTTTTATCTTATTAAACATTATCAACTTGGACTTACATTTTCAAACTTTTGATTTTGTAGTGTCTAAAAATTACCAAGAAAAAGGAATCAGACTAAAAAACATCTGATCAAGAGCTCTTCCTTTTGTCTTTTTTTTTTTTTAATGAATTTTCTTTTCTGATGTTTACTGCAATAAGAATTTACATAATATATTTAAATACTTCTATATGAAAATAGGCAGCTGTAGACCATGAAGAAAAAAGAAAAAAAAAATGATGTTACTATATATTTATCATTTCTTTTGACATGTGCTCTTGCGCCTTGATTCTCGGCCATAATGGTAGCAAAAATATGTGTTATTCCAAAAATACCCTTTTAGTGGGTCCAAATTTACAAAATATCTTTGTATGAATGCTGTCCCAACCCATCAAATCATCAAGGGTAGTTTGTGTAAATTCCTGAGCAGTTACTGTTGCATGTAGACAATTCCTGCTTCACACTACCTACTCTCTCGTGCTGACAATAATGTTGCTTTTACTGAACCGTTGGAAAACATTCAATTTTTTTATAAAAGAAAAAAATTTAAAGGTCATACCTTGATATTCAATTAACTTGTTTTGGCTATTATGGTTGCACTTGCACACAGTATTATGGATTTTTCATTTATCAATAGTTAGTTGTTGGTGAGGCCAATATTAATTTCATCAGGTCCATATGCATTGGATTCTATAATTTATTGACGTCGTCTGTGTTTTGTGATTTCTGTGCTTCCATTGCAGGCTTTGTGGGTCCAAAAATAATAGCATTGATTGTGTGAAGATCTAATACACACCCATTTGCAATCTTACACCTTGTGTTCTGTAAAAGGATAAGTTAAGCTTCATAATGCAGACTACTCCCAAGGGAAGGTAACATATCATATGCCCTTTGAGTGTATTCTTGTACTTAAGTTTTGGTTTCAAGTTTTCGAGTTTGTGTTCGGCGTATGTAGGAATCTCAAGGTTTGAGAGGTTTTGAGGTTCATAATCTGTGAAATGGTTTTAAACTTTTCATTCTAGTTTAAGCAAATTGTTCGTAAGCTGTTTCGATGTTATGTCGTGAGCTTTTGTCTAGTGGATCCTTGTATAGTGAATGGTAATCGAAAAACTTTGTTGGTTGTTGTCCGCGGATTGGTTACCTTGGTCTCTAGTTACTTTCGCAGTGTGGTTTTTAATTGCATCGTTTGCATATTCTCTTGGTTGTGTAGAGCAAGACTTGAAAATTAATCTCATTGTTTAGTATTTCTTGGATAATTGGCTTCCTGATTTACACATAGGATATTTTTTTGGTAGGATTGAGGGTAGGGAGAATGTAAAATGATTCGACCAAAGGAAAATACATAATCAACCGGCAAGAAAACGAGCAAGAGAATTTAAAGCCTGCATTAGATGATATGCTTCATATAGTTTAACATTCATATGCCTGCACTTTTATGCTGCATTTATTACTCAGCTGTAATGCTTTTAGTTCACCATCTTTGAGATGTGCAAATAAACACCTGAAATATGAGTAAAACTCATTTCTTCACGAGATAAACATATCCATCATCTATCATCTCTCATATCTTCTCCTTCAGTACTCTCCGTATCTTTCTTGTTGAAGCAATTGAAGTGTTTTAAGCAAGAAACGTTAATCCAGTTTACTACTATTAGATTTTTCGTATATGCCTTGCAAAAAATTGAATGTGGTTTCAAACCTCCATAAGAAGCTTATTGTGGTAAAATATAGGAGTTAACTGCTGGAAGTTGGAACTTTGGAAACCATCTTAGAAAATAATACTTGCTAATTGTTTAATAAATGTAGTTACTAAAGAACTTTTAGTTCTGTGCTTCTTTGGGTTACCTAATACTTTATCATTTTATTTTGTTTGCCTTTTGTTTCTCTTCATGCTGAGTCTTATTAAGAGCAAGAAATTAAAAATACGTTTAGTTGGCAAATGAAGTCTAGTAAAGACGGTAGTTACGGTTCATCCTCCAAATACTTACACTCCCTAATCCCTACATGTACATTGGTTTTCTAATATGGTTAATTTTGCTAATTTTATTTTATTGTGCTTTTATTTCTAATCGTTATCAGAATTAGTTTAAATCTGTGTATAGTCACAACTAGTGTAACATAATTCCCTAATCGCCCTGCTAGTTGCAAACTGAAAAAAGCGAATTATGGTCGGTTTTGCGCTATTTTTGCCCCATTTTGGCGAACAGTGAATGGGAAAAGCGAATTATATAGCGAATTATGTTACACTAGTCACAAGTTATCCATTTAACCATCTATATACTCTTAGCTAAGTTCTAACTGTGTTCATGTTGGTGGAGTGCCTAATGGCTCCATCCTAGATTGGGATCTTGTTGCATGGTAGTTATATTATAAGCTTCTAGCTTTAATTTTAATTCAAACCTGCATCTGACATCTTGATCACAGCTTCTATGGTGAGTTTGTTGTGAGTTATTTATGCCTTGCTGTCTGTTTGTACTTGTTTAATCAATATCTAATCCTTCCTTCTTCAAAGCAGAGGAAGCCCCAAGGAGTCACCTCGAAAAGGCTCCATTCGACCAGTCAGACAGCTGAAAATTAATTCAGTTGAGCCGAGCTCCTCATCCACCTCAGGTACTGCAGTTGTCAAGACTCCTAAAGATAGAAGCCCAAAAGTTACTGAGCGCAGATCACCAAGGAGCCCAATCTCTGAGGTACTTTGACTAATTTAGTTCCTGACTTTATAGTTACAACGAGGGTTCTTTCTGATTTTAATCATTTTTCTAAGATTGTTACATGAGAACTATTTGAAAGTTATTTCACAAATCCTAAATGGTTCCTTCACTCTATTGGAATCCTTTTTCTCGTATCTTGGTGCATGTCACTCTTTCTGGTGAAACAAGTTTATTTTGACTGGCTTGTTTTCTGCTCATAAAACATGGACTTTTTTCCTAGGCTGCATGGATTCATGTATATGCAGGTTAAATTCTAGTAGTCGATTATTCGGCTTTAACTTTCTGTTTGTTGCTTTCAATCTTTCAGAAGAAACGCCCTAGCAGATTGTCAGAACTAGAGCCTCAGATTTCCAAACTCCATGATGATCTAAAGAAGGTCAAAAACCAACTGATTGCTGCTGAATCATCAAAAAGGGAGGCTCAGGAAGATGCAGAGGAAGCAAAAAGGCAGTTAGCTGATGTTTCTTCAAAATTGGAAGAATCGCAGAAACAACTTGATCAACTTGATGCTTCCAAAGACCAAAGTATTGTAGATCAAAACAATTCGGAGGAAAAGGAGCGTGACTGGGAGTCTCAGATTGAATATGTGCGCAAGCAGCACTCAGTTGATTCGGCTGCTTTAGCCTCAGCCTTGGATGAGATTTGTAGGCTGAACCTGCAACTTGAGAAGGTCCATAAATCTGGCAATGCACAGGTTGAGAAAAGTGAAACAATACATGCTGAGCTTCAAAGTTTGAAAGATAACTTGGCGGAAACTCTGTCTCTTCTGGACAGCATGAAACAAGAGTTAAATGGATCTAGAAAATCTGAAGCTCAAGCACAGAAGCTAGTAAGTGAAACCCTACTCCAACTAGAAGCTGCTAAGGAGACTGTCATTGCCCTCAGATCAGATGTTGTCAGATCCACAGAGGCTTACAATTCTATTGCATCTGAACTGGAGCAGTCAAGGGAACGTGTAAGCTATCTTGAAGGTGTTGTGGGAGGACTTAATGCTGATCTCATGAAACTCAGGAGTGTTAATACTCTAAATGTTGCTGGTGATCAGATATTGCCGGAGGATGTCAATCAGCTTCAAATGGAGCTGCAAACTGCCAAGTCTGATGTGAGGCAGCTCAAATCTGCATTAAACGCAGCTGAGATCAGATACAACGAAGAACGATCTCATGGCAGCATGCAGATTAAAAATGCATCTGAACACTTGGAGCAGATTAAGGTGCAATCCAGCGTAAGAGAGGCTGAGCTGGAAGAGGAGCTGAAGAAAGCTAGTGTGAGTATTGATGAGCTGAAGGCAAATCTGATGGACAAGGAAACAGAATTGCAAGGCATTTCGGAAGAAAATGAAAGCTTGAGTATGAAGCTTGAGAAATCTCAGCTATGCCAGAGAGAAGAGGAAGTGGAAAATGAGCTGAAAAAGTTGAGGGAACATGTAGCTAATTTAAGGGCAAATTTGATGGATAAGGAGACGGAACTTCATAGCCTATCAGGAGAGAATGAGATGCTGAAGCTAGAGATTGGTAAACAGGAAATGGAAAAGAGTGTCGCAAATGATCAAGTCACTGCTGAGGTTGATGCATCTCGAGCTGCCGAACAAGATGCTTTGACAAAGCTTGGGTACATGATGGAAGAAGTAGATAAGAGTAACCGGAAAGTAGCCAGGGTTTCTGAGCAACTAGAGGCAGCTCAGGCAGCAAGTGCCGAAATGGAGGCAGAGCTTAGAAGACTTAAAGTGCAGTCTGATCAGTGGAGAAAGGCAGCAGAAGCTGCTGCTTCCATGCTTTCACCCGGAAGCAATGGTAAATATGTGGAGCGAACCGGATCATTTCCTCTTGATAGCAAGTATAGCCCTGTTGGGGGGAGACATAGTTCACCATACTTGGATGACTATGAGGATGATTCCTTCAAGAAGAAAAATGGCAATGTCCTGAAAAAGATCGGAGTGTTGTGGAAGAAGCCACAGAAATGATATATTGTAACAGGTGATTCTTTCGGGTTTTATGTATTGATTTATGCTACTTGTATATTTGTTTTCTTTTGGCATCCATGAGTGATTGCTTTTTATCTTTGACTAGCAGATATATTGATGGTGCTTCTCATTGCAGCGGCTCGATAAATCTGCTGTCTTGTAGTTGGTGACTGGATTGTTTTTGCAGTATTCAGTATTAGTATATTATGGCGCCTAATGGAAAGACTAGTAATACCATCCAAGAATCTCTGTTGTTCATGTATATGTATTAGGACTGACTAGTTGGAATGTGCAGTTCGTTTATGTGACTGTATTTTTGGTAAGCCGAATTTGTATATCTGGTTTACTAATGGACTCTGCTAGTTATCATGACTCGTGCATTTTAAGGCCAGTTTATGGAGATTCAGTTGCATATGCCGATTGAGTACATGTAGAAGAGCAAATGTAATCACAGGCAACCCGAAACTGAACGAATCCAAATTAGTGGCTAAGGCGTTAATCGTATATTTCTCGGGATATCAACAAGTACATGATAATGCATGGGAAATTGGTAATTCTAGTTTGAATCATATTTGGTTGAATCAAATATTAGAGAATAATTCTTATGTTTCGTTTTTAATTTTAATTTTTTTTTCTGCAATTTATTTTTTTTATTGAAAAAAAAAAATGATACACCTAACTGCACCAAGGAACAACCCCAAGGTTATACAAGCTTCCCACACTTTCTAGGAAGGGTTTGGAAACAAGCACACCCAAGACTGTCCTTTCACTATCCCTGAACAGGCTCAGGATAACAACAAAATCAACAAACAATACACCAAAGCAGCAACAACCCCCTGTTACAGTTTAGAGAAATAACTTACTCCTCATAGTAGCATCTACTCTACTAGCAACAAAAAAAAAAAGAGTTTCACATTCTAGTAAGGATTTAACATTCTTTGATTAAAGATGTTCTGATTCCTCTGCAACCAGATGTGATAAACAGTCTCAATGAACATGTTGTATAGTTGCTTAGCTCCATGCTGCTTGCCACTATTCTTAATCACCAGCTGAATTTCATTGCTCCAAGGTAAGACATCTTTTCCAGATTTGAGCACTATAACTACATTCAAAAAATAAATGCTCCACTGATTCTTCAAAATTGTTGCACAACACACAATTCTTTTCAGAAACCAAATTCCACTAATAGAGCCTGTTATGAAAGCACATCCAAGCTATAAAAGTAGCTTAAGGAGTAGCTTTACTATTGCAAATAACTCTTCTCCATGGAACTTTCTCATCATCACCTTTCATGTATGCCCAACAAGATGCTCCCTTGCTTCAAAGATTTTCTTGAAATCCTTGGAGGGGGACTCATCTGCCACACATTATGATGTTTGATGTAGTAGTCATGAAGCCATTTTATCCATAGACTGTCTTGTTTCTCAGATAAAGCAACAGTTTAGCAATTGCAGTCTTGTTCCAAGTGAACAAATCTTTGAAATTCAAACCACCACATACCATAGGAGTACAAAGAGTATCCCATGCCACTGAATTTCTCTGAGAACTTTGTTAGGCATTATGAAAATCTGACTCCAATATAGCTGAATGCCCTGAAAAACTGAAGTTACTAGCTGAAGTCTACCAATATAGGTGAGTTTCTTGACTATTCAGCTTTTGATCCTAGTAACAACCTTCTCAATCAATGGTTTACATTCATTGTAGTAAAGTTTCCTGGATGCCAGAGGCACACCAAGATACCTGAATGGAATAGTTCCAAAAAGAACTTGAGCTAACTCTTATAGAAATCTAGCACTTCCTTTTGAATGTCTTTAGCAAGAGTCAATCTTTCCTTGAGCATCATAAAGCATCTCAATGCTATTCTTAAATTATATGTCTTTCATTGCTTGAAAAAAGAAATGATTGTTGGAATCACCAAGCTGCAACCATTAAATTCTTGACTTCTGTCTCAGACTACTTTCTTTAATAGTATAGAATTTATTTAGCAGGGCTAAACAATCAGCTTCTTGCTTCTATAACTCCAGATTATCAATTTGAGTTTGAACAGTATTTAGCTGCTCCCTTATCTAATCAATTATGTTATCAAGTTGAGCAAATTCTTTCTTATGAAGCTTTTTCAGATGGCCTTTCAAATCTTGTAACTTCCTCCAAACCTGACTCATATTATCACATGCCCTTGGTTTAACCCACACAGCAGTAACTAGCGTTTCAAACTCTTCATGATCCACCATGTAGTTGAAAATTTTAAAAGGTCTTCCTCCCTTGTGAGATTGAGAGGAGCACTTCAGCAATAAAGGACAATGATCAAAGATTCCAAGGTTCTTATATTCAACCACGACATTTGTATATTGCATCCTCCATTTAGAATTGACTAGGCATCTATCAATTCTACTAAAAACTTGAGTTTTTCCATCACTTTTATTAGTCCAAGAATAGAAATATCCACAACTTCTAATCTCACTAAGATCACTATTTTGAAACAACTCCTCAAAATCTTGTGTTTCATGAGATATGATATGTCTACCATGAAGCTTATCTTCACTAGTCAGAGCAACATTGAAATGACCTTAGATACACCAATCATTCTGCATAGTGGTCTTCAACATCTGCCATAAAGGTCTCCTAGTTTCCACAGTTTGAAGACCATAAATAAAAGTCACATACATGACAATGCCTGTCTTCTTATCAGTGAAACAACCATGAATGATCTGATCAGTCTTGTGAATAACTTGAAATGCAATAGCAGCAGTATTCCAAGCTTTCCATATTCGACCTCTATGAGAAGAATCATAATTATCTTCCCACTTCCCAACAAGGTCAAACTTTCTCCTTATTAACAACTTTCACCTTAGTTTCTAACATAGCAAAAACATTGATATGTTATTATTAACATACTTCTTTACTTCAACTACTTTTGCAGGGAAGTTAAGTCCCCTTACATTCCATGAACTGATAATCATGTTATCTTAAAATGAAAGGAACTTACCCCCTGCTCTCAAACTGTGTGAACAATAGAGCCATGTCTTGGTGCTTCAATAGGTTGACCTCTGTTACTTCTCCTATAAACTACAGACCATTCGATATCTCCTACCCTAGCTTGGTAAGGAGTGTGAGTGTGTTTATCTCCATTTCCAGTTTTGGGAACTGCTAGTTGATAATTTCAGCTACAACATTCACATGTGGTCTCACCACAGCTGGGGCATCAACCTCAACAAGTTCCTCTTGAACTATTTTACTAGCCTCCACCACTTGTTGAACCACCTTAGGAATCTATTTTTGCACAACCTTTGTATTTCGCTTAGATGGTTGTTGGTTTTTAGCACAATCATGGCCAGTAGTCTGGCATTTTTGGCAAAATTGAGGAATTCATAGTGAACTTTCTGCTCCAAAGTCTTCCCAGCAACACCTTCAATAGCAACAGACTGAGGTACTGGTTTAGTGACATCAACTTATATAAGAAGTCTAGCAAATTACACCCTCATTTGCCTAGTAGTACACTCATCAGTATATAAAGAACTCCAATCATACTTCCAATCCGACTCAAAGTTTTCGATCCCCAACAGTTTAAAGGAAGTTAGGAAACCTG
Organism: Beta lomatogona; assembly: GCA_947646795.1. Classification (NCBI taxonomy): domain Eukaryota; kingdom Viridiplantae; phylum Streptophyta; class Magnoliopsida; order Caryophyllales; family Amaranthaceae; genus Beta; species Beta lomatogona. The sequence continues at coordinate 4,728,505 of CANSNZ010000981.1, forward strand.
ACCCATAAAGGAACCACTCTCATGATTTCCTCATGAAAATTGAAGTCAAGAGTCCAGGCCTCAGTAATCATGGGTATGCTATTAAAAATGTAAGGCCCTAAGTACAATATTTCATTTCTATCTTCCATTGACTCAAATTTCACAAGAAAGTACCCATCATCCTGTAAAAACACCTTAGGCTTGCTCACATGGTTCCATTTTTACAGCAATATGTTTCATAATAGCTCCAATAGAAGGTTTATGTCCCACCACATACAGTACAATAATATTTGCCCATATACCAGTCTATTTCATCACTTCATTTTTATCTAATTGTGCCATAACTTTCCCATTTTTAACAGGAGCAACAAATTTCAGAGACATACCCTTGGCATTAATTTTTTTCCCCAACAACAAGAGATGACCAAGTACGAGTCGGTTCTGGGACCTTATGACCTGATTCTCCATCATTAACTTCCACTTCTAAAGCTCCTACATCTTTCTCCACATTTTTTACCACTTTGGTGTTTAACTCTAATACAGATTTATCGTGTTTACCATCACTTCGATTTTCCTCTTCTTTAGAGCAATAAGAAGTTAATGAAACAGTAACTTTCTCAGAGTTTTCAGTTTGCTTCTCACTTACGAGTTGTCTTTGGATTCAGTCAGCAGTGAATAATCGATTCATAGCATTAATAGCATCTTGCATTTTCATCGCTATTCCCTAAGGAGTTGCGTAAGGAGTACTCCCTCCATTACTACCTACTGGTGATAGAACACCCTGCTAAGATTGTTTAGCTAATAAGTTTTGAGCCTGGCGAGTCATCGGAGGATTAGAAGAATGTGATTTCCTGTTATGCCTCATGATTCACACAGATTGTTAACTTAAAACCTAAGCAATCCTCGAGTTCACCATGGGAGAGAAAACCCTAAACCTCCTTAATTTTGAAAATTTTAATCTATAAAATGTAATTATAAGGTAATACTTATGCCGTTGGTTTTTAGTGGCCTTGGATTCCTCAGTAGTTCCTGTACTAGCTTTTAGATCTCTATAAAATTCATGGGAAAATTTTGTTTAATAAGAATATTTATATTCCAACATTAAATAGATAAAAATATTAGAAAAATTGAAAAAGAACAGTCCCAACTATGACCCTTTAACAAAAACAATCCCAACTTCAATTTAATATTGAGCAGTGCCAACTTTGGGGGGTGTTTTACAAAAGCGGTCCATCCAGGTTAATGACCTGCTACAACAGGTAAACAATCTCTAGCACCCTTTATCACCAGCAATTAGGTCCTTCCCCAACCACTTGAAAACCCCCCCCTTCCCACCCTCCCGAAACCCTGCCCCCACCCTCGATACCACCTCCCCGGCTCCCCCGCCCCCAGAAACCCCATCCTCGACAAGTTTTTTTTAATAAAATGAGAGCAGATAAGTGCTTAAAAGGAAAAATCAGAATTTCTTAAGTTAGAAATAAAAGTCAAGGTTTATTCTTTGGGAAGTAGATTTCAACCACTTATCTTGATAATCAATTTCACCAATCTTTCAATTATTTAAACCTTCAATTGATTTGAAGAATAGATTGAGTAGCTTTAATAAAAATAAAAAAAATGAGTGAGGTTGAGAATTTGGGAAGGAGGTGGATTAAATATGATAGAGTAGATATAAATTACAAAAAGTGGAGAATTAAAAATTTAAAATTGAATGAAGATTTTTTTGTGGAAATTGAGGTAAGTTTTTGGGTTCTAGGTTCGATAAGATTCAGTGAAGATTTTCTGAGGATTATTGAGATGAATTTGTGGAGATTGAATAGGTGAGAGAAGAAACTGGAATAAGCACCTGTACAATTCATTTTTTATTTTTTTTCTCCTTTCTACTTACTCTATAGATGAGGAATTTGGCTCTATCTGGAGGGGCAGGGCGTGCTTTAGGATGGCAGGGGAGGGAGAAGGGTGGCAGCAAAGAGGGGATGGCAGGGATGAGCTTCACACAGGGGAGGGAGAGGGGGTGTTTCGAGGTGGTAGGGAATGGGGGTGGGGTGGAAGGGAAGGAAGGAGGGAGGAGAAAGAAAGCGGAGGAAGAAGTTAAGAAATTAAAACAGTGGAAAAAAAAAAGTTTAAAAAACACATTTTCTTTAACCTATTTGACCGGTTATTGATTAACCTGGACCGCTTACCCCTCAAAGTTGGGACTGCTCCATATTAAATTGAAGTTGAGACTGTTTTTGTGAGGAGGGCCATAGTTAGGATTGTCCTTGTCAATTTTTCCAAAAATATTGTATAATTGCTTCAAAAGGCGATATCTATAAGATAACAAATTATATATTTAATGATATTTCCCATTAATTCATGTTATCTAAATTTATAAAAGTGAATGAAATACTAAAGACATTAAGTATTTGCATAACATTATTAGGGTGGTGTATATCTTCTTTATTAAAGAGTGAGTAGTCTAAAAAAAAAATTTATGAACAATGATTAGTGAAAGAAAATCACAATGAATATGCGAAAGAGCTTGAAAGAGTGAGTGTGAGGAAAGGGTTTACACGATGTATGAACTATGAGTCAATAATTGGTGTTGGGCTAAATTACCTTACTTATTCATATTTTACATGGAGTCGTGCATCATTTCATTAACCTCCTCTAGGAATATATAGAAGCAAATAGCGGAATTTCAGGAAACAATTTCCTAACATCTACATAGGATCGCAAACATAATCAAACACATGAATCATTCAATATGGATTAAATATCAAACCTTTGTAGCGTGATTTCCTTGTTGTATGCAAGCTTTGAAGATTCGAGAGCCCCAAGTGTTGCTCCTCTAATCAGTCTACAAGCACCAGTTGAACACCAACATTTGCTAGAACGGAAGAGAAGAAAATCTCTTGCTTTCGATGGTATAAGCGTCGGTTTAGAGAGAATAGATTTTGGGTTTTCACTTTCTCTCTCTTGTGAAAAGAAACTGATTAATGAAATTGATCACCTAAACCCTAATATTATATCCTATATATAATAGAAGAGTCATAGGCTACTTAGGAGAACTAATTCTCCTCCTATTTCCTTTGGCCCGTCCTAATCCTAATCCTAAATGGATTTGGATTGCTTTGTCCAACTTATGCTACAATGTGTGACCTCATAGGATTAATCTATTTTAGTTATAGGCCCAATCAATATGGTCCTATTAATCATATTTATTCTCTAGCAAGAAAATACGATTACTAAAATAATTAACTTTATTATCTTCAAAATATTATTCCTATTTATATTTAGTAATTGCCGGGATGTCTAAGTACATATTCCTTTAATCTCCCACTTGTCCGAAGACAAGAGCGCAATGTTAAATTCCTTAAGTCACTTAATGCCAAATTTGATAACACCATGTTATTCTCAAATTTATGTTCCTTGATCGCTGAGTTAAACTGCTCAAATAAGGATTAACTCTTTAATCCTATTCCGCATGGCCATGCAATTTTCCAGTTCTCGCTCATCAAGAGGCCCAGACACCATTCCTATTTAATAGGAGGACTTATCCACTCTTGTATGACCATAACTCCCACTCAATTCTTAGCCCACCTGATCACTGCCTTTATAACCTCCTTTTACGGCGCGGCATTTAACAGTGTCAAAGTTAAACTAATTATATTGTGGTTATTAACACATATTCATGTCTAAGGAATCCACTAAATATAGTAGTTTGATTCTACTTTTAGAATCTAATTAGGTCAAGTCTCAATGTATCAACTATGCATCCATATAATCAATTAGACATCTCTATCTCTTCATAGCCCATGGAATTGTGCTATCAATTAATTATATACTAGTCTTTTAAATAAATCACTTATGTCCAATTTAGTGATTTAGACTAGGGACTTTAAATAAATTGAGATTTCAGTTCACTTTATAGGGTTCCATTATCAAAACGTTTTCGATAATCCTATTTGAAAACACAAATTATTTGGACATTTTATTTAATACTAAACCAAACAATTACATAAGAAACGAATTTTTATTGATAAACATTCAAAGCATAATAAATGTCTTTACAATTGTAAACATGAAGTAAACAACCTAAAGCCATTCTCCCATATGCTTAAGCCCCATAGACCTAGTATGACACTCATGCTTTGGTTGAGCAAGCGGTTTAGTCAGAGGATCTGCAATATTATCCTCAGTATGAACCTTGTTTACTTTCACATCCTCTCTTGTAGTTTTCCAGCTTGAACCTTACAAGAACCTTATCAATATAAGTCTCTTGACTAAGTCCAATCAGCCTTTTCGACCTATCTCTATAGATCTTTATTCCCAATATGTAATCTGCCTCTCCTAGGTCTTTCATAGAGAAATGATTTTTAAGCCATTCCTTGATCGACTCAAGCATAGTCTTATCATTTCCAATGAGAAGTATGTCATCCACATACAAGACTAGAAAAGTAATACTACTCCCACTTAACTTCTTGTATACATAAGATTCCTCTTCATTTCTGAGAAAGCCAAATTTCTTGACTGCCTCATCAAATATGAGTTTCCAGCTCCTTGATGCTTGCTTTGGTCCATAAATGGACTTCTTAAACTTGCATACCCTCCTTGGATTTTCTAGATCTTCAAAACCTTGAGGTTGTGTCATGTACACATCCTCTTTCAAGAACCCATTCAAGAAAGCGGTTTTGACATCCATCTGCCATATTTCATAGTCATGAAATGCATCAATCACAAGGATTATCCTAATGGACTTCAGCATGGCTACTGGTAACAAGGTTTCATCATAGTCAATACCATGAATTTGTTTTAAACCTTTCGCCACCAACCTTGCTTTGAAAACACTAATGTTTCCATCCTTGTCCGTTTTCAACTTGAAAATCCATTTGCATCCAATGGGTTTTACCCCATCAGGTAAATCAACCAAGTCCCATACTTGATTTTTAGACATGGAATCCATTTCAGATTTCATGTCCTCAAGCCATCTTTCGGAGTCTTGACTATCCAAAGCATCTTTGTAGCTAGTAGGTTCTTCTGATTCTAAAATAGTCATTTCAGAACTTTCAGTCAAAAGGAAATCAATATATCTCTTTGACGGAATGATGGTCCTACTTGACCTACCTCGGGGAACAACTGAAGAAGTTTCTACCTCACTAGGTTGAGTGACTTCGCATGGAGTATCTCCAAGTGGGACGGTAGGAGGTACGTGAATTGAATGCACCACCTCCTGAGCATTTTCATGCCGGGCCGCCTCTGATGAGGTGTTAATCTCATCCATTTGTTGCTCATCTCGAACTTCTTCGAGATATACATTTCTCCCACTTGTTTTTCTGGAAATAAACTCCTTTTCCAGAAAGACACCATTCCGAGCAACAACCACTTTGTTTTCGCTTTGGTTGCAGAAGTGGTATCCCTTAGTCTCTTTTCACTAGTGGAAAAAACCTTATCTGTCACTTAGTAACAGATTCGGTTTTTTGCAAAACCGCATCCGAAAATCAACAAAAAAATGAGAGGGAAAGTTGGGCGGAAAATTTGATCCGGTCCTTTAGTGAACCAGATCAGATTGTAGAAACTGCTGCGGTTTTCTAAAATCTGATCCGGTTCACAAGACTGGATCAGATTTTTCGTTATTTTTTCTAAAACAAAAACGAGCTAGGCCCCAAAATAACGTGCCTCTTTTTAGAGGCCCAAAGCAGATGAAGGCCGAACGCATCTCAGACTCCCCATACCTGATCTCTCTTCCTCTTTCTCTCTCCTCTGTACTCCCTACTCCTCCCTCACCACGAAACGAAGAACGACGATTGAAAATGAAGATCGAAGAAACGAAATGAGAATCACCACGATCAACGTCGCTCGTCGCTCGTCGCTCGTCGTCCTCTCTCTCAGCCTCCACTCTTTCACCGTCGCTTGCCGTTTCTCTATCACCTCTCGCAGTTTCTCTTACATAAGATCTGGTCAAAGTCAATTCGAGTATGCTAACTAGTAAGACCCTTAATTCACGCCAGCCACCAGAGTATGCCAACCACCAGAGAGAGATTCAGAAAGGGCGGAAGGCCGATTTTCTGTTGTTTTAGGCGTCCAACGTTCAATGTTCATCTGAAATTTCGCTTTGTTTCGTCTGATTTGTGGTAGGGATCCAACATCTAATCTATTTCCTTTTATTTTGCGTTTTTATTTTTTAATTTCGTTGTTTTTAGGGTTGATTCATTTGTGTCTTCGATTTATTTGGTTCATCTGAGGATTTTCTTCGCTGTTTTATTCGATTTGTGTCTTCGATTGATATATTTGAACTAGAATTCTGAATTGCAGAAACCGTGTAAGAAGTTTCTTAGGTGATATACGTGTTTTCATTTTCTTATATTAGCAAGCTCAAAAACTGTCAATTTTTTTGAATTATATTCCACTGAATTATTGTAATTGATTTGAGGTTATAATTTAATTTGCACGAAATAGTGATAGTAGTTTTGCAAATATTTATATTGTTAAATTTGATGTTTAATAGGAAAATTGAAGTAAAAGAGGGTGTTGAATTTATAATTATCGGTGCCGGAATCCGAAATTGGGGTGAAGCAAGCTATAGAGAAACTTGATGCAATCCCTCGTGCTGAAGAGCACTTGTTGCAGAAGACACAATCAGGCGCTATTGGTATCCTTAAACCATCCCTCTTTAATTTCTAATTTTGGATTGCTAGACTTGTTACACAGGTTGATTGTACATTGGATTAATTTCAGCTTCAAGTCATAATATTATGTCCAGAATTTATATGATATGTTCTTCGTCAGATTGTAGATGAGTCAGTTTCGGCTTGCTCTAATTTTAATTGGGATCATTAAGCATGTAAATGTTATTTCATTTTAGGTTATGGTGGAATTTCGTTCTAGACGGATGACACTCAGTGAGGAGTGTAGGATGAATATAGAAATCCGCCCTTGACACCAGTAGAAAACTCGAGAACTATTATAGATGAGTTGAAGTGTGAAATAGTGTATGTACACCGAAATTGATTTTCTTTGTGGGGAGGTAACATGATTCTACTTCCAACTGGTGAAACCTTACCACTATTAAATAGCTCCCCCCCTTCAAGAACTACCTTGTATTTTTGGTTTGAAGGACTTCCTTAATTAAGATAAACTTGTCAATTAACACCACCATTTAATGGTTTTTGTGAGAATTAGACGTTTAGTATGACTAACAAAAATGGCATCCCTGCGCTGTTCTTCTTACTTCCCCATTAATTGGTTTTGGTTTGTGGGTTGTACATAACGTTTGAACCTCATGATAATATATTAATGTACTAGTGTTAATTGTTTAAATTGTTTTATATACTAGCTGACTACCTGCTTAAAGATACAATTTATAAGGTGGTTGTTTGTAAAGGTGGTACTATTAGATGAAAGGGGGTACTCCACAATTTTCTAGCATGGTTAAGCAAGGGTGCTGAAACTCTTTTGTTTGAGTAGTTTACTAGATGATATGATGAGTTGAGCAGTCCTAAATCCTGAACCACCAAGTGAAAAGTGGTTTTCTCTTGCTCATGACATGCTAAAGCTAAAGTTTCGTTGAACTATCTCATAAGCTACTCTTCTTTCTCTTTCTCTCATCTTTTATGCTTAGAGCCTTATTGTGTACGGATGTCTAACCTATCCCAATGGTTATGCAATGTCTATCATCGGCCTGGTTATTATGGCCACTCTGTTAATACACGAGCTTAAATATTATTTGAGTACCTATACAGTTAATCAGGTGATAGTTTGTCAGCCATTTATGCGTCACTTTTTTAGTTATATTACGGCCATTTCTGATATTTCTGATTAGCTGACAGTGAATATGTGTTCTGTCCTGTGGCCACTTCGTTTTCCAAACAAATATTTGTACATATTGAATTTGACATTCTTATCTGCATCTGATTTCTTCATGAGTGACATTTGTTTGTGCAGTTCTTAATGTGGATGCTATAGACATGCCAGGAAAGCATGAAGTGGATCTTGATACAACTATATGGAAAGTATGTTCTGCTTTACCCGAGTTAATGATATTTTGATGGCAGTGTTCCCAATCCTTGTTGCTATTTCTGTTTTCAATTCTGTCACTGTTGTTGATTTGATTGGTTTTATGGTCCATAAACTTTCTCTATGTGGTTTTGTGTGCTCTTTTTTCTTTAAAGCTTTGGGCCAAATAATAGATGAACGCAGTTGGTATCTGATAGTGTATGGCTGTAGTTGTCATGAAAAGGAAATGTTGGAATCTCTTGCTGGCATATATGTGTACCACTAGTGGAAAAATTCTCAAATGCTCCGGTTAAAAAGGCAACAAATGCTCCGTATTTGACCCGTAGCAGACGTCATTCGAGCATTTGAGCATTTTACAAATGCTCCGGTTGAAAACCGAAGCATTTAGATTTTCAAATGCTCCTGTTGTGCTAAAACCGGAGCATTTGATCAATTTTATATGGCCTGTATACATCAAATGCTCCGATTGTTAAGGGAAAATCGGAGCATTTTTGTCATAAATGCTCCGGTTGTTAACAGCACCCGCAGCATTTGAGGTCCCAAAAAAAAAAAAAAAAATTTTTTTTTGCTTTTTTTTTTATTCTAAATTGATGTACATTCAATTACATATAGATAAAAGTTATATTTCTAATATTTTTGTTGATATATACAAGAGCTATAAAAAAAGAACTCTTTGATTTGACGATTCGATCAGATAAAAGGAACACAGCAGTGAAAGATAGTAGCACTAACTATGACATCTAATCAGTTAAAAGATTAAATTATGTAGCCCAAGAAAGCAGGATTTCATTATATTATCAATGAATGGAAATTTTTGCAGATAAATGAAATTACATTGAGCAAGTAATAAAAAAGTCAAAAGTTACCAATTTCATTATATTATCCATGAAAGGAAATTTTTGCGCTTTGAGCAAGTAAAAAAAAAAGTCAAACGTTACCAATTTCCCAGTATAATAGCATTTCCTAGATGATAGCTAAGACTTCTGAAGTAGCAGAACACACCAAAATCTATACAGCTGGTGTTGATGTTGAATCACCCTTGCTCATTGGTTTACTGTTAGCACAAAGCCTGGAGTTCCCGAATCTGCTAACATATCTGACAGTTAAGCCACCAAAATATATTTGTTTATCATGTTGATGCTGGAACTCTCCAGATCTTACGTTAACATTAGCTACTAGGTGCAGCAGAAATTTGTGTTGTTAAAAATATTGTGAGGCAAAGGCCTAGCGATCAAGCCATTAGTGACCAAACCAGCTGATTCACTATCATGCTTCAAATGGTCAAACTCCCTTCTTAGAAGACAAATATCCGAAATTGCATCAAGTCCAAATTAACCAAACTTACCATTTACTAGCACAATTTTGCTCGATTATTGAAGTGCATATAAGAAACAAGGTAAGTACTTGCTCGATATGGGTTCAGATGAATGGATTGATAAGACTTCGGATTGCAGAACATGTGGACCCAAGTTATGAAACCAAAGCAAGCAAAGCGAAAATGGTACTAAGATGCAATTAGCTAATGCTATCCTAAGCATGATACCGATTCACTTGCTCACCATTCCTCGTGCTTCACCCTTTGTGATTACCTAGCACAATTAATCCCAAGAAGTCATGAGGTATCTTATATCATCCTAGAAATAAAGGAGAGAAAAGACCTCTCCATTTTGACCACTGATAACATAAAGAACCATACTTACCTCCGAAAAATTCCTCTTTGCATCAAAGCCTGCATAAAAACAGCTTCTTTTGACAGCCTTCAAAACCGTGGCATTAAATATTAGCACACGACGAGCAAAATGTGATATTGGTCGCCATCTAAAATCATGAAAAAAACCCACATCAAACTTGTCAGATAATTTTCCCTATTTGCTCAACAATTAAACATCCAATATATACTACATAATTCAGAGAATAGCACAGCAATTCATGCATCATGTAGTCATTAATTATGCAAAAAAAAAGCCAGTAGCAGATACAACTCTAAGTCTTGGACAAGTTTGCCATAGTTCCCCAATCACTTATGGTCAAGCTCGTAGTATATACTGCATAGCAGATAAAACAAGTGGCAGTCTCCAGACAAGAGGATAATGCTACAGAATCCCCCTTTTCAACATTAACAGCAACTCTGCATCTCAACGACGGAAAAAATTACTAAACATAGAAGATTGAAAACTCTAAAACACAGCTAACAGAAACAAACATATGTCAGTTAGCCTTTCTATTAGATCTATAATGTCATGCACAAGACGTGTAATAAATGTATGTACTATGCAATCCCAAGAAAGAGATAAGCTAAGGTCATAAAAAATCACCCAACTTCAATTAAAAATGTCAAGAAACCATGACAAATTCAAAGTCTCAACATCAACATTTAATATACTAGACTACTAGAGGCAAGGCAGGCTCCACAACTCATGCTATATACTACAGTTGATCTTCTGCCATGATTATAAGATCCACATTTCCAATCGTTAAAGGCATTGACCATTCTAATAAAAGGAATCCATGTAAACGGCATAAACTTAAACTGAACTAAACGCTAGATCTTGAAAAATATTTCTCATGACTTCAGAGTACTAAAATTGAAAAAGTTTGAGATATAACTAATCTTAGTAACACTAGGATCAAGAATCAAGGAGAGACTGCTTATCAATTGGCTGCGAATATTAAATCATAGGACGGATAAGAAATATGAATCAACGGAATTATTAATACATCTTACTCCATAAAAAAAAATTCACATTTCAGTTCAACTATGCAAAGATTCAAAAACTTAATAGTCTTAAGTATATATGCAACGGTTGTCCTGCATGGTCCAAGAACATAGATCTCAATTCTTGCCATTGTAGCAAACGACAATGGCAGTTAAACAAACTAGCAGAATCACAGTTCAAGAACTTCAAAATGAAACAAAACAATGAAGAAAGATAATGTGACAACATATACCTAGCAAGAAACTTTTCATCTTCTTAGATATTAAAGAGCAACCAACTACTTGCTGAGATAACCCTAAAACTAACGAATCCGAATTTGAAACTGGATTCATCTCTAAATCACTCATTCTCTCCTCTTCATTGTTGATTTTAATTCACTCTTCGTCTAACCTAATTCCATATAGTACTCCAATTTCGTAAAAAAAAAACACCAATTTCGAGCTGAAAATTAGGGGTTTTGCGCACGAGATTGAGAATAAAAAAGAATCGAAAATGAAAATGCAGGCAATAATTGATAAGAATGATTGAGGGTCGAATTGAGGAGAGAAACTGTAATAGAGGCGTTGGAGAGAAGGGAGCTGAGATTAGGGATTTGAGGGTTTTCAGTGGGCGAAGAACTATTGCAAGAGAGGGTCTTTGAGGAGAGAGAATGTGGGGGTGCGGGGGGCGTTGGACTAATACTTAGTGTCTAAGGTTTGGTTTTCATTTCAAGCTGTAAAATAACTCAAATGCTACGGTTAAACGGAGCATTTGACTCATTTTACCTTTTTTTTTCTTTTCAATTTCGTTATTTTATAATTCCAAATGCTCCGTTTTTATTAAAACCGTAGCATTTGTAATGTAGCAAAAGAGCTTTTTTCCACTAGTGTAGCTTAGTCTCTAGCCTTTTGCGAGATTTATTTTCTTATTAAGTAATCAGAACTTAAAATTAATATAGCATGGTTCAGAGGATTACTGTACCCATAAATTGTGTTTGAAATTGAGTGATCAAAATATACGGGTGAAATTTATTTTTAATCAAGTTAATACAATAACAATTGTCAGGATCTGTTTGAAGTATGTGGTTGTTCTTGGTGGTCAGGTTGTTGACCTGTATATACATACAAGAAAAGATCCCTGGCATCATAATTGGTATAGGTATAAGAAATGAAGGAGTTGGTGCAGTGCACTCCCCACATTCTCCTCATTTTTTCGTTGATGAGGATGTTCTTCCTATAGGAGCAGCACTACACATGATTTTTGCAGAAAAGTACCTCAGTCAGCTCTCAAGTTCAGCTAAATTGTGAAGCATTGATAATTTGATTCGTACATATACAACCGACATGGTGACACTAGTATTTTGCCATTTCGTACATGCTTCAACATTGTGTATGGTAGCTAGCTTAGTTGATAAAAAATGTAAGTGGTTGTAATATAGACGTGCAATTGGAACTCGTGTGGGTTTGGCCTTTGTGCCTCCTTATATATATATGAATTAAAAGAAAAGGCACATTATTGTTAGTTCTTACACTAAGCTGGAATTTCTAGCCTTAGTGAGCATATTATGCTTAATAAAATGAGTATTGATATATATTATTGATTTTGTTAATAATTCGGTTTAGGACCGTATCAATTAACCATTGTAAACTACTGCGAGCCCACCCGGTCTGGACCAAAACCGGACCAGTAAGCCCGATTTTGACCGGATCGGATGAGCTTTTTTCCACTAGTGTTTGGCTAACCCACAAAAATATATTTATCGGATTTGGGTGAAAGCTTATCATAAAGTAAACGTTTTACATAAGCTTCACAACCCCATATCCTTAGAAAATACAATTTTGGAACGTTTCCAGTCCAGATTTCATATGGTGCTTTTCCACTGCTTTGGATGGTGCTCTATTAAGTGTGAATGCCACTGTTTCAAGCGCAAATCCCCAGAATAAAATAGGAAGATCAGCAAGACTCATCATGGATCAAACCATATTAAGTAGAGTTCGATTCCTTCTTTCAGAAAAACGCCATTTAATGGTGGTGTTCCTGGTGGAGTCCATTGTGAAAGTATTCCACAATCCTTCAAATGATCACCAAATTCTTGAGATAAATATTCACTACCACGATCGGCTCGCAATGTTCAATTTCCGTAAGGAAATTAAATTAGGGCATTCCGAAAAATCGATGAAAATTCAGTTTCATGTTCGCTCCCCATGCTTTCGCACCCTAGCGTCGGTAGGGACCCAGAGAGCTGCCTTCGCTTTTGGCCCCGCCGACCATCAAATACGAGATTGGGCCCCTTCTCCAAAATTGGATGGAATGGCCCACTTTCTTCCCAAGTTGGTTTTGTACTTCATTATGGAATTTCTGAAATTTTCCAAAAGATTCCGACTTATGCCACATGAGGTAAGCAAATCCAAATCTGCTTACATCATTGGTAAAAGTAATAAAGTAATTGTACCCTCCCCTAGCCAAATTACTCATAGGTCCACACACATCCGTATGTATGAGGGCTAAAAGGTCATTGGCCCTTTCAATTGAACATGTGAAAGGATACTTTGTCATTTTCCTCATTAAGCAAGACTCACAAGTATCAAATGATTCGAAATCAAATGATTTGAGAATTCCATCTCTATGAAGCTTCTCAATACGCTTTGAGCTTATGTGGCCTAATCGACAATGCCATAGGTATGTAGGGTTTGAATCATTTGCTTTATGGTTCTTGTTGTCTATGTTATAGATGTGGGTTTCTAAGACTTGCACATATAAACCATTTGATAACTTGGCTGAGTCATAGAATAAATCATTCAAATAAGTAGTACGACAATTATTCTTTATTTGAAATATAAAAAAACCTTCCGAATCCAAAACTGGAATCGAAACAATATTCTTGGTAATAGTTGGAACATAATAACAATTATGGAGTTCTAATACTAAACCAGAAGGCAAAAGTAGACTACAATCTCCCACAGCCAAAGCAGCAACTCGTGCTTCATTGCTTACGCGGAGGTCCACATCTCCTTTGCTCAACGTTCTACTTCTTTTTAGTGCCTGCACATTACAAAAATAATGTGAGATCCACATGCAGTATCAAATACCCATGATGTAGAAGTAGATAAGTTAATCTCTATAACATAAATACCTGAAGTCGAAGCGCCAATCTTTTTATCCTCCAGATACTTGGGGCAGTTCCTCATCCAGTGACCAATTTTGTGGCAGTGGTAGCACTCATGTAGTGCTGCTACTTTTGCCTTAGGAGTGGTTTGTGGCTTTGAAGTATCATCAGTGGCAACAACCTTGCCCTTGTTCTTCTTATTAGGAGCCCCTTTCTTCTTGAATTGCTTGCCCTTCCTAACCATAAGAACATCCTTATGTTCAGGTTCAGCAGGCAAGTTCCTTTCAGCCTGAGTTAGCATACCATGCAGCTCTTGTAAGGTAGCCTCCCCTCCTTGCATGTAAAAATTCAACTGAAAGTTTTGAAAAGATTCAGACAAGGATTTGATCACAATATCAGTTGCCAGTTTTAGAGGGTAAGGGAAGCCCCATTTTTCCATGATCTGAAAATGTCCAATCATATTGAACACATGCAGACCAACAAGTTTTCCTTTTCCCAACTTGCACTCCAACAACTTACAGTGAGCTTCAAACTTCTCTAATCTAGCATTCTTCTGAAACATAGTTTTCAGCTGCTGGAGGATGGAGTAGGCATCCAGACCACTAGAACGCTTTTGAAAGTCTGGCTCCATGCAAGCAAGCATCAGACATGTTACTTGCACAGAATCACCCTCTAGGGTTTGCCTTGTTCTTTGTTCAGCAATAGTAGCATTTTCTGGCAGGGGCTCAGGGAGAGGATTGTCAAGAAATTTTTCCCTTCCTTCGGCTCTGAGAACGATTCTCACAACCATTTCCCATTCTAGGAAGTTATGTGCATTCAGTTTGTCCTTTTCGAGTAAATAGCGCAAATTAAAAACGGGATTGTTGTTGTTGTTTGAACGAGACATGATAACTACAACAAATGAATAATAAAGCAAGATTCAATCAATATTTATCAAAAGCAGCAATTAAACAAATTTTAATTAACTACTACCCTTTATTCAAAATGAAAGTCTCCTATTGAATAAAGAAATAACCAAGATCCCCTCCCACTACAATCAAACGACTATGGCCCTGCCTTCAATTTATAGTAGTTGAGGTAAGTAAACACTTTACTAATTATAATTCTTGGTAGACAGGTTAACAACTCCTTGTTTACTCCTATCTCTTAGCTTCAAAACCTAAAACTTTTTCTTTTGATGATTTTGTTGAGTTAAACCAAACATTAACATGTAAGTTTCAAAAACCTACCCTACTATCCCCGGAAATATGAACAACACCCTGCTTTGGCAGAACCTATTACTCATGATATAAGGCTTTATAGGTGTTGTTTGGAAAAGCAATTAAAACTCAATATTACTTTTAGGGACCTAAGTTTACTAATATGGTCAATCAATAGTGAACACATGAATCAATTAACCACAAACAAACTTAGAAGCAAGCATTTAAACAAAATAAATGCAAGAAAATTATAAAAGCAATAATTAAATGATCTAGTATGGCCCCTGTTTCGTCCTATACTTGTCCAACAAGTAAGCTGTAGGCTGAGCTTTCTTGTCTAGCAAGTAAACGAGTATCCCTTAGATGTTCTTCAATTGGAGACTTGTGCAACAATGCCTGAATCAGCTTAGTCCTTAGCCTGGGCTTCGTTCCCGAACCTGCAAAAAGGGACCCACCCTGGAGGTTTAGGTGGTGGTTCCTCCTCCGAAGCTTAAGTCAGATATTGGGAGTTGTAAGAGAAAGTAGAGATAGAGAGAGAAAGTGAGAGAGTATTTTTTCAGAGTTACTTTGCACTGTTTGCATTGAATGAACTTTCTCCTGATTTCTGGGGTATTTATAGTGATAGCAAGATGACAGCTATCCTTAAAATCTTCCCTAGAATAGTGGCCTCTGATTGGCTGAGGAATCAGATCATGACACGTGGCAGGCCATGATTTGTGAGGGTTTATCAACCACTCTCCTGCAGCAACCTCACAGGGCTGGGCTCTGACTACCTTTTGGGCCAGAAAAGTAGCCTTTTAACCCAAATGAGCATAACCCAAAGATTAAATCTTCATTCTCTATTAACAAGGGGAGGACACGTGTACGGCTCCGATGAGCCCAGGTGTCTTCAAAGGAACCGTAGATGTTAGGCTACAACATTTGCCCCTAAAAGGGTTTTCACTGTTGGCCCATCCGACGGTAGGCCGTTTTACCCAAGGTAGCTTCATTTGGCCCATCTGACGGTTAAGGCTCTTTTACCCAAGGTCGTTTTATTTGAAATGAAGGAAATGACGCGCCTTTTCCTGGGTTTTACCGGTCATAACCGACCGTTGTACCCTTTCTTCTGTCATTCTTGACCAGCTCCACAGGTTTCTTACCCCTCTATAAATAAGCTTGGTGTGAGAACATTTAATCATTTTACACTTCGAACAATTTTTTCTAGAGAGAGAAGCTCTGCAAATTTTCTAGAGAGAGAGAGAGAGAGATCGTCCAGCCTCAACTTTCTTCACCGAATCGTCCAGGTGCTTTAGCAGGTATCTTTTCTTTGTTCTTTTCATTCTTCTTTATTCTTTATTTTTTCTTAGAAAATCAATAAAATGGAATCTTATTCGTCAAATAATCCTAGCCGACCAAGAGCTCGTCTTAACCCTAGAACCAATACTTCTTCTTCGGCACATTCTAGAGTTGGGCCTCTTCTGGCCGAGTATATATATATTTTTTGGTTTTCGCCGAGAAAGTCAGACGACCCAGTCTTTACCTGTGCAGGGTAATCTGGCGCGCGTCAACCAAACGGCCCGTCTAAGACGAAAGGTAATAATCCCGTCAAATAGCTCAGATATGGAGGAATCTACTGGACGGGTGCTAGATGAGGCAAGAGAGGTCCAAATAGCTGAGCCTTTGGGCGGGCCTCCTTCCTCAGACTATAATTTAGAAGACTCCGAAATAAACCCCGAGGCCAGTCCTTCTGGCAGGGACATCGATATGAAGGAGACCGGCGAAGGTAATAACGGCAGAGAATCTGATGCTGCCGAAGAATCAGACGAGGCCTCCACTACCTCGTCGGAGATTAGAAGACGTTTAGGTCCCCTTTCTGACCCCGGCTTCATTTTGGTCAATCGTAAATGGTTAGAGAAAATAGGACCAGACCCTAATTACTTATCGTCCTAAATGCCCATGACGGGCTTCTCCTTTGTCATCCCAAATAAGGACGCGACGATTCTGAGCGCTCCAAAGAACCACTTCGCCGTCTATAAGCTAGCCCTGGACACGGGATTGAGGTTCCCTCTCCACGAATTCATTGAACAAGTGTTGCAGTACTACCACATCGGCCATAATCAGCTGGCTGCAAACGCTTGGCACAACGTCCTGACGTTCATTGCCGTCTGTGAGCTGCGCGGCCTAGCTCTTTCCCTTCAAGCCTTTACTCATATCCATTATGCGGCTAAGGTACATGGGGCCGTGGACGGGGCATGGCTCAGCATCTGCAACCGTCCAGGCTTCATGACTGCTTGGGGCAAGCCGTCAAAGATGCACGAATGGAAGGCCGACTTCATCTTCTTACGGGCGGCCAGCGACTACGCCACGGAGAGCTATAGATTTTATAATCGACCCGTCACGAATACTGGGCGGAAGTAGTCTTGGCTGGAGTTGGAGGACAGCTTTGACGAAGAGGTGGTGGAGTACTTCAGAATAAAGGAGTACCCCAGGCCCGGCCAATGATCTTTTAAGGGACCAACTAACTGGATACCCTTTAAAGAAATGTTTTACCAAGATGACTTCTTGGTCGCCGCCGGCTTGCGGTTGGCCGAAGATAGAGGTATACATTCAAATTCTCCAAGTAAAACTTCTTCGTCCATAGCACATCGGCCTAACCATTTTTCATCTGTCTTTTGCAGACTCGGCCAGAAAACGTCTCAAGGCTTCTTGGACGGGTGAAATAAGCATGTCTAAATTTACAGACAACTTATGGAAGGAATACGCCAAGAGCAGCGCCGAGAAAAGGGCTGAAACACTGGTAACATGATTGAATTTTTTTTTTTTTTTTTTGGACGATGATCATTCTAACTCATTAAGAATTTGCATACACCCATTGGACGAGAATTACCCGATGAAGGAGAATGTCCAAGCATGGACGTCCGTCTTCGTTGGGCTATTCTCGTATGAGGTACTGATTGTCTTTCTCTAGACGAGAATCCCCTGAAGAAGGAAGGCGTATGGGCTTGGATGACCACCTCCTTTGGGCCATTCTCGTATGAGTTGTTGAATAATTTTGGACGAGTACCATTGGGACTCGTCCAAGTCGTTGTTCCTTTTCTTGGACGAGGATAACCTGAAGAAGGAACGCGTCCATGCTTGGACAGCCACCTTCTTTGGGCCATTCTCGTATGAGATTTTGAACACCTTTGGACGAGTACCATTTGGACCCGTCCAAGTCGTTATCACTTTTCTTGGACGAGGATAACCTGAAGAAGGAAAGCGTCCATGCTTGGACAGCCACCTTGTTTGGGCCATTCTCGTCTGAGATTTTGAACACCTTTGGACGAGTACCATTTGGACTCGTCCAAGTCGTTATCCCTTTCCTAGGGCGAGGATAACCTGAAGAAGGAAAGCGTCCATGCTTGGACGGCCACCTTCTTTGGGCCATTCTCGTCTGAATTGCTTTAAGTTCTGAAACTGAACGAAGGGGTGATTTCCTGTCCCTGGACGGGAGTCATTTTAGTCCGTCTTCCTTTGGGACGGCTTCCTTCTTTGCATTAACTTCGTCTAAATTCAAAATCTTTCTCGGACGAGTTTCCCTTGGGAGAGGAGGTGTTTATTATTTGACGCCTTCCTTCTTTGGGTGATTTTCATCTGAAGCTTTGCAACTTGTTTTAGATTTTGCTCTTTGGACGTCCATCATTTTAACTTGATCATTTCTTGCAGAAAAATGCTCCTACCAACAAACTTCCACCAGGGAAGTCGTCTTCGTCCAAAAAGAGGCCTACAGCGGCCGTGGACCAGCCTCCGGCAAAAAAGCCTAAGGGCTTTACAAGAAGGAAGACGAAGAAGGCTAATGTAAGATGAATCATCATACAATTTAACTTAGTTAGATTTGCAATTTTTCCTCTTTATTGAGATTGGGTCATTTGATTCATATACTATGATATATTGGCCCAACATGCAATATTTGTAACATTGGTTGCTCATTTTATTAAAAAGAGTTGTGGAATTATTTATGAAAATTATGCATAAACATCTCCATGTTTTTTATTAATTGAGTGATGCAACAATTATTTACAAAGAATCATTATTACAACAAAATGTACAAAACCTATGATCTATACAAATCTTCAATCTTGATCTTCACCATGATGCTCCTTGATATTCACCTCCTTGAATGGGATTTGGAATTCATGTTTATTTATACACTTGTGAAAATTAAAGATTAATTAACCTCTTTGATTTTGATTTTTTATGACAATTTCTATTGATTTTTATTTACATGGTAAAATGAGTCATTTTAAGATAACCTTAATGAATTTATGATTTTTTCTTCACATTTTCGTATGAAAAGAAAAACATTTTTTTATGAAAGTTGAATTAATTACTTTATTTCATTTTTCAGATTGCCTTTTTTGTTCTTGTACTGACTTATAAAAATCATAACTTTCTGTACAAAGTGTTAAATTGAGCATATGATACATCTATGGATAGATCAGTGAGTTATTTATGTTATATCAAAATTTCACAAGTTTTTAGTGACCACTTGAATTATGGTGAATTTTATACTCAAACAGGTCAAAACAGGACGTTTATTCAATTTGTTATCTGAGATCCGACTTATTGAACTTATTTTGAAGTGAAATTTGGTATGAACATTCTAGACACTTTGAAAGACTAGACTGAAAATTTTTACTTGAATTGGACATTTGTAAGACCATTTTTATTTATTTTCTTAACTGAAGAGAAAATCAGTATTCCGAAATTTAGTGATTTACATGAATGATTTTGTAAAAATGATGTAAAATTGTATGAAATTCATATGAACATGATTTTTATATTTTTGAAAAGATACTGATGTTTTATTCAAACTTAATAATTTTAGTTTTATCTAAATGACTTTATATTTTTATTTATTTGACGGAACAATCCTAGGTGGTACTGAACAAAATCAGTTTTGCACAACAAAGTTGTATGATGTTTAATTATTTACACAACATTTGTTTTTTAGAAATTCCAAAGCCCAGTTACTGGAAAATCTTGCACTTCATAGAAAAAATATTAAATCCTATGAACTAATTAGTTAATGCAGACTAAAAAATGAAAAAATATAGGAAAGTAAAACTGACTATAATTACAGCATCACATTTTCTTTTTATGGAGATGTTTTTGCATAACTTTTCTTGAATTTTTTTATGAAATCATTTTTGGTGATGAATAACAACTTGATTAAGGAAAATCACATAATCACATTGTCTCCTAAGAGTCACCCCATTAGAGGTGACTATTCTAGGTGTGGTGATTTAAGGTTGGAAACCTATTAGGACTTCCATATACCCAAATCACTCCAAATATTAAAAAAAAAAATGATAAGAAAAAAACAAGGAGAAATTTAGTAGATGATTAAGAAGATAATCAAAATAAACAAGAATTTCAACTTTACCTTGCTACCTAAATGATGCACTTCCTTTTGCAAATTTTTCTACTTTTTTTTGTGATTTTCTTAATTTCTAGGTGAGTTTCTAAATTCTTTTAATTACTAACTTTGAACTCTTTTTGTGTTTTTTTTCCTTTTGATGAACTTCCTTTTACTTACTTATTAAGACTTTTGCTTAGATGAAAAGATTAAGGAGGAGAAGAGCAGTAGAGAAGATAAGAGTGAAGTTGAATTGTGTTTTTTTCAACTTGGATTTGAAGTAGACAAAGTAGGGTATTTATAGAGAAATGAAGGAGATGAACTAGGGTTTCAAAGAGGTAGAAAATCAGATTTTTCACCCAAAAAATCTGATTTTCTTCATCCTTAATCACCCTAATGACATCACTCTAATGACCTCACCCTAATGACATCATCAAATCTCTTTGGAAACACAAATATTCTTATTCTTTTTTGGATTTTCTCATAAATGAAGCAAAATCAGATTTTTGGAAAATATTCTTCCCTAAACATCCTAATACGTAAAAAATATGCATTGAAAAACGTGCAAAACCAACTGATTAGGGTGTTGCGCCTAGCACAGGAAATTGCGCTAGGTACATTGCGTCTGGCGCAGGCCACACTTGTGCGCTAGGCGCACAATCATGCGTCAAGCGCCGAATTTTGTGCTTGGCGCACACTCGAATCTTCCAGAAAAAATCCGGATTTCCCCCCTCTTACACATGGGATTTGATTCTTATTCTCACATCTTTTCATGATTCTTATTCTCTAACTAATGGATAAATGATGTGTTTAGTGAATAAAGAATATATTATTATTCTTTATTCAATGAACAATGACTTGACCATCAAGTAAACTGATTAATGCCGGTTTTGGGATACGACTAAAATCCCGACGCCTAATCACGACTCGTTTTTATTTTTCCGAAAGACTAACTTACGACAATTAATGAAAACTCTTCAAATTAATAAAGACGAGCATGATTATAATATGAATCATTTTATTAAAACGGTGGTTGTAGTTATTAAGTACGACACACGAAAATTATACTTCTAAGCCGACACTGTATGACTAATATGCAAACAACGAAAAATTCGTGCGATGAAATGAAACTCGCGCTCCACGATGCATGACGATTTCGTTATTTTTATTTTTCAAAACCTTTATTTATTTGAAAAAGGGGTTCTATCCGAAGAAGGGGTTCAAAATTTGATTTCTACAGAATGCCCCATATTGGTCGAATTTTGGAAAAAATGATGGCCAATGTTTGAAAAGACACAAAATTTTGACAGAAAATTTCCTTTGAGATAACATATTCTCCGTGGAAAATAGTTATCATGACTTGCGATTTCTGTCAACGCTTTAAATAGAAAATCCTGGTTAATTTTCTAAAACAGGAGATGCGACTTTGACGTCGTCTTTAAATAGAAAATCCCAATTAATATCCTAAAATTGAAAATGCGACTTTATTGTCGTCTTAAGTAGAAAATCCCAATTAATTTTCTTTTGAAAATGCGACTTTATCGTCGTCTTAAGTAGAAAATCTCAATTAATTTTCTAAAATTTTGAAATGCGACTTTAATGTCGTCATAGGTAGAAAATCCCAATTAATTTTCTAAAATTTGAAATGCGACTTTAATGTCGTCTTTTCTTTAGTCTTCTGAATTTGTCTTTTGTTAATGTGAGAAATTCCGACAATTAACAGATTGACTCTAGTTTTTACAATTTTTCATGGCCTTGATGACAACAAGTTGTCAAGTCACCATTACTTACTATTTATGACTCCATGTGTTATCATGTCACCTTAAATTAGGACATTGTCACATCATGTCACCTTAGAGTGACGCATTGTCAGGTCATGTCACTTAAAAGAGTTAACCAATGGTTATTATCTTCTATGGTGGACCAAACCTCATATGGCAAAATTTTATCTGTTTTTTCCGAAATCTTTCAGAAATTTTTCCATGCATGATGCTTATTTGTTCTATTGGAAAAAAATGATTACTATTTCAGAAATATATTGATCAAGGAGATACATGCTTTTTCCAGTGGGGTATATCTTGTCTCGTACTCAAGGAACTTCTTGCTGAGATAGTATATGGCGACCTCTTTCTTTGTTCCCTCTTGATATTGGGCTAAGAGAGCTCCCATAGCTGTTTCTGTGATAGTGAGGTACAAAATCAGAGGTTCTCCTGGTCTATGTGGCATTAGAACAGGTGGATTTGAAAGGTGTTCTTTCATAGAATCAATAGCTTCCTCACATTCTTCATTCCACTCATGGGATGCCCTTTTTCTGAGCAGCTTAAATATAGGTTCACATCTCATAGTGAGCTGTGAGAAGAACCTGCTGATATATTGAATTCTGCCGAGAAATCCTATTACTTTGATGCCATCTTGACTGACAATGAATCCCAACAACTTCCCCGAAGTGATGCCAAACACATATTTTTGAGGGTTCAGCCTTAAATTGTATTTCCTAATTCTTTCAAAGAAGGACCTTAATGCAGTAATATGCCCCTCACGATCTTCACTTTTCACAATCAGGTCATCTACATAAACCTCCACAATGTCATGGATGAGGTCATGAAGGATAGTGGTTGCAGCCCTTGGATATGTGGCTCCGGCATTCTTGAGACCAAAAGGCATAACTCGGTAGCAAAAAGTGCCCCATGGAGTGATGAAAGATGTCTTTGTCATGTCTTCCTGAGCCATGAGTATTTGATTATACCCTGAAAACCCATCCATGAACGAAAACATTGCATGACCAGCCGTACTATCAACAAGAACATCGATGTGGGGTAGAGGAAAGTAATCTTTTGGTGATGCAACATTCAAATCTCTAAAATCAACGCATACCCGAACTCTCCCATCCTTTTTTGGTACAACCACTATATTGGCGAGCCAATTTGGATGTTTTACAGCTTGGATGAATTTGGCATCAAGCTGTTTCTGGATTTCTTCTTTCACTTTCAGACTAACCTCTGGCTTCATTCGGCGGAGCTTTTACTGCTTAGGCTCACTTTCAGGATGTAACGGAATACGATGTTCCGCAATTTCTCTATTAACACCAGGCGTATCAGAAAAAGACCATGCGAACACATCTACATACTCTTTTAATAATGCAATAAACATAGACTGTTCAGTTGGGGAGAGGGATTATCCTATTTTGACTTCTTTTACAGCATTTTCTGTACAAATATTAATTACAATGGATTATTCCATGGGATTTATGTATGTTTCAATTGTATCAATTGATTCATCATTATTAAATTCACTGTTAGAAATAACATCTTGCATGCAAATGTATTTAGGTAAAGGTTCACATTCAATTTCCTCACTATCAGAGTCTTCTGACTGGGTATGTAAGGCAGATTGGCTAGAGGATGAGCTATCAGTATGATATCCATCTGAAGGAGGTGAAAAGGTATTTTCATGAGATGGATGTGGAGGATGGTTTCCTAAAAACATTTTAAATTCTATAGGCCCGTCTTTTGCCTGACATTCAACACTCCACTTATGTTCAATGCTTTCGCCAAAAGGTATCATCAAAGAGACTGGATCATAATCCCCTTCCCTAGAGGACTCAGAAGCAAAAAGATTCTTAAGGACTCCATGTTCTAAATTATCCACCCAATCATTTTCTTTTTTCATGTTTTGTTTTTGGATAAACCAACTTTTGATTAAGTCCAAATTCCTAGCATCATTGAAGAATATTTCTAATCCCGGTAAAATCTTCTGTTCTTTCCTACTAAGCCAAGGTTCTGAAAATTCGTGGTATGGCTCAGTATCTCCTTGCAGGACAAACTGACATTGAGGGTAAAAGAAGGTTTTTTGGTGTTTTGAGAAGTGTTGCTTAGATCATATGCTAATCCATGTCGGTTCTGCTTGTCTACCACAGGGATTGGTTGTTTCATTCCCCTACCATCATGCCGTAATCCGGCTCCTTAAGTATAACCCATCTTCATCATAATTTGAAATCCTTTGGAGAGAGGTTGCATGGCAATCCCTACAGGCTCTTTAACCGCATTCGTGGGTAGGGACAAATTTCTTTTTGGACCTAAAGGTAGATAAAAAGTATTAAAAGAAAAGAAAAGAAGGCTACATATTGCAGAATGCATTGTAGAGTAAAGAAAATTTTTGAAAACAACTTTGCCATATTTTGACTGGAATGGTCCACCTTCGCAATTTTGCTTTTTTTTTTTAATATATATATATATATATATATATATATTCTCTTTTGACTTTATTTTGACATTTTTAAATGATTTCACTGTCATTGGGGTTGAAAACAATTTTTTTTATTCTTCCATTCCCTGCTTAATATTTGAACAAAGACATAAAATATAGAGATTAGGGTCTGTATCCCCATTGATGTGTCAATTCAGCATTCTGAAATTGCTCTTGTGATGACTGACATCTTGAATTATGATCATATTGCCTGAAATACAATGGTTAATATATTTGAGTCGAACCCGAAGGTTGCCTACATATCCCCATTGCTCCAAGTGTATTTTATGGGGAATCAGACTCAGTGTAGTTCGTTATTTTAATAAGAACTAAATTTTTTTATTTAATTAAGCAGTTGCACTCATATTGAGCTACCTACGTACCCCATGTGTTACATAGGTGAAGTGATCTCACAGTGCAAGTGTAAGTGATAATGGGGATTCAAGCTGCACGTAGTTCTCTGATACTAACAAGCTGAAAGAAGATTTCTTTTCCCTCTTTTTTTTGATGGGCTAACCCCCTACAGGACTTTTTACCGAAGACTTTTTTCTTTCTGGAAGACGATCAAGTAGCTTTGCAGTAGACAAGAGCTATGTTGGTGATTTGCTTGATGAGATAGCTGAGAGCATGACATTGGTTTGTGCCGTGACCATGCAACTGATGATAATGGTAGTACTTATGAAGATATGACCCTACGGGACTTGCTCCTGGGCGTCTAGGAAGTGGATGAATCTTACCTTGCTCAACCAGTTTGCGAAAGATATCGACTTGGGATTGCGGTTACGGACGTGACGACACCATCTTTGCAAGTTTTTCTTTGTGGGTTGGACTAATGATGCCTCGATCAATCAGGCTTTGCACTTTGTAGTAAGGGTCATGGCATCGATCAGTTTCATGCCCAAATTGACGACAATAAGCGCAGAGTTTGCTCATGTCAGTTTCAGGAAGGGGTAAACTGTGCACATGCGCTGGAACTTGAAGTATACCTTGCCTCCGAAGACGATCATACACCATACTCAATGGTTCATCCATCTTAGCATTACCCTTGGATTTGTGTTGGGGGTTTCAAGAATTTCCCGAGGTCGTTTTTCTTGCAATTTCAGAGTATCGATGTCGAAACCATGTTGTTCCATAAGGCTGAGGGAGGTGTATTTGATAGTAACCATATGACGATAATAGAAATCGTTCAGGTTCCGCAGCAATATGAGCATGAATTCCAGATTAGTAACAAGGACACGAAGCTGGGTGCGAATGTTGGCGCATCTTGAGCAAAAGTGTGAAAAAGTTTCCAAGCCTCCTTGACGCAAAGTGACTAGCTCGAACTTCTTGATATCAGTTTGTTTATGCTCGAGAGCCCAATTAACAAAGGCTTGGCTAGCATTTTCCCAACTAGCCCTATCTACACAATTTGAAAAGTCCAGAGCTGGTCCTTCTAAACTCTTGTCAAACAGCATGGGGTAATCTTCCTCTAGTATGCCCCATGGATGCAAGGCATTCAAAAATCCCACTAAGTGGACAAAAGGATCACCGTTCCCATCAAATTTCTGAATTGGGGCAATGCAAGATAGTGATCTTCATGTTGATATCCTGGAAAGAGAATCAGTGACTCAGTGTGAACCTCTCGAACTGGGCATACTACATTAAAGTCCAGGTCAAAATCTTCGGTTCTAGATATCTTCTTTAAGTCATGATCATCATTCTCTTGAGGATTGCCGATACAGGATTCCTCTGGTGCTTCAATTGAGGTATCATGAGTGTTAATGCTTGGAGCTCCCATATCTTTCTCGTCATCCTCACTATACGCTGGTTCTATTTCTTCATCACTTTCATCTGGTGTGGCTGCTGGAACCTCATTCATCCATGAATTTTCAGGTGCTGCTAGAATACAGTGGATAGTGTAACCATCCAACCTAGTGCCCTCTACTTCGTTTAGATACAATACCGATTTTCCGGCGTTGGAGATGGTCATAATTTCTGGATCACAAGAAATAGTCACAGCACCCTGATCAGTGAGAAGCTTTACCTTCTGATGTAGAGTAGAGGCTACTGCCCTATTTTCATGCAGCCATGGTCTTCCTAACAAGAAGTTAAAACAGGCTTGTATGTCAATGACCATGAATTCCACCTTCCTTGCCACGGGACCACATTCAATGAGGAGGCTGATCAAACCCAATATTTCTCTCTTAGCATTATCGTATGCTCTGACCACCTGGTTGGATGGTGCCAGATCCTCTTTCGAATATCCAAGCCTTGTCAGCACGTGAAGAGGGCAAACATTGATTACGGAGCCATTGTCGATCAACACCCTAGGTATCTCCCATCCATTACAGCGTATAGTGATGTGTAATGAATTGTTGTGGTTGATATTGTCAGGGATATCATTGTCTGTGAACATGAGAGTTCGATCTACCCCATGAATGAGCCCTACCATCTGGTCAGGTGTTATAGAAGAGCTTACAGAGGCTTCATTAAGATGCTTTAGAACAGCTGCCCTATGAGGCTGGGAATGCATTAATAATTTCCAGATGGAAACATTTTCATTTACTTCTTTCATGCGCTTGATAGCATCATCTTCCTTGTTACCTTCTTCTATCATTGGCTCTTTGCCCTTTTCTTTTCTTCTCAATACCTTCAAAGGATTTTCATCCTCCAAATGAGATGGTTTAAAGTGGCGGCCTACTCTAGTCAAATAAGAGATATTCACATACTCCTCATCACTAAGATCATCGAGGCAGATGGGGCGCCGATATGTATTTGGAGTGGTGGAATGTCCTCCAATGTTCTTCTCCACAATTGTTAAAACCGAAGAGGGCATCTTCATCAGCATCAGAGTCCAAAATGAAGAAGGCACCATCATAGTCCAAAGTTCCACACATGTCAGAGAATGGATCTTTGTTGAGAGTGAAGCTAGGGTCTTTACAAGGCATCATCTTGACTTTTTCTTGAGTGGAATAGTCATAGACTATACACTTGTAACCTATGGCTATCGGCATTTCATACATTTGAGGAATTGTCTTGTGGATTAACTGAACTAGATCGCATCCGTCCAGAGATGGCATTAATGGCTAATGAGGGTTTATGATTAGGAAGGGTTTTTTTTTGTGATGTTAGGCTGAGAGTCATTTGGTTTATTGGAGATGGATCCC
This sequence comes from Beta lomatogona, assembly GCA_947646795.1. Lineage (NCBI taxonomy): Eukaryota > Viridiplantae > Streptophyta > Magnoliopsida > Caryophyllales > Amaranthaceae > Beta > Beta lomatogona. The sequence continues at coordinate 4,756,245 of CANSNZ010000981.1, forward strand.
AGAGAAAGTTTTCCATCATCCACAAGGTTTTGAATTTGATGCTTTAGAGCAGTGCAGTTTTCAGTATTATGCCTCGGGCTTTGATGGTATTCACAGTTTTGATTTGGGTCATAACCAGGGTAAGAATTTTTAGGAGGTGGGCGTGGATTCAAGGGTTGAATGAGATTGGCCTTATTTAACTTGGAGAGAGCTTGGGAATAAGTCATGTTCAAAGGAGTAAAGTTCCTTTGTGGTCGCAACTGGAATGCAGACGATGCGCCGATGGCATGGATCGCATTAATTGTCTTAGGAGCTGCTGAATCATTGTTTGGGGCTCTTTTGTTATTTCCGAATTTTGCATTATAAGTGGTGCTGCCAGTAGGTTCATCTTTCTTGATGTCTCCCCTTTTCACAGTGTCCTCAACTAGAATTCCCGTAGCAATCAAAGCTTTGAAGGTCGGGAAATATTGGTATGCCATATGCTTCTGATAGATAGGAAGACGGTTTTTCACAACCATTTGCAGCTGTTCCTCTTCATTAGGCCTACTCATCATTTTGGAAGCCTTGTTCCTCTATCGAGTAATGAATGAAGAAAATGTCTCATTGAGGTTTTGAGAAGTGGTCTCCAGATCCCTTCTGGTAACATCAATTTCTTCATTATACTTGTATTGGTTCGAGAACTCTCTAACTATGTCAGCCCAAGTGGATGTCTTTGCATTTTCAAGGTTGAGGAACCAATGTGCTGCGGCACCATCTAAATATTGTTGAAACAATTGAGCCATCAAAGATTCTTCCACTCCCCAGGGACTCATTGCCCCTACATACATTTTCAAGAAATTAATGGGGCTACCGGTCCTATCAAACCTTGTCAGATTAGGCATTTTGAAACCATGGGGTAATCGTGCCTTTGGGAAAAGAGTTAATTGATGAATATCCATCCATGGTTCAGCCTTAGTCATGCCTTTTAAGACTTCTTTAAGCTTGACTACTTCTTCCTCGAGTTTAGTGGGAATTTCTCTCTCATTGTTCAAAGGCTCAAGATGAAAAGGTGAAGCTACTTCCGACTCCGGAGGAGGAGGAGGAGGAGGCATCTGGGCGCTTTGGCGCATTATGCCTAACACAGTTTGTTCAATATTATTCTGTCGGTCAAGCATGGCCTGGATAAGTCCTCGAAGCTCAGTCATTGGATCACGTGGAGGGGTAGAGTTCTGTTGGTGCTCGTTGTTCGGAATTTCAGACATGTTGTTGAGACGTGTAACAGAGAATACAGCTGGTGTAGACAAGGATGACAATATTACTGACAGAGAACGTTCACTATGGTCAGAACTTCGGCGAATCAACCTAGATCCTGAGCAAGCCCAGACAGAGTTCCCGTGAAATGAGATAAAAAGTTAACACAAAAGTTTGTCCAGACATTGTCTCTTTTTTTTTTCTCTTTTTATGCAGGGAATGAAAGAAATGATATCTTTTGAAAATTCTCTCTCTCTTTTTTTTTTCACCCCAATTTCAGTTATCATTTATTAAAAGGTGTAAAACCCTAACTCTGTCATTTGTTTTGAGATTTTTCGTTAAATTCCTTTGACTTGTTATTTTTTAGACTTGAACTATTATTTACATTTTAAACTGCCACTCTTGGGCTCATTTTTTTTGTTTTTTTTTTTTTGGGATAATACACGAACATTTTTCAAAATCAATTTGATAATATCCTTCTATTTCCTGTTACTATAGAAATAAGAGAAAAGAGGTATAAGAGGCATGTGTCCTCATTTTGGCAAATTATAATGCCCCATATATCGTTCTTTCATGTAGCACTAATGGAAAAAAGTTCAACCGCTGCGGTCAAAACCGGGCTTACCGTTGCGGTTTTGGGCCGCAACGGTTGGGCTAGCAGCGGTTATGAAGGATTAACCGCTGCGGTCCAAAACCGCATCAGATGGTCACTAACTGATGCGGTTTTGGGTGAAAACCGCAGCGGTTAATGTGATTAACTGCTGCGGTTTTGGGTCAAAACCGCAGCGGTTGACCACCCCCAAAAACCAAAAAAAAAAAAATTTTTTTTTTTTGCATTTTTTCATTATCAAACAATACAAAATCAATAATATATATCAATACTCATTTTATTACGTTTAATTGACCATATAATTAGAAATATAGAAAAATTAAGTATAATTCCAACATCATAATCAACTATGTAGGACTTCAAATTTGAAATTCAAGAATATTTTATACACAATCACATCCACCAAAGTGGTTTTCCCTGCTCCACTTGATCCAACTAATGCGGTAAGAACTCCTGGAGAGAAAACTCCACTCACATTTGATAGCAGCTGCAACTTCTTTTCTGGTAGACCTTTTGCCTTCATAGCCTACATTATATGCAACTTGAGACAATTCTTATGACATTAGGTTGAGACTTGAACATAATGCATTCCAACCACACATGGTAAATGAACTAGCCAACATGAAACAAGTTATTTACTAATGGCATGTATGCCTTGTAGTCCATACAACAAAGTCGCGGACTCGCGGTGAAAGGTGTCGACGAACCAATGCCCCTAAACAGAAGAAAAGAAAAATGAGGACCCGAACCTTGGTTAACGTACCAATGACAGGTACATCAGCAGTGTCAAATTGTAAAAATTCTTCATCACTAACATCAACTTCAGGCTGATCGCCAGTAGATGTTGCGTCAGCAGCAATGACATTAACTTTTGGAATGCCAGTATTACTCAGAGCAGCCTGTAGGGCAACATTCTTATTAGGCCACCAAATAAATTATGCAGTGGCGATAGAATGATAAATGAATTTCGGAACCTAGACAGTCCCAAAACTACAGCAGCAGCACTAGTGTCCATGTAAATTTTAGGACACTCTAGGATATTTTTTCCTTCCCCATTTTAATAAACAAACTTTTAGTTTCCAGCTCATGCATCATCTATGGATATAAGTTAACATGCAAAGCTTCCATATGATAAACCAAAGGACATGCAGCTTAAAATATCAAGGTTGGCTTGAGCCAAGCACCTCTTTGCTTGACCATCACTTCACCTTGACGATGGGAAAACATAAGCAATTAATCATCAGCAATCACACAAGTACTTTTAATTAATTCTCTTTGCCTTTTGTGGAATAGAATCTCAGTATAAAAAAAGCCCCAGATTGCATAAATTTGAAGCCAAAAATAATAAAAAAGGAAGAAGAAACCTTTATAAACTATAGATTTAACTAAAAGCTCACACTCTACTAATGGGAAAAGAAACAACAGAGAATAGAAGGTCCAACCACCAATTGCAGGCCCCTTTTTTCTTAAGTGCAAAATAAAGAAAGAAAGATAAGAGGGAAGAATGAAAAAGGATGAAGAGGAAGGGAAAGTGAAGAGAGACAGCAAAAAGAAACACTGAAGAGAGAGAGCAAAGAGAAGGTGGAAGAAAAAACAAGACAAATGGATTCTAAAGAGAGAAGCAAAGAGAAGATCGAAGAGAGAGAGCAGCAGATGGATTTTACAGAGAGAGAACGAAAGAACACAATATAGCTTGACTGGCAATCACCAACGGAGGCATATGCACAAGAAAATGTATCCGTCAATCTCAGTCCGACCACTAATTGTTAATATTTACCCAAGTTCACGTATTCTAGATCAAAGCTTTAATTTATGGTTCAAATAAAGAGATTTTGGTTAAATTTGAATCTTAAAACTACATAAGATTTAATTTGAAGAAATTCGATCTCTATTAGTTTTCAACTCAAGTTTCTTCATCTTCCCTTGCTTCCAGACAAAAAGTGAGTAAAACAAAAAACATATAAACAGAGAACACATCAAAACACAGAGGTTGAAAATTGAACTATCTGAAGCTAACTGATTTCTTCTGTAGTTAAAAGGGGATGTCAGCAGACGTGACCAAACCAATGTCTCTGCAAGACTTACTGTATTAGACTCACGGGTTCTCTTAACAATGCACAAAGCATCATGCATAGCTCTTTCCATCTCATCAAGCATGTAGTCATTTGCGCCCCTAAGAACCATAGATACCTAATGCAGAAAAGAAAATAAATTTTCTTGAATAACAAATCCTGAGAAGTGGCTTAATAAAAGTTAAAATATCTGAGTAATTTTTTTTTAGTCCACTTAAACCCACCGCACTAGTGTTCTTAGTTCCCTTGATCATGACGACATCGTCATCCGCAACACGCTCCTCTACAACTTCTTCTGCTAATCCAAGAAGTGATCATGTATCGCAAGTTTCCTCACCTTCCATATCAGTAAAAGTGGAAACATGCAGCCACATGTAGAAAAATGAAAATATAATCAGAAAGATTGAAGAAGATAAACTACTGCAAGAATCAAGACTCTAGTCAATGCATAACATGCACTCACAAACACTTCAAACTACTCAGCTTATAAATCTGCTCCAAGTTCTTTAAAAAAAAGGGAAGTAATACCAAGATCATATAAGCCCATTTCACTTGGCACAGAGGTCATATCACATTCAGTAACAACCAACAACTAATCATCTAAATAGGCATTAAAAAGAAAAAGAAACTAAGTTTGCAATCAATACCATAACACACAGAAGACACCAAAAATTAGGTAAGAGAAACAAAAAGCAAATTACAGGTATTTTAACCCCTTTTCCAGTTGCACGCATTTCTCTTTGCTTATTATTATTTTTATCCCTCTGGATCAAGGGAAAACAGATAACCTACCCATCCAATAACGCAAATGTTTTTTATTAGATGCCTTAAGTGTGTAAACACAAAGGTGACATCTAGTACTTGTCAAGCACCAACTGTAAAATACCTTTGACGAATTTTCTCGAATTCTCTTGGATCATTGACTAAAACTTGGACACCTAATTGCATTTTTGTTTTCTGGAGATTAAAATCAAGACAGACAATCTTTGCTGGAGCAACACGAGTGGGCATTCCTTCAGCAGCACGACCTGTGTTAAGCGCATAACCTCTCAACACAGCATGAACCAAGAATTAATCTCTTGTGGTCGTCCACAGAGATATAATTTTGCAGAGCAATAAGAAAAATTAGATGACCACTTCCGTGTATGAGAGTGACCAAGCAAATGTAAAACAAACCTTGATAGGATACTTCACTTCACCATGCGCATTTGTCATCTTACTGACAGCACTGCATCTTCTCCCAGCATTAACATAAATTAAACTATACACCAGGTCGAGACACATTAAGAGACATTACCCAAGGGTAACTAAAACACACGTGAAAAGGAATTAATAATTGCCACAATTAAAGCAATCCACCTCGAAGAAGGAGATTTTAACATATAGTGAGTGACTCTTTAAGTGATATTGGTTCCAACTTCCAGCCTCACTCTTTCTCCCCCTCATTTTAAGCCCTAGATTCACATAGTATTTTCTTTCAGCATGGACATGACCAAAAGCCTGCAACAAGATGATTTCAATGTCCTTCCACTATTTTTGATAGCTTTAGTTTTTTTTAGGGACTATGCCCTCTCCTTTTAGTAGGAGTATTTCACTCTCTTTGATGGAAATAGTTCTCTCTTACGGTGGGAGGTTATAGTACTGGTTGTTAGGATCTCCACTGAACAAAAAAAAAGTTTTTTGGGCACTGATAGCATTGTGTTCGAAAATTGTATTGGTATTTCAGAGTATTTAAATTACCATTAATTGTTATAATAAGATTATTTGGTATTTAATCAAGATGGAAAGAAGGATACCTCCTCTACAACTTAACATAGCCACTCAGTGATTTGATGTCATGGAGCAAAAAGAGGGCCAAGACTATTAATGCCCTAAAGAATTCAATATCAAAAGAAAAAGGTGTACGCCATGAATAAACCAAAATTTGGGCCAAAAGATAATTCCAAGTTTGAAAAAATCCCTAAACAATCCAAACTTTGCTATGCTCTCACATCAATAAGCTAGAGACAGGTGAAGTTGCTTCTCCATCATGTCAACAATCATGAAACTATCATGTCAGCAATTATTAAATACCCACTATGGCAAGAACCTTACCTCCATAATAATAGGGAGCGGAAGGGTAACCATTAGTGGGTAATACATGTTCATATTGGCAAAATCCTGGATGGGCAGTTGGGCACTGCAGAACGCTCATATGGCTTAGCTAAACTATTGATAGCATTGCGTGAACCAATTGAACCAAACTGCAGACCAAAATAGCATACCAGTAAAAAAGTTTGGTTAAAAAAAATTTACCACACTGAGTCACTGACTAGAAATATCCAAGAGAAAATAAAGGGCAACCACTCAATAAAGCAAAGGATGCATATAAAAGCAGCCACCTTCTTTGGGGGCTCATGAGCTTCAAGAGATTTGGTCTGAGAATCCAGAGATAGCTTCTGCTACAAATCTGCGGCATTGGTATAAAGCATAAGACATTGCAAAACAAGAAAACACAACAAGCAATAAGACAATGAGTTGCAAAAAGACTTGGAACAATGAAAAATAAAACCCACGAATGATTCTAAGAAGGAGATCAACGGGATCAGCTTTAGACGATATCAACACAATGTTACAGTAAAAATCATTCAAGGACTCCAAAAGAAATAGCCAAGAGAACAAAATTAGCGACTGAAAACAACGAATTGGTATAAAGCATAAGATTCCAAAGAACCAGCAAGAAGACATTGCTTAACAAGTTCATAGATATATCAAACATGAAACATGGTGTATAAAAGCAAGTTAACACCACAAAGTAAGGTCAAATAAAAATACACAAACATGAGACCAAAGACCAAAAAAAAAAAGTTTTTTGGGATTACCATTAGAAGGCGTTCCAATAGCTGCCATAGTTAATGCAAGGGAAGGTAGGTTGAGCTCTGATACGTCCTCAAAATATGCATGTAGGCTAAGCAAAGAAATAATTGATTAAACTCAGTTTCAATTGAGAAGAAAAAAGTTAATTGCAAATTTGTAAACAATGAGACAGCCTATTTGCACCAACATGAGCAGAGGAGGGAGAAGCACGGGAACAGCACCACCGGCACCAGCAGGGGGAGGGAAGCTCCGGCGAGCTTCGTCAATCGCCGGCGAGGCGACAGTGCACCGGTGAGCGAGAGAGAGACAGAGAGATCTCACGGGGAAGCGAGAGAATTTTTATTTTGGGGTTTGGGGTTTTCTCACTGGAGAGAAGAAATGAGAATTGAAGCGACCTAGGGAAAACGCGGGATATAAAATGAAATTGGGCAATATTAACCGCTGCAGTTAAGAGAACCGAAACGGTTAACAGAAAACCGAATCGGTTTCTTGTTAACCGCTGCGGTTTTCTAAGAACCGCAGCGGTTAATGTTGCCCAATTTCCCTCCCAAAATTTTGCGGATTTACCGCTTCGGTTCTCTTAGGGACCGCAGCGGTTGTGTTGTGACATATAACGTTTTTTCCACTAGTGTAGTAGTCTGCATCTATTGATTGCATCTAAGTGCTGAAACCACAAAAGAAAATATTAAACGCACCCGAAGGTTGCCTACGTATGTCCATAAGTGGATTTGGGGAGTTTTTTGGGTGATGATTGATTTTTTTTTTTTGGAGAATCAGGCCCAACGTAGTTCTGATATATGAAATTTCACATAATTCTTCTTTTTTTTTTTTTTTTTTTTGCAGCTGCACTCAAAAAATGAGTTGCCTACGTACCCCTTTTAGTACATTACATAGTAGAGAAAGCTAAGATATATGCATTACAACATTGAAATTTTTTTGTTTGTTGTTTTTGGGGATCAAGCCGCACGTATCTCTACCTACAAAATACAATATAAAAGCAATTAAATGATTCAAGTACTTCTCAAAATTTTTTCAGACTTCTGTTTGCCGGGCGCCAAGCCATATGTTCTCCTGTTTGAAGACGTCTGTCCCACCTTTCTTTCTTCTTCTTGACATATAAGGGGTTGTCCTCTCGGCTGAGGAGCCATGATGCCCATGCCTTGCACACCAGCATGCAAGAATCTCTTGTTTCATAATCAATTTCATCCAAGAATATATAGGGTTCCATGATAGATTGGATGGCGGCAACTTTGTGTGCTGAAATTTCTTTTTCCTCACACTGAACGACCCATGTTTCTTTGTATAGCTAGTGAAACTTCTCTTCACTTCTCTCACATCTGGTACCCATTTCGGTTGATCAAACTCCTCCTCGTGAATAGGCTACTGGAAATAGGATTTTACTAGTTTGAGGGGCGGCATATTTGATGTAGCTTCTCCGGAATCCTTGTCATTCTGTTCGTGATGGAAGTGACACACATGGGATGTGTGAGATTTTTGCATTGTCGCCCCCATGGTTATATATCCGGGGATAGTGATTACTCCGTGCGGAGTTACCATTTTTACTTTTTGGTGCAACATCGAGATGATAGCGTGGTTTTCGTGGAGCCATGGTCGTCCCAACAACATTGTGAAAGGGGCTTCACAATCAATGATCATAAAGTCCACCTTTCGTATGACAGATCCGATACGCAAGATCATATTGGTCGACCCTATAATTTCCCGCTTGGAACCATCATATGCAACCATGGTCCCTATTGAGGTTTTTCTTGAGGAGGGGGATATCCGAGCCATTTAAGGGTACTGAGGAGACAAAGATTGGCAGAAGCTCCGTTATCGATCATTACACCTGTGATATGTCTGGCACTGTGATCAACAACAATGTATGGAGCACTGTTATGAACTGGGTTATCAGGGAGATCTTTATCATAGAAGGTTATGGCGGAGGTGGTTTCGGCCTGATCTGTGTTGAGAGGTACTTTTGGCATATTCTGAGCACAACAAATGTCGGCATAAGCTATGAGTTGATCAATTGTCATTGGGATAGTGTAAATAGCTTCTGAATTGGATCCTTGGGGTATTGATGGTGATAAGTCATTAATAGTTGTTATTTTAGATGCATTTTTAAGTCTCATTTAGCCTAGTTTAGAGCATTTAGGACTAACTTTTGCATCATTTCAGCTTCTTTTAGTTCTATGGTACTTCACGTGGTATTTTGTGGTGTTTGAGTTAATTTTCAGGTTAATCAAGCATATTGGATATCTTGTGATGAGTGGGGGATGCATGAGCATGGTGATAGACTGAAGCAGGTCAACACGGGCGTGTCATATTTGGCACGTCGGTGTCATTTCCTTGGATTACGAAGCAGCGTTACTGATTTCAGACTTTCAGGGCAACACGTCCGTGTCAATTTTGACACGTCCGTGTCGCGCTCTTCTCAGGAAGTCAGTTTCAAACTGACATTAGCTTCCAAGGGCAACACGTCCGTGTCATATGTGACACATCCGTGTTGCTGCATTTTTCCAAGATCAGGAACCTTTGGTGTTGTGACTGATTTTGTAATCTCAGGCGACACGCCCGTGTCACATTTGACACGTCCGTGTCGACCTGTTTTATTTAAGTTGTTTTTGTTATTTTAGGAAACTATATATAACTTCTTAGTAATATATTTTTCGGAGCTAAGTATTATTAGGCAGTTTTAAGGGTTCTTGAGAGAAAAACTCCATTGTTAACCTTGAGAGCTTCAATTTTCATTATCTCGGATTATTTTCATTGAAGTAAAAGACTAAGTTTTCTAATTCTCTCTCTATTTATTATCATGTTTGCTTATTTATTATTCAATTACTTTGTTATTTCAATTATGAGTGAGTAGTTTTATAATCTAGGGTTAAGTTGAACCCTAGCAATGATTAATGTACGAATTTTCCCATAATCCCAATTTTAATGTGGTTAATTATCAAACTCTTGTTTGATTGAATTGTGCTTATTTTCATTATCATACTAGGGATAGGTGATTTTGAATTGATTCCTTATGTCTTGTTTTCAATGGGAATTGAATCTAGATGGATTTGTTGATTCAATCAAGAGTATGAATATCTCTATGGGAATAAGTAGATAGGATTACTAGGAATTTATTTGTGATGCCATGTTTAATGTCTCTTTCTTGCATGATTCCATGGGAATAGGTATGATTGCTTGTTAGAGTAGCCATAGGTACTCGGGAGAGATCTTTGGTATTTTTAGGGTGCATTACTCCTTTTGGATGATTGATTATGTTATTTGGGATGTGAACTATTCATGTATTACTCGTGCTAGTGGGGATACTTAATTCTAGATGCCTTTATTAATTGATTCTACCTCGTGTGTTATTAGTAGTTATCATAATTTAGTGTTAGCATTAGTTCAACACCTCTTCCACCGTTGTTTGTCACTTGTTTAGTTAAATTGAGTCAAGATATCTAGTGTTTAATACTGTTTGTCTCTGTGGATTCGACCTTGACTTACCCTACTACATAGTTAGGAGGTTAGTTAGGATTTATTTTTGTTAGGTGCACGACACGCCTATCAGATGGAACATTACTCCCTAGCATGCAGGAGTTGAAGGGAACATCCTGAGGACCTGTTTCATCCTCTACCGTTGGCGGTGCGGGGGTGAAATTTCTTGGTCGCATAGGATTCCCATGGATGGTTATTATTCCCGATGTCGTTGGGCATTTGAGTTTCTGGTGTGCAGGAGAGGCAATAGCTTTGTTCGCATGGAGCCATGGTCGCCCCAACAACAGAGAGAATGAGGTTAAAGCTTCGACCACTGTGAAATCTGCATCACAAATCCAGTCTTTATACCCCAGTTGCAGATTAATTGTTCCCATGGTTCTTCCTGAAGAATTGTCATATGCTCCCAATATTGTATCAGTAGGACTTAATAACGTGCTGTTATACCCTAACTCATAAAGTGTTCCTTTGGGGCAAATATTAAGTGCCGATCCATCAGCTATTAGCACATTAGTCATTTCTCGCCCATTGCATTTCAAAGTGATGTACAGAGCTTGATGAGGATCTAGTTCCTTAGGAAGATCTGCCTTAGTGAAGGACACAATTGGGGGTACCCGTGATGGAGGGATAGGAATCTTTCCATCGTCTATTAGCTGGTGGATGGCATGCTGAAGGTCAACACATCTGTCTGTTTCGTGTCCATACTAATGGCAGAAATTACAGTATAATCCCCATGTTCACCCCTGGTGGTGGCAAAGTGTAACAATGATGCTTCGCTTCTAGAAGACCTTGTTTTTTCAGACGACTGTACATGGTTCCAAAGACTCTTCCGTGTCTGCATAGATCTGGTTAATAGAGCTCCAACGGCCTTTGCCCTTTGCTGAAGCTTTAGTCTGAATTTGCTTTCCAGAACCAGACATTGTGAAATGATGTAGGTTTCAGTTTTTTCCTTTTGTTTTTTTTTTGAATGCAAAGTACCTGAAATGTACATACTAATAACGTTAGTTAATGACTAATGAAATTTTTCCTTTACATTTTTTAGCAGGAAATGGAAGAATCCTTTTTCTTTTTTTGAAATGTGATTATCCCTTTTGATTAGACACATTTATTTTAGTCAAATTTTCTTTAGACTAGACATCTCGTTTTTTTTAGACCATGTTTTAATTACATTCTAATTCCTAAACATGACACGTTTTGAACTCGTGATTATGACTCTTTTCATTTTTCATTTTAATTTTTTTTGTTTGTTTTGGGATTACATTTTCAAAATAGGATATTTTTCCCTTTAAAAATCAATTTTGTTTTTGGTAAAACACAATTGAATAAAAAAGAATTATGAAGTAAATGTGAGTGGTTATTTTTTGAAATGGGTGAGCACACACACATTTTTTTTATGACTCTTGTGATAAACAAAAATACTCTTAATATTTCAATAATCATTTTGGCAGCAATTCAGCTACACTTAATGATTACTGAAATATTGACCGACTGAAGACGGACTGAGGAATTTCTATGACACAAACAATACTCTTAATATTTCAATAATCATTTCAGCAGCAATTCAGCTATACTTAATGATTACCAAAATATTGACCGACTGAAAACATACTGAGGATTTTTTTTATTTTTTTTAAAAGTTTTTTCACATTGTTCAATAACTGTAATAAATATTGTGCATTGATCCTTGTGCCCTAGAAGTCAACTAAAAGGTGATTCATTTAAGGAGAGATTAGGTTAAAATGGCCTCGAGTCACTTCCATTGTGTCCATCCAGGGTGGATGCTCCTGACAGAGCCGGTCGCAATAGCTCGCGGATGCAGGTTTTACGCCCTTAATTCATTAATTTGTCATTCTAAAATTCTGACCCTTGCCAATAGACAGAGGTATCATACCTAATAAGAAAATGGTTAAAAAGAGTGCACGTGTATGGATCGATTAAACTACCAAGCACACGTAATTTTCACATAAGCATGCTATATACAAAAATTAAATTGTGAATAGCCATGATTAGCTTTTTTATTTTATATACACATGGAAAATAACGCATTGTTCAGGTTTTAAACCTCTTATACTTCAAACGGAAGTATAGTCCCCAGTGGAGTCGCCAGCCTGTGGTATCTGATTTTTGACTGTCTTAATTTACGGTATGAATCCCATGAAAGTTTCTCATTGGACTTTGAGCTTTAGAAAACTTGGAAGTCGCCACCCTATTAATATCTGAATAGGGACAGATTTATTTAATAAATGGTTTTAAAGTCAATTTCAAGAAAAATCATTTAAAACGATGATGACTTCATATGGATAAGGTATTTTATTTGAAATTTGGTCTTTCATACCATGAGATAGGGTTCGGGGTTTAGGTTAAGAGGTGTGAACGTCTGGAAATCGTCTCCTTTTCCGTTCTAAAGAACGGGCTCTTACTAAATGCGTTATTTTCCATTTTAAAGTAATCATGGCTATTGAAAAGAAAGAAAATCACATAATTTGCACATATACACATTAACCATTTTGATTTAGGACCAATATATCATTTGTACATGGTAGGTTTGAGCAGTGAAGTTGCATTACGTACCAATCAATGCGGGATTGGAATCCACTCATGGATCAAAACCGTCGTAGTTAGAGCTTATGTCTCACCCTAAATGGACAATTCCACAAAGGAAAGAAGAGGGGGGAATAGATTATGAATAATTATCTTTTAGAATTAAACAAATCTGTTTGAAATGAGGTAATCACTCCAATTAGTGATTAAAGTAGGGTTATGATAATTACTTTAATTTGTGATTAAATATAAAGGATTAAGATAATCACCTTAATTAGTGATTAATAAGGAAGGAAATAAGTGATCACCCTAATTAGTGATTGAAATGGAAAGATAATCACCTTGATTAGTGATTAACAATGAAGGTTAGGAAATAATCACCCTAATTGATGATTATTAAGGTTTAAGATAATCACTCTAATTAGTGATTAAATATGATGAAAGGTTAAGCTAATCACCCTAATTGGTGGTCAACCAAATTTTAAGATAACCACCCTCATTAGTGATGAAATGAGGAAAATAATCATCCTAATTAACGATTATTAGGGTTTGAAATAATCACTCTAATTAGTGATTAAAAATGAGAAAAATAATCGTCTTAATTAACGATTATTAGGGTTTTAAGGTAATCACTCCAATTAGTGATTAAAAGAAGTTTGTGTCAACCGCTCTAATTAGCAATTAATCGGGGATTGAAATAACCACCTTAATAGTGATGACGTTTATGATTTTCGAGAGGTCTTAGAAGGTTTGCTTCCTAATTGAAGGCTTTTGAGAAATAATCTTAATTGAAGATTATTAAGTCATTTGGAGACATATGATCAATTTAAGATTGAATTTGGAGATTTGTGTTTGGCTAATTGGAATTTGGCCATTTAAAGTGAGACACATGAAACGGCCTAAAATCAATTCGAAGGTCATAATTACCAATCTAATTATGTCAAATTATATGATTAATCCATTTGAATATGGGAAACACATTTCTAAGATGTAAGATGAATCATCATACAATTTAACTTAGTTAGATTTGCAATTTATCCTCTTTATTGAGATTGGGTCATTTGATTCATATGCTATGATATATTGGCCCAACATGCAATATCTGTAACATTGGTTGCTTATTTTATTAAAAAGAGTTGTGGAATTATTTATGAAAATTATGCATAAACATCTACAAAACCTATGATCTATACAAATCTTTAATCTTGATCTTCACCATGATGCTCCTTGATATTCACCTCCTTGAATGGGCTTTGGAATTCATGTTTATTTATACACATGTGAAAATTAAAGATTAATTAACCTCTTTGATTTTGATTTTTTATGACAATTTTTATTGATTTTTGTTTACATGGTAAAATGAGTCATTTTAAGATAAACTTAATGAATTCATGATTTTTTATTCACATTTTCGTATGAAAAGAAAAACATTTTTTTTATGAAAGTTGAGTTAATTACTTTTTTTCATTTTTCAGATTGCCTTTTTTGTTCTTGTACTGACTTACAAAAATCATAACTTTCTGTACAAAGTGTTAAATTGAGCATATGATACATCTATGGATAGATCAGTGAGTTATTTATGTTATATCAAAATTTCACAAGTTTTTAGTGAACACCTGAATTATGGTGAATTTTATACTCAAACTGGTCAAAACAGGACCTTTATTCAATTTGTTCTTTGAGATCTGACTTATTGAACTTATTTTGAAGTGAAATTTTGGTGATGAATAACAACTTGATTAAGGAAAATCACATAATCACATTGTTTCCTAAGAGTCACCCCATTAGAGGTGACTATTCTAGGTGGGGTGATTTAAGGTTGGGAACCTATTAGGACTTCCACATACCCAAATCACTCCAAATAGTTAAAAAAAATGATAAGAAGAAAACAAGGAGAAAGTTAGTAGATGATTAAGAAGATAATCAAAATAAACAAGAATTTCAACTTTACCCAGCTAGCTCAATGATGCACTTCTTTTTCAAATTTTTCTACTTTTTTTTTGCGATTTTCTTAATTTCTAGGTGTGTTTCTAAATTCTTTTAATTATTAACTTTAAACTCTTTTTGTGTTTTTTTCCTTTTGATGAACTTCTTTTACTTGCTTATTAAGAGTTTTGCTTAGATGAAAAGATCAAGGAGGAGAAGAGTAGTAGAGAAGATGAGAGTGAAGTTGAATTGTGTTTTTTTCAACTTGGTTTTGAAGTACAAAAAGTAGGGTATTTATAGAAAAATGAAGGAGATGTACTAGGGTTTCAAAGAGGTAGAAATCAGATTGTTCACCCAAACAATCTGATTTTCTTCATCCTTAATCACCCTAATGACATCACTCTAATGACATCACCCTAATGACATCATCAAATCTCTTTGGAAACACAAATATTCTTATTCTTTTTTGGATTTTCTCATAAATGAAGCAAAATCAGATTTTCAGAAAATATTCTTCCCTAAACATCCTAATACGTAAAAAAAATGCATTGAAAAACGTGCAAAACCAACTGATTAGGGTGTTGCGCCTAGCACAGGAAGCTGCGCTAGGCACAGCACCTTGCGTTAGGCGCAAGGCCCTGCGTCCGGCGTAGGCCACACTTGTGCGCTAGGGGCACAATCATGCGTCTAGCGCATGATTGTGTGCTTGGCTCACACTCGAATCTGCCGGAAAAAATCCGGATTTCCCCCCTCTTACACATGGGATTTGATTCTTATTCTCACATCTTTTCATGATTCTTATTCTCTAACTAATGGATAAATGATGTGTTTAGTGAATAAAGAATATATTCTTATTCTTTATCCAATGAACAATGACTTGACCATCAAGTAAACTGATTAATGCCGGTTTTGGGATACGACTAAAATCCCGACGCCTAATCGCGACTCGTTTTTATTTTTCTGAAAGACTAACTTACGACAATTAATGAAAACTCGTCAAATTAATAAAGACGAGCATGATTATAATATGAATCATTTTATAAAACGGTGGTTGTAGTTATTTACTACGACTCATGAAAATTATACTTCTAAGACGACAATGTATGACTCATATGCAAACAACGAAAAAATCGTGCGATGGAATGAAACTCGCGCTCCGGGGCGCGCGCTCCACTATCCATGACGATTTCGTTATTTTTATTTTTCAAAACCTTTATTTATCTGAAAAAGGGGTTCTATCCGAAGAAGGGGTTCAAAATTTGGTGTCTACAGATACTATTATTTGGGAATGGGGAAAAGTGTTCGGATGGGGTGATTTCTCGTGTTTGGGACCGAAGTCTGCCAAATCTTTCAGGAGAAGCTCCAAATCTCCATCCTGGGTTGGAATTTAGGTCATGACGTCGGGAGTAGGAACGGGGAGGAGAGACGGAGTAGGCAAAATCGGGGGGTGGGTTCGTGTAAGTTTCCGGGTCATGTGGGGAGTAATATGGTGATTCGGGTCCACGGGGATGGGGTAAATTTTTGGGTTCCCAGAAATTGTCATCATGGTCTAGGTTATGGGGTGGGTCCATACCAAGGGGATAGGGTTCATTTAGGTTAGGTAGGTATTCTAGTAAGTTAACCCTAGTATTTGCGTTGGAAAACCTATCACTTAACCCACATACCTGATTGGTATACAAAGGTGTTGAGCCTGGCCCGTGCACGAAATTGAGTCCGTTAGCTTCAAACTCCCCCATTCGTCGATGGAGTCTATGGTGCGCATCATAAGCCGACAGATGGCATCTACTTGTTGGATGTCCCACATTCCCACAAGCTTTGCAAAACCTAAAAAGCCCCTCGTAGCGAAAGAATACCCAAATCTTTCGACCAGCTTCGAGGGGAACAAAACATCCTGGAATGATGGGTTGTGAGAGATCTATCAAAACACGTGCTCTGAGATATGATTGTTATGTGAGTCCTATCTCTCCGCTTTCCACACTTTTGACATACCCTATATGACGAAGGATATGGATCGTCCAAGAGGATTCTAAGTATTTCCAAGGTAGCCCTTCCACCCTAACCCATAAGCTAACCATATCAAAGTTGATGAGTTGGGGTATTTGAGTTGCAGAACTTGACTAGAACGTGATGAGTCGCCCGTCAATTGTCACCATGTGTTGCAGCACCAAAGCATCCCTATCACTTCGGTTTTCGCACTCTAGGAGGAAGTAGTTTCCAGTGTGTTGGAGTCGACCCGCATTTAACCCAGTGGTGGTTAATTATTTCTGACACAAGATGTATCGGTGGTGGAGCACAATCGATAAAGTATCCCACCACAACTAGTGACCAGTCAGAGACTGGGTGGGAGTGATTTTTTGGTCCACGAATTAAATACCCCATTCGATTAAGGTAGGCGCGGATTATGGGTAAGGATTCTGAGTTGGAAGGAGAGGGAGAAGGGCAAAACATGTTGAGGGAATTTTTTATGGTTTGGTAGGTGAAGTTTTAAAGGGGAGAGTTGAAATAAATGCTGATGAACTAAATACAATAAATGGCTAAGATCTATAAAAAGCTAAGAAAAATATCAGACAAAAGGAATGAAGTACCTGGATGGAGCTTGCATGTTCGCCAGGTGTGGAATTAGGGAGAGCCGACCGATTTTGCAGAAGGCGGCGAGTTTCAGTAACCTGCAGGAGATGCAGAGAATAATTGCCCTAGTGGGCGCTGAGCTCACACACTGTGAGTGAAGATCCCAAGGAAGGATCGCTAGAGAGGATTTTCTCTCTCTAGAATATGAAAGCTAATTTTTTTATCTATAAGAGCTTTTGGTAGTACAATAAATTGTTCTTGTAACTCTTAGAGGATTTTTGGTAGAAATAGAAAGTGTTTGGTAGTATAAGGTGGTGGAAAAATCCCACTTAAATTTTTTTTTTTCAAAGTTGCCTATGGTTTAAAATAGAACAGAGGATGAAACTTCTTTCAAATAATTAGTTTGAAGTGGCAAACGAGTTTCGGGGAAAACTTATAAATCATACTTAATTGACTTATGTGATTCAGAAGATGCAGAAAGAGATAAAAACTAATTCAGAGTTTCGTATTGGACTTTAGTGGCCCAATCTAGTCCACAGAAATTCTAGTAGCACTTCTTACCATATAGGCATAAATAAAATTACCAGCAAATCTATTTTAGTGAACATCAAAAGACTACTTTTACTTAAACTTGGATCAATTTTGATGAAAAAGATCCTAAAAATACCAATTTGTTTAAAATTAACTTTTTAGCGCGATTTAAATAAATCAATTTAAGTTCAACAATTTATAAGGTGATAAAAGCGATTAAAGAAGGTGGTAGAAGTAGAGAAACGAAATCAAGAACTAAAGAGAGAAAATAATGATGAAGTATAATGACAATTTCATTTAAGATAATGTTGGGTATATTATGAAAGAGAGGTAGTATTATTTGGAACTCCTCATCTAGAATAGTAGTAGGTTGGTGTATATATGTTTTGTTAAAGAGTAAGTAAAAGTCAGAATAAAAAATTTATCATAAAAAGAGTCAGTGAAAGATGAACATCAATTTTTTTAATTGAGGAAAGAAAAATGATGATGAACATCAAATTGAATATGTAAAAGAGCGTGAGAGATCATAAAGTGTGTGAGGAAAGGGTTTCGGTGCTCTCTTCATATATTCTGCACATTTTATATTTTGCTTATTTGAAAAAGGTATATAAAAAATATGCAAAAAATGTGATTGCAAGCGCATAAATTTACGTGCTCCTAGCACTTAAAATTTGCATAGAGGAACTAACTATGGGTTAACAACAGTTATTGGCCTAACATCATATAAAGTGTAATATATACACAAATAATTTTGGAATGTTTTCGTCAACAAAATAAAAATTTCGGAATGTAAGAATGGAAAACCTAGTTAAAAGATTTTTGTAATATGATAGTTTTGTAATATGAGAGTTTATGATTTGCATATTCATAGGGCAATTGTACTACGAAGACATGTGGTTGTATTTGTGAGCAATTTGGTACTTGTATGAAGTGAGTCTCACACGTGAGTTGGTAGAAAGTTTTTATGGCGATAAACCTTTTGGTGGTACAATAAATTGGTATAGTTTTTGGAGGGTTTTTGGTAGTAGTAATAGAAAGTGTTTGGTGGTGTAAGGTGGTGGAGAAATCTCCCTTAAATAATTTTTCGAAGGGCCTCCGGTTGGAAAAAAAAAATGTGTGATTGAGAAGATACACAAAAAGAGGAAAAATAAGTCATAGTTCCCCTTATTACTTTATTGAAATTCTTCCAATCTAGTGTTAAGGAATATGAGATTGGATTCAGGGGCAAAATTACTAAGTAACAACCATTGAGATACGTCAAATAAGCTCAAGAAAGCCTCTACTAGCATTTTTTTACCATATATAATCAAATCATGACATTCTAGAAATAAAAAAAATTATAGTGAAGTGATTTTAACAAAGAAAAGCCTACTTTTAATTAAAGTTGGGTTAATATGTGATTAAAGAAGCTTTAAATATCAATTTATCCAAAATTATCTTTTAAGTCGCGATTCAAATAATCCAATTTAAGTTAAGTAGTTTATAACTTATAAGGTGATAAAAGCAATTAAAGAAGGGAGTAGAAGCTGAGAAATGCATACAAGATATATTCACACTTATCTTTTTCGTGCGGAAAATTCACACTTATCTTTTTCCACGGGCATAATACAATATATATCTAAGAGCTTGTTAAAATCTTTAACTTCACTCAAGGGATGGAAAACATTCATCAAAATCTTTAACTTCATTGTCATTGGATTCCCGTGTAGTTTTGCTTAACAAGAGCGTGTTAGAATCACCATTTGCATAAATATGGGACCAGTCATGCAGTCACCAGAGAATCAACATCATAAGGAAACCTCAATAACTATTTTCTAAGTTCAATAGTGTTGAAGCCATGTAGTATGATGAATAACATACACTCTGCTGTAGGTGCCCCAATCATTCTTCAAAACAACAGTGATATCGCCAACCTTACATTTGCAAGTCATCCATATTCTACCATCATTTGGATGACCATACTTATGCACAACAAACCAATATTTATCTTTTTTGAGTCATTATGAAAATTACTAGGCTATATTCTAGTTTAATAAATAGTGTATGGGTATAACCCAAATATGCTAGCAGACCAGTACACATGTCCGCGAACATTATACGAGGACGCGATCATGAGGCCTCCTTAACAACGCTTGAGATCAGTTCAATGAAGTTTCCGACAACACTATTGGCGGCCATATAATAAGACAAGACAGAGGAATCTCTCCTTATGTCAGGCACATCTCAGCCATACACGTGTATAAGGATTACACATCCTGTCAGAGTAATAGTACATCTATAAATAGCCATTTGGTACTATTCTACAGGTACATTCTGAACACCAAATTCTATTATCTCTCTCTATATCCTTAGCGGACATAATACTGACTTGAGTATTGGAGGGGGTTTCCTCGCATCCCCCCGTGGGTAGTTTACGTTTGCTTCCTTGTAGCTACTCACTAGCGGACGCCTACTCCACTCTTAGCGGACCTTTTTGAAGACCGCCATCTATTCCACAATTGGAACAACTTGGCGCTAGAAAGAGATGCCTCCTAATATGTGGGGCAGTCATGGATAACGCAGATAACTTAAGCCCAGTCCCACCAGGATTCACACTAGCTGGTCAGGAGCCAACGGATGCCGGACAAGGGTCATCTCAACCTCCCATTAGCGAACGGATGGGAACCCTTAATTCAATATCAGGGTGCCGGAGAACAATATTGTTCACAAGAACACCAGAGAACAACGTTTCCCAGGTAAACTCTAATGTCGCTGCAAGCTTAGCTCAATTAAGCCAGTTTACTCCTGAATAGTTACAGACTGTAGCCTCCATCTTGCAAGCATAAATGGAAACTCCTCAGCCTACCCCTAATGTCAATGCTAATAAGGACGTTAACGCTAATACAACGCCTAATGTGAATGTCGATCAGATTTGTAAATGACCACGAGTGGGAGCTGGAAAGAACGCTAACAGTACACCGATAAGAAGAATGCTTCCATTCCCTCAAGAAGGACGACAACTGGAAAGACAGCTAGATGAGCCACGATATGAGGAGCAGATTTTGGAGACTGAGGAGGTTAACAATTCTGAGGAAGAAGAAGAGGATCAGGGACACTAACGCCGTGAGTACATCACAAACGCCGCTAGTAACTACTCGGCTGGCGGTCACCTATTAATTAAGCTGAAGCTTTCTCCCTTCGTGCTGGAGATTTTGAATCACCCTATGACAAGAATTAAAATGCCGTCATGCAAGTATGATGGCAGCTCTAATCCGGACGATCACGTTGCATCCTATGAGGGTCACATGTACCTATATACTCAGGTGGACGCTATCTGGTGCAAAATATTCCCGTCCACGTTGACTGGAATTACTCAGACTTGGTTCAAAAGTATCAAGCCAGGCACCGTTTCTAGTTTATGTCAGCTTTCATCAATGTTCACCACTAATTTCGTGAGCAATAGGCGCCGTGAACACACTACTGGGGAATTTCTATCCATCAAGCAAGGAGAAACTGAATCTCTTCGTGACTTTATGGGCCGTTTTAATGTGGAAGCGGTCACCATCCCATGGTTACAGGAAGACGTGGTGGTTTTGCCCTTAATGACGGAATTGAAGGAAGGATTCGCATTCAGAAGCTACCTGGGCCGACCAAAAAATTCATGTCCTTAGGACCAGTGCTTGGCAAAGCCAATGATTTTATAAGAGGTGGGTAATTTGATAAGGATGC
This sequence comes from Beta lomatogona, assembly GCA_947646795.1. Lineage (NCBI taxonomy): Eukaryota > Viridiplantae > Streptophyta > Magnoliopsida > Caryophyllales > Amaranthaceae > Beta > Beta lomatogona. The sequence goes on from CANSNZ010000981.1 coordinate 4,777,755, forward strand.
AAGCAGTCAGCATCGCGAGCCTGAGAAGAAGAAGGAAGAAAAGGATAAAGATAAGGGCAGTGATAGTGATCGCGGTCGAGACGAAAGAAGGCAAAAATCATATATGATCAAAAACGAAAATGACCGGGAAATAAATGATTGATAAAGGAGTGACCGCGAAGATAAATTTGATGAGTGCACACAGCTGACAATGCCAAGAGATCAGATGTACACTATGAACAAGGACAATGATAAGTGGCACCGTCCGAAAAAGATGTTCCCAAGAACTTTGATGCGAGCAACTGGTGTGATTTCCACAGAGATCACGATCACATGACAGAGGATTGTAAACATTTGATAAGGAGAGGCTACTTCACACAATATAAATCTCATACTAGTAGAGGAGATCTTGTGAGATCCAACAATCAAAGCGTTCAGTGTCGGCTGGGAGAAATACATGTGATCAGTGGCAACCCTATCCATGGTGGAAGTGTGAACGGCGAAAATGAGAGTTTGAAAGAATTCAGGCACTAAGTAAATTTAAACGATAATCTATGTTAGAGGAAGCCGCCAACCATGCCAACAATGTCATTTACCGTGGAGGACGCGAAGCATGTGGCATATCCTTATGATAACCCTCTTGTGGTCACTTTGAAAGTTTTAAATTGTCTGATTCAAAGAATTTGGTGGATGGGGGAAACTTGGCCAATATCTTGTTCTTGTCAACTTTTGAGAAACTGATGATTGAACGAGAACACTTGGAGCATACAACACCATCGTGGGAAGGTCGTTTGTCCACTACGTCCAAGGAGTAGTATCAACCAACCATCAGACAATGTTGTATGTATCCAATCAAGGTACGACAACATAGTTGAGAGGAAATCAAGAAATAGCTAAACCATGCTATTTGACGGCTCTGAAGTAGCGGGCAAGGAGAATTCCAATCGAAGATCTGAGCCGCCAACAGGGAAGGAGAAGAAAGCAAAAGAAAAGCAATGGCAGACGAAGAAGATTATGAGAAGAAAGACGAGAAAGTGATGGAAGTAACCAAGGAAGAATTGGAAACCAGACCTGATGATCTGCCAAGGCCCAAGCCTGTGCGAATCAAAGCAAGAGACGCTGGGTGAAGATCAGACAAGGACGGTCGTTGTCGGAACGCATATGGACCCAAAGGTCAGTGTCAACCTGGTGACTCTCCTACGAGAAAACGCTAATGTATTTGCATTCTCGGCGGATGAGATGTCGGTAATAGACCCGACCATGATGGTCCATCGTCTGAATGTCGACAGCACAATCCTTCTTGTCAAGCAAAAGAAATTAAATTTTTTAGTTGAGAAAAACAAGGCCATTAAGGATGAAGTAGGTTAATTGTTGGCGGTCGATTGCATTGAAACTTGTGATTATCCAGATCATCGTTGTTATGGTAAAAAAAGCCAATGGCCAGTGGTGGATGTAAGTGAATTTCACAGATTTGAATAGGGCCTTCCCCAAGGACTGCTACCCTCTACCGAGAATAGACAAGTAGTAGAGTCTACTAGCGGTCATGCGTTGCTATCCTTCATGGACGCATTCTCAAGATATCATCAAATAAGTCTTTTGGAGGCCGACAAGCAAAGCTGCATTCATCACGGATTGTGGAGTATACAATTAAAAGACAATGCCGTTTGAACTCCTTAGTGCTGAAGCAACATATCATAAGCTGGTCGATAAAGTCTACGCGGACCAGAAGGGGAGGAATATAGAGGTATACGTAGACGACTCTATCGTCATGAGCAAAACTAACCGCGAAGACTTGGAAGAAACTTTCAATACTCGAGAAAATATAAGATGACGCTCAACCCAAAGAAGTGTATCTTTGGAGTAAGAGCTGGAAAATTCCTAGAATTCATGGTAAGTAAAAGGGACATAGATGCGAATCCTGACAAAGTTCGTACAATCATGGATTTACCTGAACCAAAAAGTGTCAAAGACATTCAGAGGCTAACAGGAAGAATGGTGGCCCTTAGTCGTTTCATTTCCAAGTCAGCGGACAAAGCTTTGCCTTTCTTTGCATTGCAAAGGGGAAACAAGAAATTTCAGTGGGGTGGGGTGAAGAGCAGAGTAAAGCTTTCTTGGCGGTCAAAGAGCTTACCTACTAACTCGAGGCCTAAAACAAGGGATGTGTTACAACTGTACATATCAGCCTTATTACCTAAAATTTTTGCGACCGTTCTGTTGGTTGAGAAAGAGAAGAAGCAACAACCTATTTACTTTGTCAGCCATGTTCTTAACGGACAAGAGAGTCGTTATCAGCTGATAAAGAAAATGGCGTTAGCCGTGATTATTGCTGCGAGGAAGCTTAGGCCGTACTTCGACTGTCATCCCATTCACGTCTTAACAAATCAGCCGTTAGAAAAAACATTGCAAAAGAGGGATAGTTCAGGCCGTTTGTTAAAGTTGGCCGTCATATTCTTAGAGTATGATATACAGTACAAGCCCTGGACTGCCATCAAGGCATAGGCCCAGGTAGATTTCATTGTTGAAGCATCGTATGAAGAAGAGGAGTAGGTCGACTTTGAACGTTAGGATTTGACGACTCCTCTTCCTTTAGCGGATTAGGAGTGGCATTGTAATGACTAGCCCATAAGGAAACATTTTTTTAGTACGCCATCAAATTTGCTTTCCCGGCATCAAATAATGAAGCTGAATATGAGGCAGCCATTGCCGACTTAAAAATGTGTTTAGCATCGCAATTGGTTAACGGTCAGTAAAAGAAGAGTTTGAAGTTAGGGAAGCCAACATGCAGAGTTATGTGGAGAAAGCCAAGGAAATGATCGCTCAGTAGAACTATTTTGAAGTTCAAGGAATTCCGAGGGCCGAGAACACTAAAGCGGATGCCTTGTCCAACTTGGCTAGCAACACAGAAAAGGTCGTGACTGTGAATAGTGTGAATTAGCTGGGAGAATGGTTCAACAAATTGGTAGCGTAGAAGATAACGGAATCTGACCCACAGAACTTCATGCACTAGTGGAAAAACAAGGAAGGGCTGCGGTCAAAACAGCCCTAAGGGCTGCGTTTTTGGCCAGCAGCCCTTTCCATAGCAGCCCTTCAATAGATAAGAAGGGCTGCGGTTTTTAACCGCAGCCCTTCACAACGATGGGTTGCGGTTCAGGCCCAAAACGCAGCCATTCTAAGCTTGAAGGGCTGCGTTTTTGGCTTAAACCGCAGCCCTTCTCTAAATGAAGGGCTGCGGTTTTTAGCCTAAACCGCAGCCCTATTAAAGTGAAGGGCTGCGGTTTAGGCCTAAAACCGCAGCCCTTCACAATCAGTTTTTTTTAAAAAAATAAATAAATTAAATATGCAAGCCCCCTGCATCCCCACAGCCCCCGCCACCCTCGGCCAGCCCCCTACCACCCCCCCCGCCACTACCCCCGCCACCCTCGCCCACCCCCTCCCACCCTCGCCCACCCCTCCCACCCCTTGCCACCCTCGGCCATCCCTCGCGCCCCACCCACCCCCACTGCCCCCCCCCACCCACCCGCCACCCCCCCCACCCCAACCCCCCCACCCCCGCCATCCCCATCCCCCCACCCCCGCGGTCCCTAGCCCCCCCCCCCACCCCCGCCACCCCCGCACCCCCGCCCCCAAAGACACCCCCGCCCCCACCCCCGCCACCCCCTGCCGGCCCCAAAGACACCCCTCGCTCCCCCCCCCGCCAGCCCCAACCCCCCACCCTCGCCACCCCCCCACCCCACCCCCCCCTGCCAGCCCACACCCAGCCCCCCCCCCCCCCGCCCCCAAAGACACCCCTGTCCCCCACCCCCCGCCACCCCCAACCCACCCGGCCTCGCCCCCACCCCCTGCCCAGACCAGCCCACCCCACCCCACCCCGCCCGCCCCCCCTGCCCCCCACCCCCACCCCCCGCCACCCCACCTCCTCCCACCCCACCCCACCCCCCCCCCGGCCCCACCCCCCCCCCCCTGCCACCCCCTGCTAGACCCAGCCCACCCCCAGCCCCTCCTCCCCCCCTGCACCCAACCCCCACCCCACCCCCCACCCCCGCCACCCTCGCAGACCCAGCCCACTCCTGCTAGCCCCACCCCCCCCCATGGCCCACGTGTGGGACGCCAACAACCATATAAACCTTGCAAATTCGTCTGTGGTGAAGGCCCTCAAACGTGGTGTGTTATTCATATAAACCTTGCAAAACAACCAAGGAATAAACACATAATATAAGAATTCAATCATTTACCGTAGTTAGTAGTTCTAAAAAATGACATATACCTTCCCGAAATTCAATCAAAAACAAATGCAAGCCTAAAACTCTATACACTAGTTATATTATACCTTATATTATCATTTTCAAAAAGAAAATGGAGTTAAATGACTCGAGAAACATGAATTGGAGGCGAAAAGGCAAAAATAGGGCTAAAATCACATTTATGTTCCCGATATACAACCAAAAACAAATGCACGCCTAAGAATCTACATAATAGTTACATTATGCCTCATATTATCATGTTCAAAATGAATTTGGGGTTAAATGAAGCGATAATACGAATTGGACGCGAAAAGGCAAAAATAGGGCTAAAATGCCCTTTTCGTTCCTAAAATTCAGCCTACAACAATTGCAAACCTAAAAATCTACACAATAGTTACATTATGCCTCATATTATCATGTTCAAAATGCATTTGGGGTTAAATGACTCGATAAGTACGATTTGGAAGCAAAAATGCAAAACTAGGCCTAAAAGGACCTTTTCGTTCCCGAAATGCAACCAACAACAAATGCAAGCCTAAAACTCTACACAATAGGTACATTATACCTCATATAATCATGTTAAAAAAGAATTACAAATTGGAGAAATTACACAGACCTGAGTTTATGTCTCATGATTTATTGACCTTCCGCCGTTTCTTAGGATCCTCAAGTACATGTATCCCTTCCGTGTGATCTACACGCATACAGTTCTCCGACATATTCACATCATCTTCCACACTATTTTCAGGATAGGTAAAAGGGGGGAGGTCCTCAAATGCATCATATTCTTCCTCATTATCAACATCACCAATACCGAGGATACTCCTTTTACCAGGTACAACAATTGACCACTTATTATCAGCAGGATCAGTTACAAAAAAAACTTGCTTACCTTGTGATGCAATTACAAATGGCTCCTCAGTTTCACGTAGACGACTAAGGTTAACAAGAGTGAATCCGCAAGGATCATCTTTTCTTACGCAACGTCGATTATCGTCAACCCACTTGCAACACAAGAGGCAAATATTAAAAGTACAGTAGTCCAGCTCCCATATTTCTTCTATTCGCCCATAATAATTGCTTTCAGCATGTACAGGCGACTTATCCTTCGAGCTTGCGTATTGTGTAGCTGACGCCACAAGTGAAACACCACTATTTTGTTGCGATGTTGACTTCAGATCTTGACGTTCAGTCCAAAACGTATACCCATTAATATCATAACCCTCATAAGAGCGTACAGCTTCACGAGGACCAAATGCTAACCACTTGACTGTTTCAGGAACACTTTCATCCAAATCATTCACTACTCGTTTATGAAACCAATCCATGAAAGTCTTGTTATGCATTTGCATCAATGCCCTAACTCCTTTTCCAGGATTGCTAACACGTAATTCCTCCATATGTTCATTTAAATAAGGATGGACAGCTGCTATGTGATGCAATACAAATAAGTGAGCTTGTTTACGCTTTTCTACGGAAGGTGTGATCAATTTTGAACCAATTGTGCCCTTGCCCTCAAGTCTGCCCTCGTGTCAGGATGTCGGAAGTCCAACAGGATCAACACTAGCAAAATACTCAGCCACAAAATTACTGATCTCTTCACCCACAATCCCTTGAATTATACTACCTTCTGGTTGTGCAGGATTCCGAACTTTATCCTTCAAAGTGCCCATATATCTCTCAAAAGGATAGCACCACCTCAAAAACACTGGACCACACAGCTTAATTTCTCGAGCTAGATGGACAATGAGATGGACCATAATGTCAAAGAATGCGGGGGGAAAAAACATCTCAAATTTGCATAGAGTTTCAACTACTCTGGCCTGCAAGGAATCGAGAGTCGACGGTTCTAGGACTTTGCTGCATATTGTATGGAAAAATGAACAAAGTTCGGTAATGGTGTGCCTCACATGCTTTGGAAGTATCCCACGAATTGCAATCGGTAAGAATACTTGCATTATGACATGACAATCGTGAGATTTCATACTCGATAACTTCAATTCACCATTTAAGGTAACAAACCGCTTCATATTCGATGAGTAGCCAGTTGGGACCTTAATGCCATACAATGCCTCGCAAAAAATCCGTTTCTCTACACGTGACATCGTGTAGCAAGCTGGTGGCAAATAATTCTTCTCCGAATCCTCCACCTTCTTTTTACTTTTCTGAGTTTCATCATCAACCCTTTCCTCCACTACTTTCTTCTTCCTTCCGTCCCTTTTCTGAGCCCACAACTCTGGTCGAAGCCCCTGTTTTTCCAAGTAAAGTCGTGACGCCTTAACATCTTTTGTCTTGCCCGGAATATTCATAAGTGTCGCAAGAATAGCTTCACAAACATTCTTCTCTATGTGCATGACATCCAAACAATGTCTGACCTTTAGATCTTTCCAATATGGGAGTTTCCAAAAAATGGACTCCTTTTTCCATAATACCGTAGGTCGATCAACCTCACTAGCACGTTTACCAAAGATTGTTTCAATGCCCTTCACCTGATTATAAACTTCATTACCAGTTAATGGTCTATGAGCAACTTCTTCTTCAACCGTCCCATCGAATGCCTTCTTCTTAAACCTATAGGGATGGTCGCGTCTGAGGTGCCTTCGTGTGCGCATATACACATGTTTGCAGCCCTTAAGGTGTGTAGATTTCATGTCATCTACACAAATTGGGCAGGGTTGTTTTCCTCTCGTCTTATACCCAGATAAGTTCCCATAAGCTGGATAATCGTTCATAGTACAAAAAAGCATGGCACGCAGAGTGAACATCTCATTAGCATACGCATCAAATACTAACACTCCTTCGTTCCACATCTTCGTAAATCTTCAACAAGCGGCCGGAGGTATACATCAATGTCATTTCCAGGTTGTTTGGGCCCCGATATAAGAAGCGACAAAGATCATGTACTTGCGTTTCATGCACAACCAAGGAGGCAAGTTATAAACCACTAAGACCACTCGGCCATGTACTATGCTGCGAACTGAGATTGCCAAAAGGGTTCATGCCATCCGTACATAATCCAAGCCTCAGATTCCTATCGTCATTACCAAATGCCTTATGCACCCTGTTGATACTTTTCCACTCAGGCGAATCAGCCGGATGCTTGAGCAAACCGTCTTTCTTCCTACAATCTGCATGCCACCTCAAATTCTTCGCATCTCCTAGAATTGAGAACATGCGCTTAAATCTAGGTATTATGGGTAAATACCACAACACCTTAGCTGGTGGTCCTTCACTACCTCCAGCTCCTTCACGCTTGTACCTCGACAATCCACAACGTGGACACTCATGTGAATGCTCATACTCATTACGATAAAGCACACAATCGTTAGGACAAGCATGTATCCGCTCGTACTCTAAACCGAAAGGACACATCAGTTTCTTCGCATAATAGTACGACTTTGGCAGTTCATTTCCATCAGGGAGCATATCAGCTAAAACTTCCAACAACGATGTGAAACTAGAGTCCGTCCAGCCAGCTTTCGACTTAATGTTGAACAGTGTTATCACCGCGGAAAGTTTGGTGTACTTTGTACAACCTAGATACAACGACTTTTCAGCAGCCTCAGACATAGACTCAAAAATACGAGGTCGTTTACACGACTGATCTTCAACCTCGTGTATCATCTCGTCTACCCGATCCATATCATCATCTGCAAACTCATCATCCAAATTCTCATCCCCGAACTCATCATCCTTCTTTTCTTCACATACATCGTTCATTACTCTAGAGCTTCCTATATACTTCCCCTGCTCACCATGCCAAACCCATACGTGGTATTGAGGCCTAAACCCACGACGAAAGACATGCTCCCTAACCACATGTATACTACTAACCTTGCTCACATTTCTACAATCGAAACAAGGACAATAAAAGTTGATCGCTCCGAGAGGATGCTTGATATTGTAATGCGGTTGTACGAGAATTTCGAGACCCCTTTCACAAACTCAATCGATTCACGAATACCATACATCCAAGTACGATCCATCTCATTCAAGAAGACCTCTAATAATTAAACACAACCATTCATTATAATGCATCAATCATTATTTAAGTACATACACTCACATATCATCATATCACACACGTATAGAGCAATGTAAGATAGTGACATGTTCAATTGTATGCATGCAGCCGAAGGTCCTTATCACTCCAACCTAACCCATCCTTGGACGTCTAATCTCACTAGTGAATGTGTGCCAACTTTTCAATTCTAAGGAAAATCCGGCAGCATTTCCCTACAGTTCTCCAACTACACAATGTAGATAATTGCTTATCTACATATGTACCCAGAGAACAATGTAGAGAAACGATGAGCCAAGATTTTCCTCAGAATTGAAAAGAAGACACACATTCACCACCTAAGTGAGATCAAACGTCCAAGAACAGTCCCAAACCGGGGACTATTCAAGACTTACTCCTAATGAGTAAGTCTTGAACGGGTATCTAGGCATATGATGACAATTCAAACAACTTGTAGATTTCATAGCTAAATTACATTGCGTTTTCATACAATCTCATATCAAGAAATCTACATACATTATAAGAAATACATATATCAATAAATTATCATAACTTAATCAAATTGAATCACATGACAACTTTGTCTCATCAACAAATTAAATCAAACAAAAAAGACAACGAAATTAAACTAGTTACCTCTTAACACCAATGATAAGCAATGAAGAGAGTAGAGATAGTTGGAACTTTATTTGCCTTCCTAAGCCTCTTCTTCCTACAATTAACAAAACCCACATTGCACATTAATCATTTAATTCAATTAAGAAAAACAAAACTAACTTAAAAACATTAATTCATACTTAACTAAGCAAAAAATTAGCTAAACCCAAGCGCTAGCAATGAAGAAAGAGTAGGACAGTGGTGGTGGTAGTTGTTGCTGCCACTTGTGGGTGGTGGCGCTGCGTAGTGGTGGAGGAGCTCCACACCCTAAACCCACTCAAATGGTGGAGAAGAGAAGAGAAAAGAAGAAAAGAGAAGCTAAGAGAAGAGAAGAGACGTGAAGAAAGAGAAGGGTTGTGGTGGTGAAGCAATGTGGGTGCTCCGGCGTCAGGGCTTCGGTAGGGCGTTAGGGTTAATGTGCGAGTGAGTGAGAGGGAGGGCAAGGGGTTTTTCGATCGTCAAATGCGTGTAAGGGAGGGAAATTTAGAAAATATGTCTACCTACTGTGTGTGCGCGCAAAATTGGAGATATGGTGGGATCAGAAGGGCTGCGGTTAGTCTAGGAAACGCAGCCCTTCGTTTATGAAGGGCTGCGGTTAGCCTCAAAACCGCATCCCTTCATACTGCATGAAGGGCTGTGTTTTCTTGTTAACCGCAGCCCTTCAATAAAAGGGCTGCGGTTTCTAAAGAAAACGTAACCCTTCATACAAGAAGGGCTGCGTTTTTAGTAAAACGCAGCCCTTCTTGCGCAGCCCTTCCCTTTTTTCCCCAAGTGATGGAGGCTAGAAAATTAAATCGACAAGCTAGTTGGCACTTCATCTATCAAGATGAATTGTACAAGAAATCTTTCAGTCTACCATTGCTAAAATGTGCAACAGCCTGGGAATCCACCCCCGGATATTATTTCAGGAAATGGATAGAGGCAGAGCCGATAGTGAAGATAAAGGCAAATCAGGTTAAAAAGTTCATTTGGTAGAACATCATGACCAATTTCGGAATTCCAATGGCAATTGTCTTTGACCATGGCGTCGAATTCGATTGTCGTCCCGTACATGCATTCTTGTAAGAGTTGAGGGTAATATTCGCCTATTCAGCTGTCTGTTGGCCTTAGAGCAATGGCCAGGTAGAAGGTGCGAACAAGCAGATTCTAAATGCTCTCAAGAAGAAACTTGATGAGTTCAAAGGGGCTTGGCCCGATATGGTGCCAGCGGTCTTATGGGCCAACAGGTTCGAGAAGGAATCAAATGGAGAAAGCATGTTTAAACTGGCATTTGGAATTAGAGGTTGTGTTACCAGTAGAAGTTAGCTTACCTTCTTACCGGATCAAGCACAGTGATTTGGAAAACAATGACCATGCTATGAGAGAAAACATGGATTTCCTGCCATAGATAAGATTGATAGCGGAGCTGAAAGCAGCCGCGTACAAGGACGTATAGTAAGGCTTATAACAAAAAAGTCCTAGAAAGGCCGTTAAAGGTCGAAGATATGGATTTACGCAGAACAAACGCCACTGGTAAAGCCCACACATAGGGAAAGCTCACAGCTAACTAGGAAGGACCTTATGTTATTGCCAAAGAAGTTGTTCCCGGCTCATTCATTCTTAAGGGCATGGAAGGCAAAAAGTTGAAGAATTGTTAGCATACTAAAAAAGTATTATGTCTAAACTGTAATGAATGTAATGGGCCAAGAGCCACTTCTATGTTGGAATAATACAAACTGATAGTTAGCGTCCCATTTATTGTGTATTATTGCTTTTTAGATTAGTACAAGAATCAGCCATATAACAGGGCCAAGTACGAGTAAAAGCCATACAACATGCTAAGTACACTAACGACCGTATAACAGGCTAAGTACAAGTAAAAACCATATAGCAGGCTAAGTACGTTAACAACCATATAACAGTCGAAGTACAAAAAAAAGCCATATAACAGGCTAAGTACGTTAACGGCCATATAGCTGGACAAGTACAAAAACAAGCCATATAACAGGCTAAGTACATTAATGGCCATATAACAGGCCAAGTACGAGAATAAGCCATACAATAGGCTCAATACAACGACCATATAACAGGCTAAGTGCAAAAATAAGCCATATAATAGGCCGGATACGCTAACATCCACATAACAGGCTAAATATGTTAGCTGCCAAATAAAGCTAAGAGCGTTAGCAACCAAATAACAGACTAAACACTGTGTTACCCGATTTTTTACTGTCTTAATTAATGGTATGAATCTTACAAAAGTCTCTCATTGGACTATGAGTTTTAGAAAACTTTGAAGTCGCCACCCTATTAGTATCTGAATAGGGACAGATTTATTTAATTAATCGTTCTAAAATCAATTTTTAAGAAATATGACTTCATATGAATAAGGCTCTTTCAAAATTGGTCTTTCATACCATGAGATAGGGTTCGGGTTTTAGGTTAAGAGGTGCGAACATCTAGAACTCGTCTCCTCTTCCGTTCTACAGAACAGACTCTTACTAAATGCGTTATTTTCCATTTTAATGTAATCATGACTATTCAAAAGAAAGAAAAATCACATAATTTGCACATATACACTTCAATCATTTTTATTTTTTAGAGTCAATATATCATTTGTACATGGTAGGTTTGAGCACCGAAGTTGCACTACGTACCAATCATTGTGGGATTGGAATCCACTCATGGATCAAAACCCTCGTAGTTCGATCCTATGTCTCACCCTAAATGGCCAATTCCATTGGGGAAGAAAAAGGAAAGGAAAATATATTATGAATAACTCACCTTGTAGAATTAGACAAATCTATTAGGAATAAGATAATCACTCCAATTAGTGATTGAAACGAGGTTAAGGGATAATAGATTATGAATAACTCACCTTTAGAATTGGACACACCTATTAGAAATGAGGTAATCACTCCAATTAGTGATTGAAATGGGAATTAAGATAATCACCTTAATTAGTGATTAACTATGGCTTAAGATAATCACCCTATTTAGTTATTAAAGATGAATTATTAAATTAATCACCTTAATTAGTGACAAAAATTTAAGAGGATTAAGATAATCACCTTAATGAGTGATTAAGAATGGAGGTTAAGATAATCACCCTAATTAGTGATTAAACTCAAGAGGAAAGATATCACCTTGATTAGTGATTAAAAATGAAGGTTGAGAAGTAATCAATCTAATTGGTGATTATTCAAGGTTTAAGATAATCACTCGAATTAGTGATTGAAATGAGAACAAAAATAATCGCCCTAATTAACGATTATTCAAGGTTTCAGATAATCACTCTAATTAGTGATTAAATATGAAAGGTTAAATTAATCACCTTAATTAGCAATTAAAATAAAGGTTAGGATAATCACCTCAATTAGTGATTAAACTTAAAAGGAAAGATAATCACTTTGATTAGTGATTAAAAATTTCTTAAGATAATCACCCTAATTAGTGATTCAATAGGAAAGATTAAAGTAATCACCCTAATTAGTGATTAACCAAGGTTTAAGATAACCACCCTAATTAGTGATTAAATGAAGAGTTTAAATTAATCACCCTAATTAGCGATTAACCAATGATTGGAGATAATCACCCTAATTAGTGATTAAATGAAAGGTTTGACTTAATCACCCTAATTAGCTATTAATCTAGGATTGAAATAACCACTTTAATTAGTGCACAAGTTTATAATTTTCAAGAGGTCTTAGAAAAAGAAGTTTGCTTCCTAATTGAAGGCTTTTGGATGGATGAGGAATAATCTTAATTGAAAATTATTAAGTCATTTTGAGAAAAATGATCAATTTGAGATAAAAGTTGGAGATTGTGTTTGGCTAATCGGAATTTGGCCATTTAAAGTGAGACACGTGAAACGACCTAAAATCAATTCGGAGATCATAATTACCAATCTAATTATGTCAAATTATGATTGATCCTTTGCAGATGGAGAACAGATTTTAAAATGTAAGATGGGTCATCATACAATTTAACTTAGTTAAATTTGCAAATTTTAATCTTAATTGAGATTGAGTCATTTAATTCATATACTATGATATATTAGGCCCAACATGTAAAATTTATAACATTGGTTGCTCATTTTATTTAAAATAATTGTGGAATTATTTATGAAAATTATGCATAAACATCTCCATATTTTTCATTAATGAGTGATGTAAAAACTATTTACAAAGAAACTATTTTTACAACAATATTTACAAATTCTATGATCTATACAAGTATTCAATCTTGATCTTCTCCATGATGCTCCTTGATCTTTATCCTCTTGAATGGGCTTTGGAATTCATGTTCATTTGTAAATTTATGAAAATTAGATTATTGACAAAGGATATTTTGGTCGTTGGACAAAACACCTAAGGTCAAACTACCTAACTAGTTCACTAACCTAGGTAAAGTGACAAGCAAGGGTAATTCTTCCACAAGGACTACAGAACATCAACATGTGTTAACCAAACAATAAGCTAGGCCGAAAAATAGTCGGGAGGTGTCAATTACCAACAAAAGTCTATTAAACTAAACTAACAACCAAAGATCAAATAGGATTATGGAAAGGGATCCAACACCAACCAATCATTATTTAGGCAATTAGAACGGTGAAACATGGAGGAAAGAAAACCAAGCAACTAACTGAGGTTATTGACTCATAACTAGCTCTAAACCCTCTCCCAAGGGTGCATAAAACTACCTAAGTCACATAACTAAGCCACTCTCATGGTCTCAAACATGCAACCAAGGGATAATCACAATGTCAATCCACAAAACCCTCACTCAAATCCCACTCTCATGAGTAATTTAGCTAGATAATAGCATAAATGTCAACCTTAATCTCCTCTCTCGATTTGATTAAGGTATCAATAAAACAAACATCCAAGTGGCCAACTAGAATGCAAGCAAATAGTAATCATGCTATTAATCAATTAATAAGCCCAATCAAACCCCCTAATATCATATTCCAACACCCAAATCAATCATTGTTAGGTTTTCACCCAAACCCTAACCAACAAACTACTCCATGAATACAAAAATGATGACTTTAGAGAAATTAAGCACTAATAACATGATAATAATCATTAAACTAACCATAAACTAAACAAAATAAACCACATATAATTAAACTAAGTATGAACAATTAATCTAAGGAAAACAATTAAAATAAGAAACAAAACAGGAAAGAGAGTAAGAAATTCTCATTGATAGATGAAAAGAAAACTTCAAATCTTCTTGTCACTAGATGATTATCCAAAATCTTCCCTTTTTCATTAATTTCCTCACTTTCTCTCTCTAGGTTTTGAGACTTTCTCTCACTTAAAATCCTAATCTAAGACTAATTGAGCATAATCCTCCCTCAACTCGGGTCTCCCCTCATAAATTATGGATGAGTCCTATTTATATGTACAACTCTTACATCATTAATAAGTCGCGGAAATAACAGAGCTGTCCGGAAAATTTGAAAGGAGTGGACGCTCCATTATAAATAGGAGCTGGCGCTCCTAAGGAAACTGGTATTGGCATAAAGTTGGAGCGACCAGGGAGCCACCAGGGAGCGGGCGCTCCAAATAACAAGGAGCGGGCGCTCCTCTGAAAAAGGGAACGGACGCTCCTAAGAAAACTAGGCAAACAGTTCAACTTCAAATGGCCATAACTTTCTCGTTATTCATCTAAATCAAGCATGTGACCTATTGTTCGAAAGCTAACGAGCCAAATTTTAATCTTCAATTTGATTCATTGCAAGATGATTTGTGGTCTGTAAGGTATGGTCGTTCGAAGTGGACCATGTTGTGAACTTTGCTTCTTCAACTCCCATTTGCCTTCGTTCGTTCATTATTCAGACATCATAAAATAAAGTACTCCCATTTGACTGATAAGTGACAATCATAAAATACCAAGTACATAACTTATTAGCAGACATCATATAGCTGAAATCGCAAAATTTTATTACTATACTCAAGTAAAGTTACTGGCTTGGCGACCAACTACAGGCAAAATTAGAAGGCAACCAACAAAAAGGCATTCGAGTTATAATAAAGTACTTGCAATTCAAAGATTAGATAATATTCAAAAGATTACAAGTCATAAACTATTCGAAGAGACAGAACAACTAATAGATGGTCGCCAAAAGCTTCAAAGGACGTTGACTGATCATCAGCAGCAGGTCGAGGATCCATATTAGCAATAGCGTCCTCACTGCAAATGAACTCCTACCCCTCCAAAGGCTGATCATGCTGATTGTCATTAAAAGCAATCTCTATCTCGGTCCAATTGAAACCAGGATAAGTTCGGCAGACACACCTCATAGAAGCCACCCAACCACCATCATACCTTTCTTGAAGGGCATCTACATAATCATCAGACAACTTAAATTCAGCAACTGCACTGGCGGCCCCTTCTACTCTAGCCTGATCAACAACAACACTTCTTTCAACTAGGGCAGCCTTGAGCTCTCCAGTCAAAATTTTCACTTTTTTCTCGGAGTCCAGTAGCTGATTTGTCTTGAGCCTTAGCTGCTTTAATTCCTCCTCTATGGGAACCTAAGCTACGACCTTATCTTCCAGATCCTTCTTAGCTTTGACGGCTTCACCTTCTGCCCTCTTCAGATGCTCCTGGAAATCATCACTCGACCGCTTCACTTTCTTGAAGGAATTGCTCAATTAACTCTAGGGTAGAGTTGTTAGCCTGCACTAGGACAACAAGCTTAAAAAAAAAAGAAATGATGAAGTAATTTTAATATGAAAACATACCACAGCTGGTCGTGAGCAAGCTTCGCGGCCAGAGCTACCAGCGAGTCAGCTGGGCGGTCAAGAGGCAGTTGCATTCCCTTTAGAATCCGATATCCCAGGTGGCCACCCGTCTCCGGGATGTCAGTATAAATGAACTCATATTCTTTGACGTCTCAAACAGGCACAATGGGGAGCCGAGAGGAAGCAAATCTAACAGCATCACTGAGAATTATCTGCTTCTTCTCAATCCACTCGTTGAAAGACACCAGGAGAAAGGTTCGACAAGAAGCTAGGCGTCTGCATAAATTCAGCTAACTTCCGCCTAATAATGGAGGCCGAGCCAGACAACCATGTTACAACAGTATTAACTTGGCTGGCAAGATTCTCAGTTATCTTCCCCTCGGGGACGACAATAGCTATTGAGTCAGCTACTTCAACAATATTTTCAGCAGGGTTGGAAATCTCTAACTCCTGCCTTTTATTGGCAACCAAGTTTGCTTCAACGGGATCATGTGCCCGCCAACGAGTTAAATCACCCCGGTTAGTAGTAAGGCAAACGAGTGACATGGGGGGGCACCTGTGACAGCAGCAGGAGTTGGCTGACCGTGCATGGTGTCATAGTCGTTGGCTAGGGCATCTGGATGCTTGTTATAGTATCCATGTTGTCGTCTACATCGAGAATCTCAAAGTCTAGGTTTTTAAAACTTACCAAAAGAGAGATAAATCAAATCATTAGTGGTGTTAATAAAAATACAAGAAAGTGGACTGATCCGACAACACACTTACCATCACCATCAGTGTGACAAAGAAGTATGGTCGACAAGTGTATGTTCCTAAGAATGTACTTTATATTAGGAAGCCATATCTTGGGATCCTTAAAAGGAACATCCTTCCTATCCTCTTAGACGTAATGACCTCCTCGCAGTCAAAGTAATCATAAGCCTCAAGTTCTGCTACAGATAAGGGGAGAAGGGGAGCATCCTCCATATGTGGATATGGTTTAGTGAAATGGCGATTCACGGGAAAATTGTCAGGGACCTGCAACTAGAAGAAAGTGTCTTGTCATCCCTTCAGACTGATAAGTCTCTATTTTATACATGTTATTTGTCCATTATATTACTTTTTGGTATAAGTTCTGAGACTTATAATAGATTTTCTTCTTATATTTTGACGTTTTAAGAGTTAACTTACTTGAGTGATAAAGTTGATTTAAAATATGAAAAATGCGCATAATAAATGACTTGCTTGATTCTAGTACTACTTATACATACTAATTTGATTTATTTAATATTTATAATAGTAGTATATTTTTACTGTGCAAATATCTTATTTTAAAGCTCTTTACTTTATTGATTTGTTTGTAGGTGAAATAAGAAGAAGAAAAGAAAAAAAGGGAAAACCTTTCTTCCCTTGTCCAAAAGACCAACAGCAATCATGGGCCAAAACAAGAAGGACGGAGGATTGAAAAGAAAGAAAAAGCCTAACCTAAGACTGATGACAAAAGAACAAAAGAAAGGAAGGGTGGCAGTTCACAAAAGATGAAGCTCAATGTTGTCTCACAGCCACGTACAACATTTAAAGAAATAAAAAGTTTGGATGTTGGGCCAAAGAGTGAGAAGGAGCCACGCAGGCAGGAGGAAATTAAAAAAAGAAAGACCTAAATGGAGGTATAAGAGGCAGAACAGAAGGCAGTAGCACAACAGAGAGACGAGGGGATTGGAGACGCCAGACGAAGAACATAAAGCGTCGTTCATCTGATTCTTCATCGGAATCTGGAGTTTCTTTCTCTCTTCTCTTAGTTTATGTTATTTAATTTTGTTATTATTATGCTCAATTTCAGATTTTTATTATACAATTGGGTTAATTTGTTAGTTTATATGTCTAGCTAAGTTTCTTTGTTCTAAGACTAGATGTAGTCTTTTATTTTCTGTCAATGATTTGAATTTGTTGTTTGGATTTGATTATAATAATTGCAATTTGATAATCTTGGTTTGTTTTCATATGGCCAGTTGATTATATGTTTAAGATATTGGATTATTAGCGGAAGTGAAAGTTCAATATTAGTTCGTGGGATTATTAAACGTCAAGTAGTATAATTTTAGGAATAGTTATACACTTGGGGTGGTCTCTTATATGAATTTATTGTTCGTAATGGGTTTATATTAATTGTTATGACCACGGAAGTAGGCGTAAGATTATTATATAAATACACGTTTTCTACCTTGGAAGAGGAGATAATATATTATAGGAAATTCGATCATTGCAATACAATAGTTTAAATCCGACAACTAGTTTAATTTCATTGTAGAAGGTAATTGGCGAAATCTAAGGCCAAGAACTACTTCTTATACTTGATTTATACCTATTGTCCGACGATTTTAGTTGTTAGTATTAGTATAGTTTTTATTTTAGTAGTTTAGTTATCACCATCAATCACTATTTTCGGATCGTCTAGATAATATTAGTCTCTCTTAATTTGGTAGTTGATTATACCTCCTTGTGGGAAACG
Source organism: Beta lomatogona (assembly GCA_947646795.1). Lineage (NCBI taxonomy): Eukaryota > Viridiplantae > Streptophyta > Magnoliopsida > Caryophyllales > Amaranthaceae > Beta > Beta lomatogona. The sequence goes on from CANSNZ010000981.1 coordinate 4,795,875, forward strand.
ATATCTTGCTTACCCTATATTTACTTTAATTGACCGTACACTTGCGGTATTTTAAGGTACATTTAGGACCGACCAAGTTTTTGGCGCCGTTGCCGGGGAAGCAATAGTTCAATGTCATACTAGAGGGATTTTAATATTAGTTTAGACTTTATTTTCTTGTTATCACTTGTTTCATTTTTCTTTATTTTTTTTTCCCTTTCATAAACGTTTTGTTTATGATATCTTTGTGTTCTTGAGTTATTAGTATTAGAATTTTTTTTTAATAATTAGTTTCTTTTACTAATTTCTAGTAGTTGTGTTTCTTATATTAGTTTAGATTTTGTTTTAGTTCAGTAAGTTTTATTCAGTTATCTGCATAATTGCTCATATTTGATTTACGTTAGTAACGCTACTAAGTTAGTATTATATATTTTGTCTTTTCAATTTTTTTTTTTTTAGTCTGCTATCTACATTCTGCCACCATTAGTCATTATTTAATATCATACATAAGTATTTTCTATATTTGTTTTGACATTATTATTGTTCGTTAAGTACTTGCCTTTATTTTTATTTTATTTTTTTCTCTTTGTCAGTAGATTTTGTTTATTATTTCTTTTTTTGTATCATGGAGTCATATTATTATTTTAATGAGGATAATTTTTCTGATAGGCAACATAATCATAATTCTTGTGGTTCTCATATTTATAGTTTTGATGCATCATATCAAAATTCTCCCAATATTTGCATGAGTTCTTATGAATTACCATATATGTTTCGTGAACCCCAAATTCATGCTAGTAATTTTAGAGCAATTTTTCCTTTTCCTCAATATGAGAATGAAGCGTTTTGGAAATACTATCATAGACTTGGTGATTTTATTGGTCCTAATCATGGAATTAAATTATGGGATATATGCCTAGTGATTTATGAGGGGTTAATTGAGGAAGCTAGGATGGTGGTAGAATCTATGTCTAACGGAGGATTTCTATTCCAATCTCCTGAGTATTGTTGGGATTTAATTGAGTGGTTGGCTAGGGATACTTATGAGTGGGAGATGTCTTTGTCAGCTAGAGTAATTCCTTCACCGCAAACTTACATTACACAACCACCTTCTTGTTCTTCGAATTGTCACTCTACTTCTCATGCTATTTCTTTGTATGATGTGACATTAGCAAATGGTTTTGACCCATCTCCCCAATATATTTATGATTATTCTACTCAAATTTCTCATCTTCAACCTATTTATAATGATCATGATGATGATGAAGGAAAAATAATGAATGAAAACTATTGGGATGTTGATGAAAATGAAAAACGACCAATGTTATTGATGTTTTGAGGGAGGAAGGAATAATGGTTGAAATTTTCTCTTTAGAGGAACATAAAGTTGAGACTAGAGTGATTCATGATACTTTGCCAGTTCTACCTATTGTTTTTGAGTCTCATGTTCCTTTCTCTCGAAAACTTAACCTCATTCCCTCTTCCCCAATATTATATCCTCCGTCGTTCCTTATTTCGCCTCCTTTGATTGACTCTCATGATCATGTAACTGATGTACAATTAGATTCTATAATTCCTTTTGAGTCATAGAAAAATACTAACGATTTTTCTTTTTCTTACTCTTGTAAATATAACTTTTCTTTTGATTTTCCTTTTTCTAGGTTTAATAGATTTTTAAGTTTAAATTATTTCATATTTCCTTTTTACTCTTATTTAATTTCTTCTGATATGTTTGCAGGAACATATGACAAGCTTCTTAGAGCATTGAATTGTTTCGCATTGGTGTAATAAACTTAAATGGTTGTGCAGAACATTTAATTCGCGCTACTTGGGAGGTAACTAGTTTAGAACAAATATCAATAAAGCCTATGTCAGCTCCTATGTTCTACTAGTCACTGCACACCACACAAACTCAATGCCCGACAAAGCAATTATTGAGAAGCGAAATGCAAATCTGCGCATCAGGTTGTGTCTCTCCTTTTCTTAGTTATTCTGTTTTTTTTAGCATCTGTTGGCTGCATTTTTGTATTTATTTTTTCCCTATCCCCCTGGATGTTGAGTAGTACATTGAGGACAATGTTTATCATAAGTGTAGGGGAGAGGCTTAAGCCTTGGATTGCTGGATTTGATGTATTGCTTTGAAGCTGGAATTAATTTGTATGAAAGAACAGGTCTAGAAAATGAGGAAATCTCATTGGAATATGTCATATTTTAAGGGAGGTGCTGCCAAAATTTGTGCAGAAATTTATAATTTTCATGTCTGATATTGATTTGAAGGCAAATTCCGTTAGCTTAATTTAACTGAAAAGAAAAAAAAATCAGTTTTTGAAATTGAATCAAAAAAAAAAAAAGTTTTTCTAGTTTTGTTGCAAGTTAATGGGTTTTCACGTTGACTGATTCGGAGAATAGCATAGTATCATTGTGTAAATGTTTGGCAAGTGGTAAGAATGGTTATTTATGATTTGATTGTGATTGACTTGGTGAACATCTATAACCATTGTGAGACTTTTGATCCTTTTAATAGACTAAAATATCTATGTTAGTCTCTATTTTTTTTTCATGAGAGTGTGTGTTAGTTCCGGGTGAAGTATAGACTCTTGAATTTGCATTGGTTTCTCCGAGACTACATTGAAGCATGAGCATGAATAAAAATGATTAAGGCGTTCTTTTTTGTCGAACCACATTTAGCCTAAGCCACCTACATTATCATATCTCTTTCTAAAGCCCCTTTGAGCCTAAAGCCTATTTCTTTTGTTTAAACCACATTACAAGCTTATTTCCTAAACACATGACTTTAACCAAGCTTTGAGCTAGTGAAATATAATTTGGTGTTTGGAGTATTGTTTGTGAAGGGTATATATATTATGGAGGTGGTGTTTTATATATTATATGAATAATTATTATGAGATTGTGAAAAATACAATAAAGCGAACTGTTGAAAAAAAAAATTTGAACATAGAAGAATGTATTGCAGTGAAAAAAAGAAGAAGAAGAAAGTGCATATTTTTATTGGTATTTGCTATCCAATGATATTATTATAGTGAAGAAGTTAGCTTATATTTGAGTAGTTGGAGTTTTGATTGTGGCCATTACTTGTGGCCTTGTTATAATTTAGGTTCTTTTATTTATTTATTTTTTTTTTTTGGCTCCAGTAGCTCTGAAAGCTTTTGAGCACCAAATCCCAAATACTTCCTACCCTCTCACCTTAGCCTTACATTACAACCATACTAAGTCCTGTTGATTTTTGTATGCTCTATGTCTTACTGAGTAGTGGAGGATTGAACGATATGCAAATTTAAAGATGATATATTTCATTTCGAGTCGACTTCTTAGGTTTTGAGTGATAACTGTTACACCTCAAACACATGAGTAATTATACACTTATTTTTATTTTCACAACTAAAGTGAGAGTTCACCAAGTTGATTGCTCAATTACTCAAATCTTGAATATGGTTGTAGTAAGATGTAATGGAAACACTAATACATGAAGTACTATGTTTTTTTAAGAGTTGGTTGGTCTTTGGCTCATTGTTTGTGATGTCTAAACAATGTTTTTGAATTTTTTTTTCTATAAAAGTTATTTTTGGTTTTTGTGAAAACTTTCAGTTAAGTTGTGGTTGCTTATACTAGAATTTTCCTGAAAAGTTAGTCAGTTGGGAAATTAAAATTTATATTGACAGATAGATGCTAATATTATATAGTCCTAGTTTGCTCGAGGACTAGCAAACCTTAAGTGTGAGGGAGTTGATAAGTCTCTATTTTATACATGTTATTTGTCCATTATATTACTTTTTGGCATAAGTTCTGAGACTTATAATAGATTTTCTTCTTATATTTTGACGTTTTAAGAGTTAACTTACTTGAGTGATAAAGTTGATTTAATATATGAAAAATGCGCATAATAAATGACTTGCTTGATTCTAGTACTACTTATACATACTAATTTGATTTATTTAATATTTATAATAGTAGTATATTTTTACTGTGCAAATATTTTATTTTAAAGCTCTTTACTTTATTGATTTGTTTGTAGATGAAATAAGAAGAAGAAAAGAAAAAAAAGGGAAAACCTTTCTTCCCTTGGTCCAAAAGACCAACAGCAATCATGGGCCAAAACAAGAAGGACGGAGGATTGAAAAGAAAGAAAAAGAAAGAAAAAGCCTAACCTAAGACTGATGACAAAAGAACAAAAGAAAGGAAGGGTGGCAGTTCACAAAAGATGAAGCTCAATGTTGTCTCACAGCCACGCACAACATTTAAAGAAATAAAAATTTTGGATGTTGGGCCAAAGAGTGAGAAGGAGCCACGCAGGCAGGAGGAAATTAAAAAAAGAAAGACCTAAAGGGAGGTATAAGAGGCAGAACAGAAGGCAGTAGCACAACAGGGAGACGAGGAGATTGGAGACGCCAGACGAAGAAGACGAAGCGTCGTTCATCTGATTCTTCATCGAAATCTGGAGTTTCTTTCTCTCTTCTCTTAGTTTATGTTATTTAATTCGGTTTTTTCACCAAATACCCCTGACAAATAAATTTATTCACCAAATACCCCCACTTTTTTCAAAATTCACCAGATAACCCTGACCTTTAAAAGAATTCACCAGATACCCCTAACCTTAAAAAAAATAACCGAAATACCCTTAATGACTAACGGCGGTTAACTCTGCTAGTCATTAACACTAATTAACCCTAAAAAAATACTAAGTCAACCCAATTAACCTAAGTCAACCCAACTTTATCTCTCTCCCTAACCCACCCCAAACCCCACCAACCCTCACCCACCCCCCCCCCCACAACCCCACCCCCAGCCCACCACCCCCAACAACCTCGCCCCACCAGCCCCACCACTCCCACCACCCCCAAACCCCAGCCCGCAACCTCGCCACCTACCACCCCCACCCCCGCAACCTCGCCAGCCCCTCCCCCACCCCCACCCCCCACCCCGCTCCCCATCCCATCGGGTTTCGCATCCCACCCCACCCCACCGGATTTTCTCACCTTTGACCCCCACCCCATGGGATTTTCGCACCCCACCCCACCCCACCGGATTTTCGCATCCGTGACCCCACCCCCACCGGATTTTCGCACCCCACCACTACCGATTTTCGCACCCCACCCCACCCCACCGGATTTTCTCACCTTTGACCCCCACCCCATCGGATTTTCGCACCCCACCCCACCCCACCGGATTTTCGCATCTGTGGACCCCCCACCCCCACCGGATTTTCGCACCCACCACTACTAATTTTCGCACCCCACCCCACCGGATTCTCTCTCCTCTGTTTCGTAGGAAAACGCACCTCTGTTTTCGAAGCTCTCCTCTATTTCGCTCACCGGTCTATGTTGAGGATGCCGGGGAGGGGGAGGGGGCCTACGTTGAGGATGCCGGAGAGGGGGAGGGGAGAGTAAGGGGGAGGGGGCTCGCGTGGCTGTTGCGGGGAAGGGGGTGGGGGGGTGGGGCTGGGGTGGTGGGTGGGGTGGTGGGTCTAGGGTTTGGGGGGGGTGGGGTTGGGTTAGGGAGAGAGAGAGTTAGGGTGTTTAGGGTTTACTTAGGGTTTAGTTAGATTTAATTAAAGTTTAATTAGGGTTTTTTAGGTTAATTAGTTAATTAATTAACGGAACACTAACGTCCGTTAGTCAAAAGGGAATTTTGGGTATTTTTTTAAAAGTGAGGGGTATTTGGTGAATTTTTTCATAGGTCAGGGGTATCTGGTGAATTTTGAAAAAAGTGGGGGTATTTGGTGAATAAATTTATTTGTCAGGGGTATTTGGTGAAAAAACCGTATTTAATTTTGTTATTATTATGCTCAATTTCAGATTTTTATTATACAATTGGGTTAATTTGTTAGTTTATATGTCTAGCTAAGTTTCTTTGTTCTAGGACTAGATGTAGTCTTTTATTTTCTGTCAATGATTTGAATTTGTTGTTTGGATTTGATTATAATAATTGCAATTTGATAATCTTGGTTTGTTTTCATATGGCCAGTTGATTATATGTTTAAGATATTGGATTATTAGCGGAAGTGAAAGTTCAATATTAGTTCGTGGGATTATTAAACGTCAAGTAGTATAATTTTAGGAATAGTTATACACTTGGGGTGGTCTCTTATATGAATTTATTGTTCGTAATGGGTTTATATTAATTGTTATGACCACGAAAGTAGGCGTAAGATTATTATAAATACACGTTTTCTACCTTGGAAGAGGAGATAATATATTATAGGAAATTCGATCATTGCAATACAATAGTTTAAATCCGACAACTAGTTTAATTTCATTGTAGAAGGTAATTGGCGAAATCTAAGTCCTAGAACTACTTCTTATACTTGATTTATACCTATTGTCCGACGATTTTAGTTGTTAGTATTAGTATAGTTTTTATTTTAGTAGTTTAGTTATCACCACCAATCACTATTTTCGGATCGTCTAGATAATATTAGTCTCTCTTAATTTGGTAGTTGATTATACCTCCTTGTGGGAAACGATATCTTGCTTACCCTATATTTACTTTAATTGACCCGTACACTTGCGGTATTTTAAGGTACATTTAGGACCGACCACAGACCACTAACTTTGGGATATACCGTTAATTTCTTATCAGCAGTCGTAAGACACCACCAACCTTTCGGTCGAGAGAATTCATTCCTTTTCAACCAATGAAGATGGCGAAACAAATTTAGATTTAAGGGAAGTCCATAAAGCGTATAACCCAAATGTACGCAATGATGTTTCGTATCGCCAATGGAGTCATTGGGCTCTCAGAATCTTGACAAGAAAGGAGTCGAAAGGAAATCAAGTCCAAACTAAAAACAATGAGTATGTACAGCAACATGAACGGGTGGAGATTCTGTCACAATTGAATCTTCATCAGGCACCACCAGCCGATAACCATCAGGGAATTGATACAAAACATCCGCTACCTTGGGATAGCCCAGATTAATGGCATCTAAACGCCACGGGTCCTAAATTACAACACTTAGAGGACCTTTACTATAATCATATGGCAGCCATAAATCGCTGAAGTCAGGAGCAGTGCGGTCAGGAATAACTTCCGAACAATTATCAGATCTCCGCTACGCTATCCCCGAGCTCTCACCAACAACTTGCTCAGTCGAAGGCCCGCTGGGGCCAACATATATGCGTTACCAATTTCGTCCTCAGTAACTTGAGCTGATGGCCGACAAGAGTATCCTGACGCTGGTAAACGACTTCTTGGTTGGCCATGATGGTCGCAATAGAATCATTGTCATCACCAAGATCAACGACAGGAGGGTAAGTGGGAGTCACAGTCTCTTTCAAAAGATAATAGAAGTTCTCGGACACCTCAACCCTAGTGTCCGCCAAGCTATCCAACCAGACATGCTCTCTAAGGGGGAAAACGTCAAGTCCGGGAATAACATCCGGAGGTGGATTCCTAATGGTTCTCCTAGCCAAAATTTGATGTCTTAATTCCCCTAACGTATGCTTATCCCCACTTCGGCTAGCGGACAAATATGGCAGAGTCAAATTATGCTCTTTAGAAGTGGATGGGTTGTTAAGAAACTTAGATCTATGCTCTATCTCCTTCTCAGTAGTAAGAGATATGTCCGCTAAAAGTCTAGTCTTTTCCCACCAAGGCTAGACTCAGACGAAGACAGGTCATCGTTGGCGGAAAAGGGGAGGAGGGATCGCTCTCTGTTATAAAAACCTCACTAAGGGTGTTCTGGCTATCAGATTGATCCGACATAGTGGAAGCAAAGAAAATAAAGAACTTCGTAAAAGCAGGGAAAAACAAAGGAAAACCAGGAAGGAGGAAAGCTCGCCGGAAAAATGAAAACAGGCAATAACGATCACCGGTGAAAGAAAATCGGCCCTAAAATACCCCCAAAAACCGCCGGAAAGTAACGACGAAGAACTCCTGAGCAAGAACCACCAAAAGATTCATGCTTTCACTAGAGAATAGCTGGAAAAAGCAAGACTCTAAACCGCAAAAAGACCCAAAAAATAATTGTTTAAAAGACGTAAAATTCTTGAAGCACAAGCTTCAAAAATATATTACCAAGGCTTTCAGTAACTTTTCGGAGCAATTTAGGCAGAGAAAGTTAGTTTTTTGAACAAAGAAAGCTTCAAGTTATGATGAAGTCCAGAGCAAGAAAACTAGAGAAAAATGAAGGAAGTTGAAGGAAAAGGGTGAGAAAATCAGAAAAGCACATTTTGATCTATATATTTGACTAACCAACGGCCAAGTTCTTCTCCTCATTTGCTTTCTGCCAAGTGTCACCAGCATGTACAACCCTAATAATGAAAGGGGTGGGATTTACGGGAAAAGTAATGATTAATTTTCGAAATTCTTCAACTCCTTGAGGTGACACGTGGCAGCATAATTTTTTAAGCCTCAAAACTTCCCAAGTACGCAAGATTTGCTCGTGTCCAGGATAACATCGTCAGCGGACGCAACCCCTACTGATCCCGGGGGGCTAGTTGTATGGGTATGACGTAAATAAGCTAGCGGACCAGTAAACATGTCCGCGAACATTATACGAGGACGATATCATGAGGCCTCCTTGACAACGCTTGAGATCAGTTCAATGAAGTTGTCCGACAACACTATTGGGGGCCATTTAATAAGACAAGACAAATGAATCTTTCCTTATGTTAGGCACATCATTGCCATACACGTGTATAAGGATTACGCATCCTGTCAGAGGAATAATACATCTATAAATAGCCATTTAATACTATTCTGCAGGTACATTCTAAACACCAAATTCTACACACACACACTGTCTCTAAATCCTTAGCGGGCATAATACTGACTTGAGCATCCGAGGGGGTTTCCTCGCATCCCTCCGAGGGTAGTTTATGTTTGATTCCTTGCAGCTACTCACTAGCGAGCGCCCACTCCACTCTTGTGTTTGAAGACCGACATATGTTCTACAACCAGAACAAATAGCACAAAGGTTAATTCTATACTGCAAAAAGAGTTTTATCTCTTGCTATATGAAAGGCTTATTACAACCTCTCATATTCCATGTTACAATGCTCATGCCTGACTTAAGGGGATAGGGTCGCTAAGATGGGAGTTTTCCTTTGTCAATCATACTAACCTCTCTTGGCAGCATTTCACAACGATTCTTAACTACTAGTGGAGTGGAGATAAGAGTCCTCGCTCCAGTTGATTACACAATAATACTCTTAGACATAGACCATTTTAGTGGTGTGGTTTCAGTAACAGGTTGAGCATTGGCCCCTTTCTCAACATTTACAACAGTTGCCTTTAGAACCTAATATTCTTCTTATATTTGACCTTATTTGCATCCTTCTCTTTCATATTCCCACATACGTGCCCAAGCATCTGACAGTTCTCATTAAACGGAGGCTCCCATTCATACACAATAGCTTGAGTCATTACCACTAGGATCGTTAATACTTACGGAAGGAATAACATAGGTTGGATTATATCAGTCTCAATCAATAATCTAGCATAACAAATCAGAGTATGAGTAGTGTTACATTCATCAGCAATACCCGAGACACTACCAATTCAACTCAAAGAGTTCCATACGCTACTAATTCATGCGAACATTGGGCAGTTGAATCTAGAAAGGGAACTACTTTCAAAATCTCGACATGAGTTGAAGTCAAGTACTCAACGTCTGAGTAAAACTAGGCGATTAGCAGTGGTATAAGGTCCATGATGAAGGAATTTGTCCTTCGCTTTAGGTTGGTAATTACTTGTAATAGAACATGATTGATTATGCTGGGGTAATAGACCTTACCGTAATAATGGTGCTACTGCTGAAGCAAAAGAACCTATTTAACACCAAATGCATTGAAACACATGCTTGGAATGGGCTAGAGCGAGTCTCCTACTCAGCCACCTGTAGACACCAAATTTTAAACCCCTTTTTCGGATAAATAAATTTGTTGGAAATAAATAAAAATAACAAAAACCGTTATGCATCGTGGAGCGCGCACCCCGCCAAATGCATGTTTCGCCCCGAAGCACGAGCTTCATTCCATCATATGGTTTTACGCTTTTTTTCGCGTGTTATTCATGCAGTTTCGGCTTAGAAATGTAATTTTCAGCAAGTCGTAGTCAATAACTACAACCACCGGTTTAATAAAATGATTTGTAGTATAATGATGCTCGTCTTTACTAATTTGACGAGTTTTGGTTAATTGTTTTAAGTTAGTTTTTCGAAAAACAAAAAAAAAATGAGTCACAATTAGGCGTCGGGATTTTAATCGTATCCCAAAACCCGTAGTAATTAGATTTTTTGATTGTAAGTCATTGGTCATTGGATAAAGAATAAGAATATATTATTTATCCACTAATCACATCCTTTATCCATTAGTTAGGGAATAAGAATCATGAAAAGGAGTGAGAATAATAATCAAATCCCATGTGTAAGAGGCAAGAATCCGGATTTTTTCCGGTGAATCGGAGTTGTGCGCCAGGCACACGATCATGCGCTAGAAGCATGATTGTGCGCCTAGCGCACAACAGCATCCTGCGCTAGACGCAGGTCCCTGCGCCTAGCGCACGGAGCTGTGCCTAGCGCAGGCTCCTGCGTTTGGCGCAATGATCTAGTCAGTTTCGTTTTTCACGTTTTTCGATGCATATTTTACGTGTTAGGATGTATTTAGGAAATGATATTTTCTGAAAATCCGATTTTGCCTCATTGATGAGAAAATCCGAAAAGAATTAGAATATTTGTGTTTCCAAAGAAATTTTATGGTGTCATTAGGGTGAGGTCATCAGAGTGATGTCATTAGGGTGATTAAGGATGGAAAAAAACAGATTTTTTTGGGTTAAAAAATCTGATTTTCTACTTCTTTGAAACCCTAGTTCATCTACCTCATTTCTCTATAAATACCCTCCTTTTTTTTTTTTACTTCAAACCAAGTTGAGCTAAAGTCAACTTAATTTCACAACTTCTCTCAATACTACTCTCATTTTCTCTACTTCCTTCCTCTAAAAAATCTCATTCAAGAAAAAGAAAGTAAAAGTTAGGAAAGTAATTAGTAAGTAAAAGAAGTTCATCAAAAAAAAAAAAAAAAAAAAACACAAAAAAGAGAGTTTAAGTTAGTAATTAATTGGATTTAAAAACTCACTTAGAAATTAAGAAAATCACAAAAAAAAGGTAGAAAAATTTGCAAAAATGAAGTGCATCATTGAGCTAGTAAGGTAAAGTTGAGGCTCTTGTTATTTTTTTGATTATCTTCTTAATCATCTACTAACTTCCTCCTTGTTTCTTCTTATCATTTTTTAATTTTTGGAGTCCTAATAGTTTCCAACCTTAAATCACCCCACCTAGAATAGTCAACTCTAATGGGGAGACTCTTAGGAAACAATGTGTTTATGTGATTTTCCTTAATCAAGTTGTTGTTCTTCACCAAAACTATGTTTCATACAAAGTTTCAAGAAGAGTTGTGCATAAACATCGCCATAAACATCATATGTATTCATTTCATTTTTCATCTGTATTATCAGAATAGTTGGTAGGATTTCATATATTTCCTATGAAGCAAAAAAATGTTTCCACCAACTGAGCTTTGGAATTTCTAAAAAACGAATTTTGCACAAATAATTAAAAATCATACAACATTGTTGTGCAAAACTGATTTTTTTCTGTACCACATAAGCTTATTCTGTCAATAAAGTTCAAAATAAAATCATTTAGATAAAACTAAAACCATTAAATTTAAATAAAACATCAGTGGATTTTCAAAAATATAAAAATCGTGTTCATATAAATTTTATACAATTTTATATCATTTTTACAAAAACGCTCATGTAAATCCCTAAGTTCCAGAACACTGATTTTCTCTTCAGTTAAGAAAGAAATAAAAAATGGTCTTAAAATTATCCAATTTAAGTAAAAATTTCCAGTCTACTCTTTCAAAGTGTGTAGAATGTTCATACTAAAATTCAATTCAAGCTAAATTCAGTAAGTTGAATTTTAAAGAACAAATTGAATAAAGGTCATGTTTTGACCAGTTTTGGCATAAAATTCACCATAATTCGTGTTGTCACTAAAAGCTTATGAAATTTTGACACAACATAAAAAAACACAACGACCTATCCATATATGTATCACATGCTCAGTTTAACCCTTTGTACAGAAAGTTATGATTTTTGTAAGTCAGTACAAGAACAAAAGTGCAATCTAGAAAATGGAGATATTTATGCATAATTTTCCAAAGCCCATTCAAGGAGATGAAGATCAAGGACTATCATGGTGAAGATCAAGATTGATGATTTGTATAGATCATAGAATTTGTACATATTATTGTAATAATAGTTTTTTTTGTAAGTAGTTATTACATCACTCATTAATAAAAAAAAATGGAGATATTTATGCATAATTTTCATAAATAATTCCACAATCCTTTTGAATAAAATGAGCAACCAATGTTACAAATATTGCAAGTTGGGCCAATATATCATAGTATATGAATCACATGACCCAATCTCAATTAAGAGGAAAAATTGCAAATCTAACTAAGTTGAATTGTATGATGATCCATCCTACATTTTAAATTTTTTCTCCATCTCCAAATGGATTAATAATATGATTTGACATAATCAGATCGGTAATTATGATCTCTGAATTGATTTTAGGCCGTTTCACATGTCTCGCATTAAATGGCCAAATTCCAATTAGCCAAACACAATCTCCAAATTTGATCTCAATTTGATCATTTCTCTCTAAATGACTTACTAATCTTAAATTAAGATTATTTCTCAAAGCCTTCAAATTAGGAAGCAAACGTCCAAGATCTTTTGAAAATCATAATTGATCACTAATTAAGGTGGTTATTTCAATCCTCGATTAATCGCTAATTAGAGCGGTTAACTCAAACTTTTCATTTAATCACTAATTAGGGTGATTATCTTAAACCTTGGTTAATCACTAATTAGAGTGATGAGCTTAACCTTTTATCATATTTAGTCACTAATTAGAGTGATTATCTTAAATCTTGGTTAATCAGTAATTAATGTGATTAACTTTACCCTCTTAATTTAATCACTAATTAGAGTGATTATCATAAACCTAAATGATCGTTAATTAGGACAATTATTTTTCTCATTTAATCAATAATTAGAGAAATTATCTTAAACCTCAATGATCGTTAATTAGGACGATTATTTTCTCATTTAATTACTAATTAGAGTGATTATCTTAAACCTTGAAGATCGTTAATTAGGATGATTATTTTTCTCATTTAATCACTAATTAGAGTGATTATCTCAAACCTTAATGATCGTTAATTAGGAGGATTATTTTCTCATTTAATCACTAATTAGAGTGATTATCTTAAATCTTAATAATCGTTAATTAGGGCTATTATTTTTCTCATTTAATCACTAATTAGAGTGATTATCATAAGCCTCGAAAAATCACTAATTAGGGTGATTATCATAACCTCCATTTTTTGTCACTAATTAAGGTGATTATCTAGATCTTCCTTCATATTTAATCGCTAATTAAAGTAATTATTTTAACCTCATTTCAAGCACTAATTGGAGTGATTACCTTATTCCTAATAGATTTGTTTAATTCCAAAAGGTGAGTTATTCATAATCTATATTCGTTTCCTTTTCTTCCCCAATGGAATTGGCCATTTAGGGTGAGACATAAAATCGAACTACGATGGTTTTGATCCATGCGTGGATTTTGATCCGGCAATGATTGGTACGTAGTGCAACTTCAGTGCTCAAACCTACCATGTACAAATTATTTATTGGTCCTAATAAAAATGATTGATGCGTATACGTGCAAATTATGTGATTTTTCTTTCTTTTGAATAGCCATGATTACTTTAAAATGGAAAATAACGCATTTAGTAAGAGTCCGTTCTTTAGAACGGAAGGGGAGACGAGTTCTAGACGTTCGCACCTCTTAACCTAAACCCCGAACCCTATCTCATGGCAAGAAAGACCAAGTTTTAAAAAGCCTTATCCATATGAAGTTATCATCGTTTTAAATGATATTTCTTGAAATTGATTTTAAAATGATTTATTAAATAAATCTATCCCTATTGAGATATTCATAGGTTGGGTACATCAAAGTTTTCTAAAAATCATAGTCCAATGAGAGACTTTTGTGGGATTCAGGCCGTTAATTTAGACAGTAAAAAATCGGGTGCCACAGGCTGGCGACTTCACTGGGGATTATACTTCCACTTGAAGTATATGAAGTTTAAACCTGAACAATGCGTTATATTCCATATGTATATACCATAAAAAGGTTAATCATGGCTATTCACAATTTAATTTTTGTATATAACATGCTTATGTGAAAATTATGTGTGCTTGGTAGTTTATCGATCCATGCACATGCTAATGTGAAAATTATGTCTGATACATCTGTCTATTGGCAAGGGTCAGAATTTTAGAATGACAAATAAATAAATTAAGGGCGTAAAACCTGCATCCACGAGCTATTGCGACCGACTTTGTCAGGAGCATCCACCCTCGATGGACACAATGAAAGTGACTCGAGGCCACTTTAACATAATCTCTCCTTAAATGAATCACCTTTTAGTTGGCTTCTAGGACACAAGGATCAATGCACAAATATCCTTTTCAGTTATTGAATAATGTAGAAAAACTTTCAAAAATTCCTTAGTCCATTTTTAGTCGGTCGATATTTCAGTAATCATTAATTATAGCTGAATTGCTGCCAAAATGATTATTGAGATATTAAGAGTATTATTGTTTATTTATCATAAGTGTCATATAAAAAAAAGTGTACCCATTTAAAAAAAAAAAATCACATTTACTTCAAAATTCTTTTCTTTCAAATTGGGTTTTCCAAAAACAAAATTGTTTTTTAAAAGAAAAAAAAATCCTGTTTTGAAAATATAATCCCAAAATAAAACAAAAAATTTGAAAAAAAAATGGAAAGAGTCATAATCACGAATTCAAAGCGTGTCATGTTTAGGAATTAGAATGTAATGAAAAACTGTATAGTTTAAAACAAGAAAATTCTGATCGAAAAAAAATTGACTACAAAAAAAACCGTGTCAAAAAGATAAAATCAAAAGGGATAATCATTTTCGAAAAAAAAGAAAGGAAAATTCTTCCATTTCCTGCTAAAAACACGTATAAAGAAAAATTCATCAGTCATTGACTAACATTATTAGTGTGTACATTTCAGGTACTTCACATCTTTCAGAAGAAAAGGGAACTAAAGCCTGCATCATTTCATAATGTCTGGTTTGGGAAAACAAACTCAAGCTGAAGTTTCAGCAAAGGGCAAAGGCTGTTGGAGGTCTATTAATCAAATTTATGCAGACATGGAGGAACCTCTAGGAACCATGTACAGTCGTCTGAAAAGACAGGGTCTTCTAGAAGCGAAACATCACTGTTACACTCTGCCACCTCCAGGGGTTGATATAGGTTTATATTGCAACTTTTGCCATCAATATGGACATGAAACAAACCGGTGTGTTGACCTTCAGCATGCCATTCATCAGTTAATAGAAGATGGAAAAATTCCTATTCCTCCATCATGGATACCTCCGATCATATCTTTCACTAAGGCAGATCTTCCCAAAGAAATTGATCCTCACCACGCTTTATACATCACTTTAAAGAGCAATGGGCTTGATTTGACAACTGTGTTAGTAGATGATGGATCGGCATTCAACATTTTCCCCAAAGGAACACTTTATGAGTTGCTGTCTGTGTAGAAGTTGATTAAGGATAAGAACTGTGAATTTCAATTCCTACCTGGTTAGTATGTGATCAAAGACAGAACTACACAACATGTGTGTGGAATTAGATGTGAAAGAAATGGCCTATACTACCTGAAATCTATCCTTAAACCAACACACAAAACCACTCTTCTAGCCTCTCAAAACTCCTCCTCCTCTCAAACACTTGAAACTCCTCAAAACAAGCCTGACCAGTATGCCCTATGGCATCATAGACTAGAACATGCCTCCTTCTCTAAGCTACAACACATAGATGTGGTAAAACCTTTCCTAAAAACAAAACACCCAATCTATGTCACTTGTCATATGGCTAAGTTTACCAAACAACCATTTCCTTTAAGTTCTTCTCATGCTCTTCCTCCTTTTGAACTAATACATATGGACATATGGGGTCCATATAGGGTGTGCACAAAAGGCAAATACAGATATTTCATTACCATTGTGGATGATAACACAAGATCTACTTTGATCTATTTGCTAGGGTAAAAGTCTGAAGCTTTGAATAATCTGGAGTCTTTCATGCACTATGCTCAAAACCATTTCATGAAATCCCTTAAGTTTGTGAGATCAGACAATGCTTAGGTGTTTGATGATGAACCATGTAGAGTATTTTGAAAGTCATGGGATGCTTAGCTTTTGCCTGCAATCCATTGAATTCTACTGATAAATTCAATCCTAAGGGGTGTACCTTGTGTTTTTATGGGCTATCCACCCACTCAAAAGGGGTACAAGCTCATGAATCTCCTCAGAAAACAAATGTTTGTACCAAGAGATGTAATATTTCATGAGAATGTTTTCCCATTCAAGAAAAAGATGAACAAACCTACATGCAACCCATACCTAATCCCAGTCCACAAAATTCCCACCCTACCTTTGACACTAACTGGTTTGCCCAAGAAGAGTTTACAGATGCTGAATTCCCTCAAAACCATACACCACCACAAACACCAACCTCTCCCAACACCAACAAAAACACTCCTAACCAACCACCAACTCCTCAAAATGCCACTCCGAATACTGTTCATATACCTAGAAGAACCAGTAGACACATAAACCGACCAAATTGGATGTAAGACTACCAAATTCATTTTCCCAGAGCCAACTTGGCTTCAATATCCAGTGTGACCACCACAAAAATACCACCAGAATTCTTCTGCCTTATGAGAACCCTAAGTGAAACCTATGAACCTACCACTTTTAAACAAGCTGTGACATCCTATCACTGGGTTGCATCTATGAATCATGAGTTGCAAGCTTTGGAACATAACAAAACATGGGAAGTGACAACTCTTCCACCTGGAAAGAGTGCCATTGGATGCAAATGGCTATACAAGGTGAAATTCAACCCTAGATGGGAGTATTGAAAGATAAAGCAAGATTGGTCATCTTAGGATGCAATCAAAAGCTTGGAGAACACTACACTGAAACCTTTGCACCAGTTGCAAAGATGACAATAATTAGAGTGATTATCTTAAACCTTAATGATCGTTAATTAGGACGATTATTTTCTCATTTAATCACTAATTAGAGTGATTATCTTAAACCTAAATAATCGTTAATTAGGGCTATTATTTTTCTCATTTAATCACTAATTAAAGTGATTATCTTAAGCCTTGAAAAATCACTAATTAGGGTGATTATCATAATCTCCATTTTTTATCACTAATAAAGGTGATTATCTAGATCTTCCTTCATATTTAATCGCTAATAAAAGTGTTTATTTTAACCTCGTTTTAAGCACTAATTGGAGTGATTACCTTATTCCAAATAGATTTTGTTATTTCACTAGGAATAATACAAGGGGGGGTGAATTGTATTTGTAGAAATAAACGTAACTTTTTGCGGAATTTTAAACTTAAACAAAGAAACAAGCTAAATGAACACAAGAGATTTTTGCGAGGAAAAACTTCTTGGGCCCAACAAGAAGAAACAACGTCGACCACTAGGGATTTTAAACTCAACACTTTCACTAATTAGGCCAAACAACTTTGTTACAACCTAATTCTACTCACGGACCACACCTTGAGTTCCTAGACTCAAGTTCATGAACAATTGTTCCCTTAACAGCTTTTCCTCTCAACTTCACTTGAAGTTTTCTCATTTTAACTCGCTTCACTCAAAGCTTCTCTCTAACAGAACTTCACTCAAAGTTCCCTTACCCCTTACCCCAAAAACCAAAATATAATAAATCAAATAAACTTAGTGGAATTAGAGTAAGAAGGCAAAGAACAAATGGCTTTTATGAGAGAATGAAGGCACTGACACTTTACTTAGTTAAACTCACTAATTCACTTGGTCAGACACAATTTGGAACTTAATTAAACATTAGTATTTATAGTGGTAATAACTTAGAACGTGGGATTAAAACATGTGTTAATGGTAAAATCATTATTCCATGATGTTCCTAACTCTGAGGAACACGTTCCTCATTCAACACATGATCTCCATGATCACTGTTAAATGTGGGAGATAATTATGTTACTGCTCCCTTAATTTTAGCAACCACTTAAAGCATTAATTCGAAAATCAGATTTAATTAAAAAGCATTTTAATTATTAAAACCAAAATAAAATCCTTTTACCAAAAATATTATCTTTAAAATATTTTCCATAAAAACCGAAAAGGATATTTATTATCTTTATAAAAAATAAAATCTTTTCCTTAAATAGATTTTCCTTAAAATCAGATTTTTCCTTAAATAAAACGGTTACCTAGAATTTAGGAATTAATTACTCAACATTAGGGGTGAAAGTTATTCGGATAAAATCCAAAATCCAATCCAATCCAATCCAATCCGAATTAGTAATTTGGATCGGATTCAAACTGTGTTCGGATTGGATTCAGATTGAGATTTTTTGAAAAATTGGATTTTCGGATCGGATTGGATTGAGGGTAATTGGATCCAAAAATCCAATATAACCGAATAGCAATATGCCTTGTATTATGTATCTAGATTGGGCTCAAGTACTTAACTGAATATTTTTAAAAAAAGCCTAATCCAATGCCCAATAGGCGTATCACTTCAGCCCTTCCCCCTAAAACCCTAACAACACTTAATTCCTCATTTCCTAAATCTACTAGGCTGCTATTGTGATTAATTTATTTCATCGAAAAACTAGTGTTTTAAAAAATCGGATTTTCGGATCGGATCCAATCTAGAGTATGAAAATTCGGATTGGATTGGATTGGATTCAAACTCTAATTGGTTTCGATTCGAATTGGAAAATTGAAATCCAAATTTTGTTCGAATCGGATTGGATTAGGCCCTAATCCAAACCGTACACCGAACTTTCACGCCTACTCAACATACATAATTAACCGTTGTAATGCTTCATCCTAGGTCTAGTTCCTTTTAATAGTTAGTTCCTTTAACTTATTAGTTATGCGCTTGTTCGTCTGTTCATATAAAGGAACAAACGCTCATTCTCATTCTAAATTGCCATAGTTCCTTACCATTCTTACTCGTTCCTTTACAATGGAACTAAAAACAAAAAGCCTCGCTTGAGTCTTCTTGCTCCAATGTTGCTCAGTACCAAATCATAAAACATCTTTACTTAGTCTTCAAAAGCCCAACTTGATTTCTTCCTTGACTTAGTATTTTCTTTGTTCCTTTCATTGATACCTTGAAATTCATTCACTTAAACAACTTGTTAGTTCAATACTTAGTTTGCATCTTTGTTCCTTTGTCATCATCAAAAATAGGGTTCAACAATTTTCCCCTATTTTGATGATGACAACAAAGTTACAAACTAAGGAAAAAAACAAATAACATAAGAGAATGAAAAAGATAAAATAATAATTTATATAATTTAATTGAGGCAGATTAAGGATTTAAATTTAAATAAGGCAGATTAAGGATTTAAATTTTTCTTGTTTTCATTTTACCAATTTTCAATTTTTCGACATAGTTTGTTCCTTATCTTTTCCCCCTTTGTCATCGTCAAAAAGATCAAACGCTTGGTGATTTTGGTAAGACTGATATTTACAAGACCTTGAGACCATTAACAAGCACAAAAAAAAAATGGTTAAGTTAGGAATTTCAAAGGTTAGACTTGCTCAAACATCAATCACATAATACTAGCCATTCCAAGTAAGAAATTATGCACTCAAAGCACAAACAAAGACAAATATAGGAAAAATCATCTATTTATAGCACTTGTTCCAATAAAGTACAAAAGAGAAAAAGAAGAAAAGAAAAGAAACAGAAGCTAATAGTTCTTGTTCCTTTAAGAGAAACAAGAACTAGACATTAGGAAGGGAAGGGGTATGGTGTTCCTTGACGACTTCTTCCTCAACCACTTCTTCCAACTTATTCATCACCTATTCATGTTGCCCATCAAGTTGCTGCTTCAAATTGTTAATGGCTTGGGCCATCATCTCCATGTTCTTTTGTTGTTCAATCACAGTATCACTAAGGACTTTCATTAAATCCATCATTTTATCAGTTTTAGCATCTAAAGTCCAATGAAGATGATTGTTAAACTTAATCATATGTTGAGCAGGGAGACACACTTCACTAACCCAACCAAACTCATCCGAAGGAACTTGTTCCTTTCCCTTAGAACCAGAGGCAGAGGATGGTTTAGGTGGAGGAACTGGGGTGTTTTCTTGTGATGGACCTGTTGTTCCTTTGAGAGAAACAGAAGGGGAGGTGATGGTGTAAATGGAAGGAACAAAAGGTGTTTGTGGTGGAAGGTCAATGGATGTAGACGAGAAAGGGTTTGGTTCGTTGATCTCAACCTTTAACTGTTCAAAGCTGGAAGGAATAGAGAAGGATTAGGGAGAGATAGAAGGAATTTCAGTGAGGGTAACTGGTATTTTTGGTGAGGATGGAAGAGTTGGTTCCTTAGGTGAGTTGTGATCCTGTGCCTCAACATCAGATAGGACTAAAGGAGAGTCCTTATTTGAAGGAACATGAACTATTTTAGCAGTTTTCAACCTAGTGCTTTGTCTAACTCTTTTGGCAACAGGAGGGGAAGGTTTTTTGGCAACAATTTTGCGCCTCTTTGGATTTTATTCCTTTGGGTCGGTAGTGGCAGGAACTTGTTCCTCCAGTGTGACTTCCATTGGTTCCTCTTCCATTGCCTTAGGCAGTTTTCTCTTGTGAGAGGAACTAGTCGCAATCCTCCTTTGAGTTTACACTCCATCTTGAACAGAGAGGTCCAAACCATACAAAGTCTTTTCATTTAGAATATTTTCTTGTTTTATTCCCAAGGTAGGCCATCCAGTAGTCTTTATATTAAAGTGAGAAAGAAGAGAGGTGATCAATGCACCATATATAGCCAACAACACAATGATTTTCAATGCAATGAGTTAGATGTTTGATAAAGAGAGAAGGGATGTTTATTTGAATATGGTGGTCAAGGCAAAACATATAACACATATCCAAGAGATCCACCTCATTCCTCTTTTCAGTTCGAGGAATGAGTGCTCTCCAAACAAGATTAAACAGAATTTTGTGGACAGGAGAGAGACGATTGTGGTTTATTTTGTTTTGGCCAGCAGTTCCCCCAAAGGATTCAACAATTTCATCTTGGGAGAAATTGGGAAAGGCGACAGTTCCTTTCCTCTTAAAATATAAATCAGTTCCTTTGCAAGGAACTTCCCATATTTTTGTTAAAGTTTCTTAGGAAAATTTTATTTTCTTCCCCCTAACTTATGTAGTACATACTCCATCAGTGTTGATGAAGTTTGCACAAAATTCATCCATTGCTAAAGGAACTAAGGCATTATAAAAAGCGGTTTCAAACAGGTATTCCATACCCTGTTCCTTTAGTATGTCGGTTAATTCATTGAATGTAATTTTCTTGGCCCACTCCAAATCGACACAAAATCCTAAAACATACCTTGAATCACTTCGTTCCACTCGTTTCTTGGAGGAAGAAGCAGCGGTTCCTTTGGAAGGAACAAGTGTAGCTTCTTCTTCCCCCTTAACTAGTTCTGGGGTTTCTTCTTCATCATCTTCCCTAATTAGTTTTCTTCTTCTCACACTTCTCCTAGGTGACTCCAATTTTTGCTCTTCTACTTCCATTGTTGCTTCTTGAAAATTTTCGGCTTCTAGGGTTTTGGATGGAGAAGTAGGGTTTTCCATTTGAGAGGTTTTGGGAGTTTTTGCTGTTGGAAAAGGTGAATTGAGAGAGGTTTTTACCATTTGGTGAAAAGAATTTGTGGTTTTATGTCGTGCGAAGAGGTGTGAAGGAGATGAACAATGGTGAATTTGAAGCATTTAAGGAACACAGTTTTGGAATGGAAGAAGGAAGAAGATGCATGTAACAGTAATTGAAGAGCTACACGTGTAAAAATTAAAAGGATAAAAACAAAAATAAAAGATAAAAATAAAAGAGAAGATAAAAAGGAAATCATGACTTGATTAAATCTGATTCCTATTTTTTTTGGGATTTTTGGATTTTTGATTTTTATGGACTTTTTAATTTATGGAAAGAAATTAAATTCTAAGGGACTTGTGCTATAGGAACAACTTATGCTAAATGTCAACATTCTTCATATCATGCATGTTTCTTTAACATAGGAACAATAAGGGGAGTATTACGTGACGTTTGTGAGTAGCTTTATTCCTATGAATCCATGTATATGTTTTTAACACCTTAATTTGCAATGGTCTTAGGTAATTAATCACAGTCACTTAATATCACATAGAGTAAGACAAATCAATTCAGACATGGGGGATTGGCATAGGAACACTTACTTAAGTTTTATTAGACCTAACTCAAGCCTTAATTTTTCATATCTATCTCTTTGTAAAGGCTTAGTTAGTATATCAACAATCTGATTTTCAGTTTGACAAAACTCAAGTTTAATCAAACTTTTTCCACATTTTCTTTTACAAAGTGATGTCTGATGTGTATATGCTTAACTCTTGAATGATGTACTGGATCTTTTGAAATACTAATGGCACTAGTATTATCACAATAAATAGGAACACAATTACAGATTATTCCATAGTCACAAAGTTGTTGTTTTATCCAAAGCATTTGAGAGCAACATGCAGCAACAACTACATATTCTTCTTCAGTAGTGGATAAAGCAACTGTGTTTTGTTTCTTGGTGCTCCAAGAAACTAAACTATGACTTTGAAATTGAGCCATACCTGAGGTACTTTTCCTATTTACAAGATCTCCAGCATAGTCAGCATCAGCATGTCCTCTTAACTCAAATGTATCACTTCTTGGATAGAAAAGTCCAAGATCAACTATTCCTTTAAGATATCTAAGAATTCTCTTAACGATAGTTAGATGAGACTCCTTGGGATTTGCTTGAAATCTAGCACACAAACCAACACTAAAATCTATGTCTGGACGACTAGCAGTTAGATACAAAAGTGAACCAATCATGCCTCTATATTTTGTTTGATCAACACTTGTTCCTATGGAATCTTCATCTAATCTAGTTGAAGTTCCCAAAGGAGTGTGATTTATCTTTGAATTTTCGAGGCTATATTTCTTTAACAGTTCCTTTATGTATTTTTGTTGGTGAATAATTATTCCTTTTTTAGTTTGCTTAATTTGTAATCCAAGAAAGAAATTTAAGTCACCCATCATACTTATCTCAAATTCATTACTTACAAGGTTTGAGAATTCTTTGCTCAATGATTCATTAGTTGCTCCGAAAATAATGTCATCAACATATATTTGAACAAAAGTTACTTTCGATTTTAGAAACAAAGTTTTATCCACCTTTCCTCTTTTAAAGTTATTTTCTAAAAGGAACTTTGATAATATCTCATACCATGACCTAGGCGCTTGCTTTAACCCATAAAGAGCCTTGTTAAGCTTGTAGACATGGTTTGGGAGATCATTGCTTTCAAATCCAGGGGGTTGTTCAACATATGCATTTTCATTTAAATAGCGATTTAGAAATGCACACTTAACATCCATTTGATACAGTTTAAATCCCATATAGGCAGCAAATACAATTAGTATTCTAATGGCTTCAAGTCTAGCAACAGGAGCAAAGGTTTCTTCAGAGTCAATTCCTTCTTGTTGATTTTAACCTTTTACTACAAGTCTAGCTTTACTCCTTACAATTGTTCCATACTCATCTAGTTTATTTTTAATTAAACACCCATTTTAAGCCAATCACTTTTTGTTGTTTAGAAGAGGGAACTAGATGCCATACCTTGTTTCTTTCAAACTCATTTAATTAAGCTTGCATAGCAGCTATCCAATCAGAATCAGTTAGGGCTCCTTTATGATTTCTTGGTTCTATCATTGATAAGAATGCATGAAATGCACAAAAATTCCTTTACTGAGATCTAGTCTGCGTACCTTTGGATATGTCACTTATTATGAGTTTTACTGGATGTGATTTTTGATGTCTCCAAGGTTTTGGTTGAAACTCCCTTATAGGAACTGGTTGTGCCTCTTGAGTTTCAGGAGAGGATGAGGAGCTTTGTTCATTTGCTCCTCTTTCAGCAATTGTTGAATCAGTTCCTTCAACATTCTTGTTCTTAGTAGGAACAGGAACAGCTCCATCATCTTGAGGAACAGGAACATCATTGTTATGTATGTTTTCATCTCCTTCGTTCCTTTCCTCTTTTATTTCTTCTTCCTCAATTGAATCTGCATCTTTCTCATTTGGTCGTACCAAGCCAATCGCAAAGTTATCACCCTGTTTGCTTGGATTAAAGTTGTCAGATTCATCAAAGTTTATGTGGATACTTTACACAGAGTTCTTTAATTGTAAACTCTATAAGCCTTACTATGGGATGAATATCCTAAGAATATTGCTTCATCACTCCTAGCATCAAATTTTCCAAAATTATCTTTCCCATTATTATGAACAAAATATTTGCAACCAAATGTTCTGAAATGAGTAATACTGGGTTTCTTTCCAAAATAAAGCTCATAAGGAGTTTTGTTAATGATAGGTCTCATCATGGCACGATTTATTATGTGACAAGTAGTATTATCATGGCAAAAGTTCCTTGGACGTTCACTAGCAATTAGCATGGTCCTAGCCATTTCTTTCAAAGTTCTATTTTCCTTTCTACAACCCCATTTTGTTGTGGTGTTCTAGTGGCAGAAAAATTATGATCTAGCCCATGGTTTCCGCTTAAGTCATTAAATTTATAATTTTCAAATTCTTTACCATGATCGGATCTAATATGCATCAATTTCTAACCACTCAAATTTTGAACTCTTTTAGCAAAGACAAGGAACTCATCATAAGTCTCATCCTTACTAGAGAGAAAAATAACCCAAGTGTACTTAGAGTAGTCATCAACAATAACTAACACATACCTCTTTCCACTTCTACTTGAATTCTCATGGGGCCACACAAATCCATATGAATTAATTCTAATGGTTTTGTGGTGTTCACAACTGTTTTAGATTTGAAAGAGGATCTAATATGCTTTCATTTAGCACATGCATCACAAACTTGATCAATATGAAATTTTATTATATTGATAGTAATCCCAAAACAAGATCTTTTGATCGAAGTTTGTCAAGTAATTAAAAGCTAGCATGTCCTAGATGCTTATGCCATAAGAGTGGATCATCTTCACTAACACTAAGGCATGTCAAATTGTTTTTCGAAACAATATCATGATCCATAATGTATGTGTTCCCTTTCCTTGTTCCTTCCAAGATGACATTCTTAGAGTTAATGTTAATGATCAAGTATTTCTCACTATTAAATTTAACAACATTTCCCTTGTCATAGAATTGGAAAATACTTAAAAGATTGTGCTTTAGACCTTCAACTAAAATTACATTATCAATGGAATATGATGGTGACTTACCAACCTTACCCATGGCAACTATGTTACCTTTCTTATTGTCACCAAAAGTCACACTTCCACCTTCATAGGTTGAGAGTGAGAGAAACTTACATGTGTCTCCTGTCATATGCTTAGAACAACCACTATCAAGATACCAAGTGTTGTTCTCCCTCACTCCAACCTGCAAAAATCAACTAGTTATTAGTTGTATGAACCCCTTGTCTCGTGGGTTCCTTTTCTTGACTAGCAAATGATTTGGCAAGCCATTTCATGTTGCTCAACTTTACATTTTTGCCAATCATTCCAGTTCTTAGTTGACATTGATTTATGTAATGACCTATCTTTCCACAGTACATGCAAATTTTATCACTAGGTAGGTCCTCATCTTGTAGTTTTCAAAACCAAGACCTTCTTTTCTTTTAATCTGTGGTGACTTTGCCTTTGTTCCTTGCAACAACCAGTTCCTTCTTGAGATACCAGATCTGTCCCTTTAAAACATTTTTCTCTTTATTCAAATTTTCGATCTCAGATCTGTAACCTTTCAAAGGAGTTGATCTAATATCAAAGGAACTTAGAACAGGGACAAATTCCTTTAAGTGTGAAATTTCTAAATTGATTAGATAATTTTCATTCTTCACACTCTCATATGATTCCTTGATTTTTAAATTCTTATCAAATAAATCAAAGAATTTAGTTTCAACATCCGTTCTCATTTTCTTAAGCCATTCTATATGTTCTTTACAAACTTTAACAGCTTGTTCAGTTTGCTCACATTTTCACTTTCATCTCTACATTCAAGAATTGCATCATAAAGAAGATCATAAATTTCAGGCTTAGTTTTGCCATCTAAGTTTGATTCAAGTCCAAGTTGGCTTACCTCAACATTTTCTTCATCTTCTTTTTCGTCAATGTTTGCCATGAGGCAAAGATTTACAATTTCTTCAGTTTGTTGTTCTTCTTCCTCTTTAGTCCTGAATCTCCCCAAGCTGCTATCATTGCCTTTCGAATGGTCGCTTTAGAGAAAGGTGCTTTAGTTTCCTTACTCCTTTCAGCGAAGCATTCCTTGTTCCTTTCTTTGGCCTTATCATTTTCCCAAAGTGGACATTCCTTAATGAAGTGATCTGTTTGAGGGCAATGGACTTTGACTTAGAGCTTTCACCATATTTAGTATCAAGGTGGAGCTCATGAGTCATAAGTGATCCAACAAGCTGTTCCAAGTTGAACTTAGTGAAGTCTTTTGTTTCTTGTAAAGCAGTGACCTTAGCCATCCATTTATCCTTAGGAAGACTCCTAATAACTGTTCGAACCTGTTCCTCTGATGAAATAAACTTACCAAGAGAAGCTAACTCATTAATAATGTTAGTAAAACGAGTAAACATCTCTTGTATGCTTTTCTTAGTCTTCATGGAGAACAGTTCATATTGATTCATTAGTAAATCAATTTTAGATCTCTTGACTTCATTAGTTCCTTCGTGGGTTACTTCTAGTAAATCCCATATTTGCTTTGCGGATTTGCATCCCGTGATCCAATTGTGCTCATGGGGTCCAAGTCCACAATGCAACAGTTTAACAGCCATTGCATTTACTTCCATTTTTTCATAATCAGCTTTGTCATATTCAGAGAAGGGTTTAGGAATTACCTCATTTTTGTCATTAGTAGTTGTGACCTCAAAATCACCAACTTCAATGACTCTCCATACCTGGTAGTTTTCGGCCTTAATGAATATCTCCATTCTGTTCTTCCAGTAGGAATAGAACTTCCCATTGAACATGGGAGGCCTTTGCGTAGAGTAACCTTCCTCAAATTTCTCGGTGGTGTTCATTGTTCCTTGAATTTTTTTCTCAATAGGGTTTCCTATCTTTCGTGAATTCTTGCTCTGAGACCAATTGTTATTTCACTATGAACAATACAAGAGGAGGGGGGTGAATTGTATTTGTAGAAATAAACGTAACTTTTTGCGGAATTTTAAACTTAAACAAAGAAACAAGCTAAAGGAACACAAGGGATTTTTACGAGGAAAAACTTCTTGGGCCCAACAAGGAGAAACAACCTCGACCCCTAGGGATTTTAGATTCAACTCTTTCACTAATTAGGCCAAACAACTTTGTTACAACCTAATTCTACTCATGGGCCACACCTTGAGTTCCTAAACTCAAGTTCCTTAACAATTGTCCCCTTAATAGTTGTTCCTCTCAACTTCAATTGAAGTTTTCTCACTTTAACTCGCTTCACTCAAAGCTTCTCTCTAACATAACTTCACTCAAAGTCCCCTTACCCGAAAACCCAAAATATAATAGATCAAATAAACATAGTGGAATAAGAGTAAGAAGGCAAAGAACAAATGGCTTTTATGAGAGATTGAAGGCACTGACACTTTACTTAGTTAAACTCACTAATTGACTTCGTCAGACACAAATTGGAACTTAATTAGACATTAGTATTTATAGTGGTAATAACTTAGAACGTGGGATTAAAACATGTGTTAGTGGTAAAATCATTATCCCATGATGTTCCTTACCCAGATGAACACGTTCCTCATTCAACCCATGATATCCATGATCACTGTTAAACGTGGGAGATAATTTTGTTACTGCTCCCTTAATTTTAGCAACCACTCAAAGCATTAATTCGAAAATATGATTTAATAAAAAAGCATTTTAATTATTAAAACCAAAATAAAATCCTTTTACCAAAAATATTATCCTTAAAATATTTTCCATAAAAACCGAAAAGGATATTTATTATCTTTCTAAAAAGTAAAATCTTTTCCTTAAAAACATTTTCCTTAAAATATGATTTTTCCTTAAATAAAATGGTTACCTAGAATATAGGCATAAATTACTCAACAACATAAGTAACCGTTGTAATGCTTCATCATAGGTCTAGTTCCTTTTAATAGTTAGTTCGTTTAGCTTATTAGTTATGCGCCAGTTCGTCTGTTCCTTACAAAGGAACAAACACTCATTCTCATTCTAAATTGCCATAGTTCCTTACAATTCTTACTCGTTCCTTTCCAATGGAACTAGAAACAAAAAGCCTCGCTTTAGTCTTCTTGCTCCAATGTTGCTCATTACCAAATCATGAAACATCATTACTTAGTCTTCAAAAGCCCAACTTGATTTCTTCCTTGACTTAGTATTCTCTTTGTTCCTTTCATTGATACCTTGAAATGCATTCACTTAAACAACTTGTTAGTTCAATTAGTTTGCATCTTTGTTCCTTTGTCATCATCAAAACTAGGGTTCAACAGATTTGTTTAATTCCAAAAGGTGAGTTATTCATAATCTATCTTCGATTCCTTTTCTTCCCCAATGGAATTTGCCATTTAGGGTGAGACATAAAATCAAACTACGATTGTTTTGATCCATGAGGGGATTCGAATCCCGCAATGATTAGTATGTAGTGCAACTTCAGTGCTCAAACCTACCATGTACAAATGATATATTGGTCCTAAATAAAAATGATTGATGTGTATACGTGCAAATTATGTGATTTTTCTTTATTTTGAATAGCCATGGTTACTTTAAAATGGAAAATAACGCATTTAGTAAGAGTCCGTTCTTTAGAACGGAAGAGGAGACGAGTTCCAGACATTCGCACCGCTTAACCTAAACCCCGAACCCTATCTCATGGTAAGAAAGACCAAGTTTCAAAAAGCCCTATCCATATGAAGTTATCATCATTTTAAATGATATTTCTTGAAATTGATTTTAAAATGATTTATTAAATAAATTTGTCCCTATTCAGATATTCATAGGTTAGCGACTTCAAAGTTTTCTAAAACTCATAGTCCAAACTTCAAGGAGAGACTTTTGTGGGATTCAGGCCATTAATTTAGACAGTAAAAAATCGGGTACCATAGGCTGGCGACTTCACTGGGGATTATACTTCCAGTTGAAGTATATGAGGTTTAAACCTAAACAATGCGTTATTTTCCATATGTATATATAATAAAAAGGTTAATCATGGCTATTCACAATTTAATTTTTGTATATAACATGCTTATGTGAAAATTATGCGTGCTTGGTAGTTTATCGATCCATACACATGCTTATGTGAAAATTATGTCTAATACATCTGTCTATTGGCAAGGGTCAGAATTTTAGAATGACAAATGAATGAATTAAGGGCGTAAAACATGCATCCGCGAGCTATTACGACCGACTCTGTCAGGAGCGTCCACCTTCTATGGACACAATGAAAGTGACTCGAGGCCACTTTAACATAATCTCTCCTTAAATGAATCACCTTTTAGTTGACTTCTAGGACACAAGGATCAATGCACAAATATCCTTTTCAGTTATTGAATAATGTGGCAAACTTTTAAAAATTCCTTAGTCCGTTTTCAGTCGGACGATATTTCAGCAATCATTAACTATAGCTGAATTGCTACCGAAATGATTATTGAAATATTAAGAGTATTGTTGTTTATTTATCATAAGTGTCATATAAAAAAAATGTGTGCACACCCTTTTTTTTTTAAAAAAACACACATTTACTTCAAAATTCTTTTCTTTCAAATTGGTTTTTCCAAAAACAAATTTATTTTTTAAAAGAAAAAAAAATCCTGTTTTCAAAAGATAATCATTTTCAAAAAAAAAAAAAAGAAAGGAAAATTCTTCCATTTCCTACTAAAAACACGTATAAAGAAAAATTCATCAGTCATTGACTAACATTGTTAGTGTGTACATTTCAGGTACTTCACATCTTTCAAAAGAAAAGGAACTAAAGCCTGCATCATTTCATAATGTCTGGTTCGGGTAAACAAACTCAAGTTGAAACTTCAGCAAAGGGCAAAGGCTGTTGGAGGTCTGTTAATCAAATTTATGCAGACATGGAGGAACCTCTAGGAACCATGTATAGTCGTCTACAAAGACAGGGTCTTCTAGAAGCGAAGCATCACTGTTACACTCTGCCACCTCCAGGGGTTGATATGGGTTTATATTGCAACTTTTGCCATCAATATGCATGGACATGAAACAGACCGGTGTGTTGGCCTGCAACATGCCATTCATCAGTTAACAGAAGATGGAAAAATTCCTATTCCTCCATCGTGGATGCCTTCGATCATATCTTTCACTAAGGCAGATCTTCCCAAAGAAATTGATCCTCACCAGGCTTTATACATCACTTTAAAGAGCAATGGGCTTGAATTGACAAATGTGTTAGTAGATGATGGATCGGCATTCAACATCTGCCCCAAAGGAACACTTAATGAGTTGGGGTATAACAACACATTATTGAGCCCTACTGATATGGTACTAGGGACATATGATAACTCCGCAGGAAGGACCATTGGGATGATCAATCTGCAATTGAAATATAAAGCCTGGGTTTGCGAGGCAGACTTTGTGGTCGTTGAAGCTTTGACTTCATTTACTTTGTTGTTGGGACGACCATGGCTCCATGCAAACAAAGCTATTGCTTCTCCTGCGCACCAAAAGCTCAAATGCCCAACAACCTCAGGTTTAATAACCAACCATGGGGATCAGGCACAACCAAAGAGTGTTACCCCTGAGCCTCCAACTATGGAAGATGAAGCAGATCTTCAAGAAAATTCTCTCAACCCCTGCATGTTAGGGAGACATATTTCTTCAGTACCCCAAGGATCCAATTCAGAAGACATTTACACTATTCCAATAACAATTGATCAGCTCATCGCTTATGCCGACATATGTTGTGCTTAGAATATGCCAATAGGACCTCTCAATACAGATCAAACTGAAACCACCTCTGCCATAACCTTCTATGATAAAGATCTCCCCGATAACCCAACTCATAACAGTGCTTTGTATATCGTTGTCGATCACAGTGCAAGACATATCAAAGGTGTAATGGTCGATAATGGAGCTTCCGCCAAACTCTGTCTTCTCAGTACCCTTAAATGGCTCCGATTTCCCCCCTCCCCAAGGAGAAACCTCAATAGGGACTATGGTTGCATATGATGGTTCCACACGGGAAATCATAGGGGCAACGACTATGATCCTATGTATTGGAGCAGTCATATGAAAGGTCGACTTTATGATCATCGATTGAGAAGCTCCTTTCACGACGTTGTTGGGACGACTGTGGCTCCACAAGAACCATGCTATCTTCTCAACATTGCACCAAAAAGTAAAGATGGTAACTCCGCATGGGGTAATCACCATCCCAGGAGATATAGCCATGGGAGCAGCAATGCAAAAATCTCACATATCTCATGTGTGTCACTTGAATCACAAACAGAACGGCAAGGACCCCGCATGATTTTGCATCAAATACGCCGCCCCTCAAACTGGTGAAATCCTATTTCCACTGGCCTATTCCGGAGCAAGATCGTGTTCAACCGGACTGGAAGCCAGACATGGGAGATGTTAAGATAATTGAGAATAAATTCCATTGGCTTTACAAAGAGCCCTGGGCCTTCCAGTGTGAAGGAGAAGAGAGTCCAACGCACAAAGTTGCTGCCATTCAGTCTATCATGGAACCTCACGTATTCCTTGATGAAATTGATTATGAAACAAGAGCCTCTTGCATGCTTGTGTGCAAGGCATAGGCATCATGGCTCCTTTGCCGAGAAGACAACCCCTTACATGTCAAGAACAAAAAAGAAAGGTGGAACAGACGTCTTCAGACAGGAGAACATATGGCTTGGCGCCCGGTAAACTGAAGTCTGAAAAGTTGAGGAAGTACCTGATTCATTTAATCTCTTTTATATTGTGTTTTGTAGGTAGAGCTACGTGCGGCTTAATCCCCTAAAAACAAATTCCAATGTTGTAATGCATCTATCTTAGCTTTCTCTACAATGTAGTGTACTAAAGGGGTACGTAGGCAACTCATTTTCTGAGTGCAGCTGCAAAAAAATTATATAAAATTTCACATTTCAATATATCAGAACTGCGTTGGGCCTGATTCTCCATTAAAAAAAAAAATCATCACAAGGAAAATTTATTCCCTAAATCCAAATCCACTTATGGAGATACGTAGGCAACCTTCGGGTTCGGCCCTTTTTGCATTTGATGGTTTCAGCGCTTAAAAGCAATCAATACATGCGGATCACCACAAAGAAGAACGATATCTGGTGCATTATAATTTGCCAAAATGAGGACATTGGCCTCATTATACATCTTTTCTCTTATTTCTGTAGCAGCAGGAAATGGAAGGATATCATCAAATTGATTTTGAAAAATGTTTGCGTATTATTCCAAAAAAAAATAATATGAATCTAAAAAAAGGGAAAATAAAAAGGTCCAAGTCTAAAAAAAAGAGAATAATAAGTCAGTCATAGAAATCTAATGAAAAATCCAAAACAAATGATATAGTCAAGGTTTCACATTTTTTAATAAATGATAACCGAAATTGGGGTAAAATAAAAAAAATTCAAATATATCATTTCTTTCATTCCCTGCACAAAATAAAACAAGAAAAAAAAAAACAAAGTCTGGACAAACTTCTGTGCTAACTTTTCATCTCATTTCACAAGAAATCTGCCTGGGCCCGCTCAGGATCAAGGCTAATTCGCCGAAGTTCTGACCATAGTTGTAACAACCTTTTTAAGCAGGTTCAATTATTTTGTTAGCTATATTATGTCTTCATCAGGCTTTGGTCCTTTAAGTAGTTAGAATTCTCTCCAACATCATTCTAGAACAAAAGTGGATAAGAACCATCATTCTTAATGGTTAAGAAAGCTAAAAGTGGATAAGGACTATCGTTCTTAGTGGTTAAGAAAGCTAAAAGTGGATAAGCACTATCATTCTTTGTGGTTAAGAAAGGTCAAAGTAGATAAGGACTATCATTCTTAGTGATTAAGAAAGCTAAAAGAGGATAAGAACTATCATTCTTAGTGGTTAAGAAAGCTTTGAGAACCAATAGTTAAGTTATAAAGCCTTTGGGAGCCTTATTCCTTAAGATTATGAAAATTGCATAGAGACTGTTTTATCGGTAACAATGAACCTCCAATTAAAGAGCCTTTTTGGGTTGAATCCAAGCTTATAACCTAATCAAACATGATATATGGTATGTTTGGGATGTCATAAGGTTAAAATGGTCATTTGTTCCCAAAATATGCGTGGCTAAATAGGGTAAATTCCTTACATAGTAAAATCTGGCTAGCTGAAATATTAGTTCAGACCTATCCTCAAAGAATGCTTCTTAGTAGTTACCTAAGTGTCGATCTCCCAAAGCTCTTTTCATGCAAGAAAGCCAACACCTCCAACAAGAATCACCCAAAAACTCCAAGAAACCGACTTCACCCAGAACAGGTTGTCCCTCCCCTAGGGGTACCGCCAGAATAGGCCGATAAAAGGCTGTTTGGTTTTTCGACCCTTTCTCCTAAATTTCTTTCTTCAACACCTACTTCTCTTCACATACAACTCTTCTAGACATAATTCCACAGTGTTTCAAGCTTTTGGTTTACTTTTCAAGCCTTGGGAAATTGTAGAAAACTCCATAGGAACATAAAACAGATTGATGTAAGTACGACTTTGCATCTCTCTTGTACTTAGCTTAGTTATTTATGTTCTAAAAACTTGTGTAAGCTAATCCCTAGCACTTTACATATTCAGGGGAAGCTGTAGGAAGGGTAAACCACTTGGAATAAGGAGTTTAAGTGCATTAAGCAGCCTAACTGAAGGTACACACTTAGTTTGGATTGTAACCTAGAGATTTTCCTATTTATGGTTAGATGATTGTTTCTTTCTATTATGAAGCATGAATTTGAAATGAAGTCTTTTCTGATATGCATATTAGTATGTGTGCTTTAAGTATATGACATGGATTTGGCATACTATGGTTCACTTGACATGTTTTACTTATCCTAAGCGAGGCTTAAATACTAAATTGCCATGTTTATGCTTTTAAATGGAATTTGTTAAGTATATGGAATTGTATGGTAATGAAGCACAAAATGTCTTGGATTTTAATCATGGGAGCGAGGCGTGAGCATACACCCGAGTTAGGGCGGGTATTCCCTAACTGTTACCCAACCAGGAGGGGGAAATCCTGGCGGAGCAGGACATGTCCGGGTAAAGTCTTGCAAGCAGAACAGTAAAAGGTGGGGTGACGATCCTCAACAGTTTGCTACGCTCGCAGTCATATCAAAAGATTGATTTTATGAAATATATAAGTAATTGAAGTGATTATGACTACTTGCTATTATGACTATGTGTTATCAATTAGTTTTCAAAATACACCTAAACTTGTATTTTCTTATACACAGTGTGTACTTAGCTTTGCTGATAGTGTTGTCATTTCCGTGGCCTATCACTTGGTGGGTGCTAGAGTCAGAATTTGTTGCAAGATTTTGTTGAAAGCCAAAATCGTGTTGAGAGCAAAGTTATGATTCGAATTGTGTATTGTGGGTTATAGTCCGAGATTTAAGTTTGTGTATAGAGGAGTTGATTTAGAATTACTTACAATATAGATTATACTTTTGCCAT
The DNA here is from genome assembly GCA_947646795.1 of Beta lomatogona. NCBI lineage: Eukaryota > Viridiplantae > Streptophyta > Magnoliopsida > Caryophyllales > Amaranthaceae > Beta > Beta lomatogona. Next base: position 4,830,717 of record CANSNZ010000981.1, read on the forward strand.
GGAGTTTTAGATTGAATGACTATGTAATTGAAGTCTTATATAAAGGATATTGTTTTGTGGGCCCCTACCCCCACAGGTCTAGGATCGTATATTTTAGGTTGTTTCCGCTACGAGTATTATCTAATTTATAAGTGATGATTATTATTTTGGTTTTAATTGAGATTTGTGATTGCTAAGTGAGTTAAGCTAGTAGCTCGGGAATCGAGCTGTTACAAATGGTATCAGGGTAACCCTGAGACCGTGTGCTGAGTTAGCCACATAGCGGGGGTAAAAGATCGTTGGGAATGTGTGTCTGTAACTTGGGTAATTAGAGTTCAAGTCTTAAGCTATAGAATAAGAAAAAGAGTCTAGATTTGTGTAAAACTTTGGGAATACGAGTATGGAATTCGAAGTTGTAATTTGAGGATATTTGAAATCTATTTGTTTGGAATATTGAGAACTTTTTCATGAAATTTAGTTAGGACTATCGGAGGTTGTAGTGCTTGATATCTGGATACTTAAGGTTGATCTATGAGTTTATGTTTTGAAGTTTCGAGGACGAAAATTATTTTAAGGGTGGTAGAGTGTAACAGCCTGAATTTTTAAGCAGGTTTAATTATTTTATAAGCTATATTAAGTCTTCATCAGGCTTTGGTCCTTTAAGTAGTTAGAATTCTCTCCAACATCATACTAGGACAAAAGTGGATAAGAACCATCATTCTTAATGGTTAAGAAAGCTAAAAGTGGATAAGCACTATCGTTCTTAGTGGTTAAGAAAGCTAAAAGTGGATAAGCACTATCATCCTTAGTGGTTAAGAAAAGGTCAAAGTGGATAAGGACTATCATTCTTAGTGGTTAAGAAAGCTAAAAGAGGATAAGAACTATCATCCTTAGTGGTTAAGAAAGCTTTGAGAACCAATAGTTAAGTTAGAAAGCCTTTGGTAGCCTTATCCTTAAGATTATGAAAATTGCATAGAGATTGTTTTATCGGTAACAATGAACCTCCAGTTAAAGAGCCTTTTTGGGTTGAATCCGAGCTTAGAACCTAGTCAAACATGATATATGTTATGTTTGGGATGTCTTAAGGTTAAAATGGTCATTCGTTCCCAAAATATGCGTGGCTAAATAGGGTGAATTCTTTACATAGTCAAACCTGACCAGCTGAAATATCAGTTCAGACCTATCCTCAAAGAATGCTTCTTAGCAATTACTTAAGTGTCGATCTCCCAAATCTCTTTTCATGCATGAAAGACAACACCTCAAGCTAACACTTCCAACAAGAATCACCTAGAAACTCCAAGAAACCGACCTCACCCAGAATAGGTTGTCCCTCCCCATGGGGGTACCGCCAGAACAGGCCTATAAAAGGCTGTTTGGTTTTTCGACTCTTTCTCCTAAATTTCTTTCTTCAACACCTACTTCGCTTTACATACAACTCTTCTAGACATAATTCCACAGTGTTCCATACTTTTGGTTTACTTTTCAAACCTTGGTAAGTTGTAGAAAATTCCATAGGAACACAAAATAGATTGTTGTTGCATCTCTCATGTATATAGCTTAGTTATTTATGTTCTAAAAACTTGTGTAAACTAATGCCTAGAACTTTACATATTCAGGCGAAGCTGTAGAATGGGTAAACCACTTGGAATAGGGAGTTTAAGTGCATTAAGCAGCCTAAGTGAAGGTACACACTTAGTTTGGATTGTAACCTAGAGATTTTCCTACTTGTGGTTAGATGATTGTTTCTTTCTATTATGAAGCATGAATATGGAATGAAATCTCTTCTGATATGCATATTAGTATGTGTGCTTTAAGTATATGACATGGATTTGGCATGATATGGTTCACTTGACATGTTTTACTTATCCTAAGCGAGGCTTAAATACTAAATTGCTATGTTTATGCTTTTAAATGGAATTTGTTAAGTATATGGAATTGTATGGTAATGAAACACTAAATGTCTTGGATTTTAATCACGGAAGCGAGGCGGGAGCATATACCCAGGTTAAGGTGGGTATTTCCTAACTGTTACCCAACCAGGAGGGGGAAATCCTGGCGGAGTAGGACATGTTCGGGTTAAGTCTTGCAAGCAGAACAGTAAAAGGTGGGGTGACGACCCTCAACAATTTGCTACGCTCACTGTAACACCCCGTAATTTTCACCCTTTATTTTGGTGTTTGTTTACATTAAAATGATATTTTTTTGGTGAAAATAAATAATTTATTATTTAGATTATTTTGGAACGTGTTGTGAAAATGTGTATATTTTTATATGTTGTGGTATATTTATATATATTTATTTTAAGTTGTTAGTTAATTGTTTTAAAGGTTATATTAGTTTCGTTATTTATTTAGGCATTTAGGATGTGGTGTTGTCGCGTAACGTTTATGTAACGTTGATGGAACGACTTGGGATGATGAAATGGTACATCACGTGTGGCGTATCAGGTTGGCCGAAAATCAGCAATTATGGAGTGGAATATGAAGAGTTTTGGTGCTTATTAAGCTAACCTTTGAATATCTTGTAACCGCTCATTTAATCCCTCATTAACATTCTCCTAAACCCTTCGTTTTTCCTTGCCAATAACTTCTGTTTTTTTAGTAAGAGAAATTCAGTATCATTCTCATTTAACCCACGCCATTTTCAAGAAAAGTAAGAGAGAAAGGGAAGAGAAAAAGAAGAGAATGGTTCAACCCGATGTGTCATACCTTCACGAAATTAATCATATCCGGAGATCTAACCGTTGGATCATTCTCAAATTTGGATAAAATGTTTATAACATTTTGATCTTCACTTTGACCGGAGCGATTGTGAATACGATCTTTCAATCGCCAGAAATCATGGTCGTACCAAAACAGCACGAAATGAGATTTTTCAATGTTCAAGAAGAAAACGCCTAGTGACTAGTTGCTATAATTATCGTTCGTTGTGCTTTGGGGTTAGAAGATGAATTGGATTATATGCATAACTCTTAACTATCTCTTTAGACTCAGCTCTCCTTCCAACGTTCCAGGTAACTAGTAGTTATCTTAGAACGATAGAGATTAGAGTATTTTTCGGTATTTGATTATTACGCTAGGAATTGTTTTAAATACTTTTTGAATGAAATTATTGATGAAATTTGACGTGGATATACTTGATGTATGCTGTATGAATATTGTATGCAGAAAAATAATTTTCGTCTGGGTTTTAATATTTATTCGATTTGTTTGGTAATTTATGCGTTTATGGCTTATTTGCAAAATAATTATTGAACGAATGGTAATGTATTCAAAACATTCAGACTCATAACTTTCAAAACTCAGTTTGTATACTTAGTTGCTCAGATTCAGAGGATGATACTTATACAGATTTTGACAAATATATCCGAAATATTCTCTTAGCATTCATAGCAAAATATCCGTAACTACTTATATGAATTCGAAACATGGACCCTTAAATGGCTTACACAATTGAGTCTTATAAACAAGATACACTTATATCGAGTTATCGACTCATAATCAATATATCTTCTTAACAAAACTTGGTCTTTAAATGATATAACACTTTGAATATATCATCATGAATTTAGTCAGAGTCACAAACATTCAAATTATACTTTCAAATGTCTCCAAACTTATTAAACACAATAATATGTTAAGCTCAAGTCAGAAAACAAAATCTTTCATGTGCATCATAAAGTTCATAAAAGTCATTGAAACATTAATTCCAAGTTGGAAGGTGGCAGGACAATGTGTACCTTCATACTATCCCGAAACATAGCTTCGACTTCATAATTAGTCCCTAGGAATTCCACATTCTCGATCACTAAAATACGTGAAGTCCATAACAATTCACCTCAGAAACATAAGCAATGATTAGTAACCATTTCACTTGTCATCAATAACCATAACTAGCCCAACTAAATGATATCTCTTGCCATGATGATCCCCACATAATCTACCTCGACTACAACAAAAATAATAAGTATTAACCATCCCCATTAAATTCAAATAGAGAAGCTTGCTCCGCTAAATTCCATAATACAATTGCACCATCCAAGTTATTAATCCATTTCAAATAAAACTAACTAATATTAATAACTCAAGATTAACAAAGAGTGAAATAGTTCAGATTAAATAAGAATGAAGAACGATGTATACTTTCACAAAACTTATTGCAATTCAAATCAATGCACTTAACCTGTGAAATTTGTCTACAAAACTAATTTGTATTATACTTTTTTTTTTTGTCATTAAGTGCTTCATTACACTTTCATGCAACGCCAAATAACACCAAATTCATGAAACTAAATTTTTTCTTTCTATCAAGATTTTATAACTCCATTATCCGAAAAGAGATTCATTAAGGAAACTAAATGAAATTACAAATTGAATTCTTAAATTAAAGGGATGAGATGAGAAGGAAAGGTCATGCATTCGTACCTCCCAAAAGAAAAAGGATAGGAAAACAATGGTAACAACAACTAAGCCAAAGCATTAGCGGTGGTGAAGAGTACCACCAACAACTCGCAGTGGCAGCACCGTGAAACAGGACAGCATCAAAACATAACCAAACCAGTAACAACTAACACAACAGTTCAAGAGAGATTGGAAATGGAAGTAGAAGCAGGGCGGCATCTGATGAACAAGCTGCGAGTCGACATCAATCGCTGGGGAAGTGTAATTGGGCGAGAAAGAAATAGGGATATATGGGGGAAAATAGAGGAAGTTATGGGGAAGAGAAAGATAGGAGTGTTTTTGGGTTTTATTAAACAAAAATGAATTATCTTGGGAATTCTAGAGAATTCCTCAAAGTCCCCCTTCTCTTTGCAATTAATTTAACTAGTTTAACATTTGAGTTTGTACCATAAATCCATACTTAGGAAAAACAACACTTTTAAATAAATAATTTATTTAATGGTCCCAAAAATATATTTACCATATAGCTTAGGAAAGAAATAAATTTATTTCATAACAGATACTCAAATTTACTCCAAAGATAAAACTCGATATACCTCAAAATGGTTCAAGATAAATTATTAGTAACTTCATTAAGCTAATAAAATATGATTAACTTTTTTAATCAAGTAGCTTAATCCAGAGCAATTACATACTACCACTCTTAAAGAAATTTCGTCCTCGAAATTTAGAAAGCATAAATCTTTAGAACACCTTAAAACGAATAGGATAACATCAAATAATTTTAACAAGAATCAAAACTGAACTACCATATCTCAAAGAATAAATTGCTCTCCAACTCAATTAATAATCACAAACTTCAAATTACGAATTCTCCACAACTCCTAGAACATAATTTCCTCAAATCATCACTCATACTATAAGCCAAAATCCCAATAGAACTTTTCATTCTTTTTTTTTTTTTTTGACTTTGATTCTCATACTGAACTTTCACTTTCTCAATTTTTATCTCGATTGTTAGCCAACTAATAACCCAAATCAATTTCAAACATTTTCAAATTTGTTTCTTAAACTCATATGCCATGATATGAAGATCACGACAACTCTAAAACAACCATGCTCTGATATCACTTGTAACTTGATTTTAGAAGGAAGGTGGTATCAGAGCAAGGTTGTTTAAGAGTTGTCGCGATCTCCATATCAAGGCATGTGAGTTTCAGAAAGATTTTTTTGATTGTTTGAAATTGATTTGTGTTATCAGTCAGTTAAGAATTGAGAAATAGAGATTGAGATATTAAAAGTTGAATATTGAGAAATTAGATTTGAAAAAGTGATGGAAGCGATTGCGATTTTGGAATGATGGTTTGAGGAGAATAGAGTTTCATTGATCAGGAGTTATGGTGAATTTGATTTAGGAATCAATTTATCTTTTGAGGTATCGGAGCTAAGTTGAGAGTTGAATTTGATTTGATTTTCGTTTAAAATGTTATATTTGAACTTATACGTTTTCAGAAGTTTAAAAGTTTTATGTCTTCAGTTTCGAGGACGAAACTTCTTTTAAGGGTGGTAGAGTGTAACAGCCATATATTTTAAGCAAGTTTGATTAAAGGCTAATTTCTTATCCTAAATTAATTACAATATTTTGGTATGACTTGATGGATTTTGTAAAACAAATTTAGTGTCTTTAAAAAAAAGAGAGAAGAAAAAAAATATATAGTAAATTTTTTTTTTTAGCTCCTTCTGTGGCTTATGTTGGGAATGCCACGTTATTTCTTTGTTGTCAAATTATCGCAACTCTTCATTAAAGATATAAGGAACTCATACCCAATTTCCTCCTCTTCATTCACTGTTATTTCTCTCAATCCTCAGTTCACTCACCTTCGAGCTTCCCCATCGGAGCCTCTGCCACCCATTTCTTTTCGTTCTGTCTCCTCGACTCGTTGTTGCTCGTGGCCTTCACCGGAATCCGGATGCTCTTCAATCTTGCTCACTCAGTTTTCTCTCTCCTCTCTTTCGTGGGTCTCGTTTGATTTGTTGGGGCTGCTGACCCATTTTCTCTCTCCTCTGCTTCTACGGTGTTGCCGCTGCCGTTGATGGTGCTGGTGGTGCAGTGAGTAGCCGCTGCTGTTGTGCGTTTTGGTGTTGTTGTTAAGCTTTGCTCTATTTTGAAATTCAATGGACAGGTATAAAATTTGGGTTCATCGATTGTAATCTGATTCATATTCTATTAATAGTTATGATTTTCACAAGTATAATTGAAATTGTTATTGATTAGCAAATTTAGTTATGATAAGAGTTGTTAAACTTAAAGATTGAATATTTTATCTTTCTTAATTGATTGAAGCTTCTAATATGAATTAATCCTCTTAAGTAAGTTTATAAAAACTGGATTTTATTAATTATGTTGTTTGATAATACCCTCTGAAATTAGAATGTGGTTAATTAGAGTTAGAGATTGATGTTGTAAGTTGAATTAGTGGAATGATTTGTATATAAGGAGTTTTAGGGGTTCATGCAAGAACTTAGGTATATGAGCTAGTCAATGTGTTATTTGAATTGTTATAATTGGATACTTAATAGTTGCTATTGTTGATGAGGTGAATCATTGTGGAGTTTTAGCCAGAGTAATGGATTATTGGAATCGTTTTCGAGGCTTCAGTAATATGTGAAGGCTAAGTAAAGGTACACATTGTCCCTCCACCTTATGAACTGAATTACGTTTGCAAAATTGTATGTTGTATAAAGTTTCATGATTTGCCAATAAGAAACTCGGATTTTTACTTGGACTTGTTATGGCTTTATGATGTTAAGTTCAACTTTGGTTTGGATGTAATGATTTCTGAGTTATGAGCTTGTTCGATTTCATAAATATGTAGTTTGACTCCAAGTATTTCGCCTATATAAGGATTAACCTTAATTTCCCATTTATGGATTGAGATATGTTTACAAGCTTTTGCGATTAAGTACAGTTTCATTCGAATATTTTGAAGTGCATAAAAGTTGTCCAATAACATTAGCTCATGTTATACTAAGCCAATCATGTTTTAGACTCAAGTGTATTTTGGTTTATGAATCTTGATAGTATAAGTGGTCCAGTGACCCACTTTCTAAGATATGATATGGAAGATATGGATGTTGGATTATAAGTACTTAAGTAAGAGTTGTCGATATATTTCTGAATGTATTTATTAGTAAAATATTATGCGCAATCTCGTATGCCTTACAAGAAGTAATTGACGTTGATTCGAGGACGTTGACAAGCTTATGGAACTCCACTATGTTTTACTATTATTCGTATAAATATATATATATATATATATATATACATATATATATATATATACATATATATATATATATATACATATATATTCTCAATGTTTTAATAATTGTTGCGGGTCTTGAATTGGGCAACCTCGTATAACTATGCGACATATGATCAGCTAAATTTCGAAGAATAAGATTAAGTCTCCAATGAGAGACGATTGAATATGGTTTAAAGTTTATGGAGTTTCGATGTTATAGTTTACTGTCAGTTAATTAGATTTAAAGATTACTATTTTGATAAGCGATCTCAGAACTAGATTATTAGAAGTAGTATTAATTGTTGTTGTTCTTGTGAGGTGAAATAATTGCATAATTCAAGTGTCATTTGAAGAAGGAAGGTGTTAGACTCTCGAAGACTATTGTGGAGATGAAACACTATTTGGAAATTAAGTACAGGTACACATTGTCCCTCCACCTTTGAACTAAAATTTTGGTGTTTCATATGATTTTGTGAATCATATACTTAACTACAAGAGTTTTATATCAATTTAGTTTATTGTGTTATTGGTATAATGAAGGTGAAATTCTTGAAGTGTTTTGAGTATTTCAAAGCTTGATTGAAAATACGAACTTGTGATGTGGAATTGATATTTCTCTTTGCTAATAATCTCTGGATACGTTTGTGAAAATTTTACGAATAACGATCTTAATGATTTAGTATCATTAATACATAAATATTACAAGCAAATTATGGTTACTTAAGGATATCGATCCATGACGTACTAAGTCCATTTTGCCTCTGGAAGCCGATAGTATAAAGTGTTTATGGGCACAATGTCTTATATATGGAAGAGTTATAACCATTCAGTCAAAAGTATTGAAATAAGGGTTCATAATATATTTATCAGTGTAATTCTAAGTATGGTATTCTTAATTGAGTGATTTGGTATATGTTTTGCAAGAAGTGAAGAGCTCTAGTTCAAAGGAATTGGTGAGCTTATAGAAACTAATTATGTTTCCGTTGAAATTCGTCTGTATATACTTCCAAGATGTATAAATGTACCAAAAGTTTCAGCTATGGAATGGTATTGAGAATCCAAGTGTATTGAAATGGTCAAGTGTTTCGAGATTCAAGTTACATAAATTCCGAAATATATACAAGATATGAAGATTTTAAATACATTGGCCATCAACTTTGAGGAATATGGACTTGACTTTTTGAAGATATGAGTTAAAGATCTGACTATAATACAGGATTTTCGGGACATATCTTATTAGGAGTTTTGTGTGCTTGGATTACTTGGGTGATGAAAAGTCCAAGGTTAAAGATTTAAAAAGTGAATTATTGTTTGGAGATGTTATATATAATACAACTTATGGCTTGTGGAAGATTTAGCTATATGATGAATTCATGATAAGAACTGGAGTTGGCCATAAATTCTTTGGGATATTAGATGGAGTGTAAGTTGATAAGTTATGGAGTAAGCTCTCTGGTTCTGTTTTTGTAAAAAAGAGAACTTTGGTAACGAAGATATAAAGTTATGTAAGATTAAATTCTGTTTTGACTTTCTGAGTAGTAAGCTACGTTTTGAGCTTCAATTATAAAAAGCTTGGACTATATTTTCTTTAAAAGTCCGTATATGAATGGTTTTAGCAAATGAATTTTTGTAAAGGATTAAGGTGTACCCAAATGCAATTATGTATTCTGTTTGAATGATATATCCGACTCGAGAATTATGAATTTAAGTTTCAGAAAAATATTGAATTGTGAATTATGTATTTTGATTTCGTTTTGTAAGGGGAAGAAGCCGCCGGAGTGGTGATGAACAACATTCTGTAGTCTGTATATTCTGTATTTTGTATATATTCTTAGGACATGTCCTGAAAAGTCTTGCAAGCAGTACATAATGGAAGAGGGAGACGTCCCTTGTAAAAGTTTAGAGATTTTGCTTGGAAGGCAACTCTATTCGTGTTCTCTTCCCCAGTGTAATATGATGATTTCTGGAAAAAAATAGAATATGTATTCGAATTTACAAGCGGTTTCATGAAAGGATATTTTAAACATTATTTCCGAGTAATATAATCTTTTACTCACCCTAGTTTATGGAATTTCTACACTAAATATGGGAGTGACTTTCTAAGGAAGTCGTTGGGAATATATTAAAGGAGTTAATGATGTTATACATATGTGGATTAAGAGTTATTACAATGAATTATAGAAGTTGAAGATGTTGTTATATATTTAAGTATGTTATAATTAGAATTGATTTTGGAAGGTCGTATTAAATTATGTAGCACCTAAAGGTTCTTCTAATTGATTTGTATACTAATTATTTTGTGGGGTATTCGTATTATTATTTCAAGCAAATGACATTATAAATTATGTTCAAGTATTTGTTACATTATGCCTTCATTATGACGTTTCTGTAACTTGATTTGAAATATCTCGCAAGATAAACTTAAATCTGTAAATACGTTCTAAACCACCAAAAAGATTTTCTGGTTGGACAGTGTGTACTCAGTTTCGCTGATGTTGTTCTTGGAACCTGTCCTGGTGGGGGCAGTGTTGAATATTAGTTATTTTTGCAGGGAATGTTGAAGCTAACCCAGTGTGAATAAAGGATCGTTAAAGCATTCTTATGGTGTATTATTGTATTATTTCGGAATTCCGGTTTGATAATTTCATATGAATGTATTTAAACTCTGCAAAGTTTTTGTTGGGTCGTAATTCCACCGATCTAGGATCGTATAGGAAGGTTATGTTTCTGCTGTAAAATAATGTAATTCGAGGTATATTTAGTGTTAATTGAGGTTCACGAATGTTAAGTGTGATTAGCTAGTAGCCCGGAAGCCCGCACTTCCGAGCTGCTAGCAAATCAGACTTAAGATGCACATATCTCAATTAACACTTAATGAACCTCAAATTACATCCTCTTGCAGCGGAAACATAATCTTTCACACGAACCTGGACTTATGGGTCATGGTCCCACAACAACAAACCAAAATATATATATAATTACATGAAACGATCAAACCGAATCTCTGAAATAATACACTAATACACTATAGGAATTTCTCTCTTAATTAACCCATATAATATCCATCATAGCTCAAACGAGAATCATCACTCATAATACCACCAACTGATACTCTAACCTGACTCGAATCAGCTTCAACATTTCCTGCAAAAATCACTTAACGTGAACTCTGCCCCCTCCAGGACAAGTTCCAAGAACAGAATCAGCAAAGCTGAGTACACACTGTCCAACCAGAAAATCTTATTGGTGGCTTAAAACGTATTTACAGATTTAAGTTTATCTTACGAGATATTTGAAAGCAAGAAACAGAAACGTCATAGTGAAATAATCATATAACAAAATACTTAAACACAATTTACAATGTTACTTGTTTAAAATAACATTGAGAATTGATACGTTACAAAATAAATAATATATACTTTCAATTCGATGAATCATAGAACCTATATAATCTCGTAAATCATGTCATATTCTCGGATATAGTAATATCTTCCGCTTCTGTGTTTCAAAAGGAATAACCTCTAATCGAATTATGTGCAACATAGCTAATTCTTTTCATAAATTCCTAATGAGTTTATTAGTATATCATTCTAATTTGGTACTATGATTGATAAACAATATTTTGGAGTATAATTGTAAGAAGCTTATAGAATTGAATTGTATTTCTTTTAAAGTCTGTATTTAAGTAATTTTTGTCAAATGGATTTAATGAAATGTTGATTTATATTAAGTTACTAGAAACTCTAGTATACTATGTTTATCAAGTAAACTAAGCTTTGTCATGAACACTAGTGGAAAAAACCTTATCTGTCACTTAGTAACAGATTCGGTTTTGCAAAAACCGCATCCGAAAATCATTAAAAAAAATGGGAGGGAAAGCTATGCAGAAAATCTGATCCGGTCCTTTAGTGAACCGGATCAGATTTTAGAATCCGCTCCGGTTTTCTTAAATCTGATCCGGTTCAAAAGACCGGATCAGATTTTTCGTTCATTTCTGCCTGCTTGCTCCCTTAAAACGGCCCAAAAGGAACGGCCCAACTGGAACGGCCTGCTTGCTCCCTTAGAACGGCCCAGTTCTCTCTCGCCCAATGTGATAAAATCCATCTATTCCCCTCACTCCCCTCCATCCTCTACAGAACCTTTATCAGAGTGCGAAATCGAAGCGACGAAAACGAGAGAAAATTCGCAACTGACCTCTCCACAAAGAGGAGAGAGAAAGAAACAGTCGACTACAACAGAGATGACGGTGGAGGTGATGAACAGCGGTGTCACTGCTTATGCAGTTTCTCAAAACGGTGGCGTTGCAAATGGCGATTTAAAGACAAACCCTAAAAAATCGAAGAACAACGAATGTCGTCGCCGACGCCGGAAACAGAAGAAGAAGAGCAAGAATTTGTTGTCCCCAACAGTGATAAGATAGTCGCTTCAGTACTCTTTGAGAGGCTTTCTGTTGTCATCCCCAAAATCGACCCTGTCGTTTACGCCTTTCAGGAATTCTCGTAAGCCCTAAATTTCCCTACTTTTCTTTTAAATTTTTATTTTTTGAAGAAAATGTGGTTTTCATGTTTCATTATGTTCGTTAATCGAGAATCAAATGAGTTGTGAATACAAAAACTGCAACGTGATTCCGCCGATTGAATAATGTTTATGATGAATTTTTGATCTGATATATGATGTAGAATTGATGTGTAAGAACAAAATTGGAGCTCTGATTTGTGATTTTTGAGGATACACTATAGAAAAAGATTGTGATTTTGCAAATATTATGTGACACAGTCCATATTCGAAGTGTCGAAAGATATGGCATTTTTGAGCTGGTTATGGTTGAACATTTGATTGTTTAAGATCAAATGAATACTGTTATTACTGAAAGATTTTGGGGGAGTGAAATTCTAAAGCAGGATATAGCCATTATACTAGAGTAATGTTTTTAGCTGTTGGAAGTTTGTTTATCAATTATTCTGTTGAAGAGGATGGTCATGAGAGTGATTCTCATGATAATGTTTATGGTCATGTTAGTAATGGCGATTCTGCTCATTCTCAGGTACTTGTTTTGGTGTTGCTTTGATTTCATTTTATTTCGGTTTAGTTTAGTTTAGTTCTTGTTTTCGTTGCTAAATTGTTGCTGATGATAGATTCTAGGGTTTCTAGAGTGTGTTCTTTCGCTTGGATTCAGTTAGTTGATTTACGAATTGTTGATTGGATTAGTTATAAGAGAGTTATATTTGTGTTAGAGTTGTAGTTTTCGCGTGTTTGGAGTTTATTTACGAATTGTTGATTGGATTAGTTATAATCCAATGGATTCTCGATAGGCTACCTGTTTACATGTGTTGATTGGTGTGCTAATGTCTGTTTTCAACTCTCCCCTTTTGAATGAATAATCTGATGTTATTTCAACTTACATAGTTACCTAGAGTTCCGGGTCATTTCTGTTCCAATTCTAGCACCTTAGCTTATAAAGGGTACCATATACTATATAGGACTACTGATTGTTGGTTTGCCAGCTCATTATGGATTTTATATGATATAGATGGCGTTTCAAACGGTTTAAATTCCCTTTGCATGTATCTGGTTCACGTTCTAGTAAATTGGATTCTTCTTGTCTTCCTAAATTATAATTTCGGCAATTCCTGAGTTAATTAATTAGTTTTTATATGTTTCAGGATAAGCTCCTTGACTATCTAGGGATGATGCTCGTTGTTGACAATGCATTTACTGATCGCTCAAATGCTTAGTTGACCGTCCAAACTCTTGTATCTGAGTTATCTTCTTTGGAGTCACGAGTTGAGAAACTAGAAGTTGCTTCGTCCAAAATTTTTGGTGGTGACAGGTCTAGAATGCAGAAAATTGAAGAACTAAAGGAAACAATGAAAGAGACACAAGATGCTAGATGTTGTGCAGTTAGGGAATACGAAAGAATCAAGGTAAGTTTGGTACCATAGAGTTATTGAGCTGTCAAATCAATTTTCGTGAAGTTTAATTTTTCTTACGTGGAAAGCTCACTTGTTAATAGCAGGATACATTATTTTTTGAATGGTTCGTCCTTTTGGACTGAGCTTTGCATCTCCGAAGTTGGCATCTTTATGACTATAATAATAGATTAAATTATGTATCAGCCACGATGCCCATTTTTGGATGGATCACTAGAAAACATGTTGAAGCTAGTTTTCAAGTTTTATTAAATCGCTGTAACCAATGGCAAGACATGGATAGATTTGCGTCAGTAATTCCTTCTAGTGCCATCTTCTATGCTTTTTTAACATTTAAGTTGTTCAAGCAACGTTGGATAAATTTTAGTTTAAGTTGCATTTATAATGTACATTTGATGCGACATTGGGATCGTCGAACAACTTTTATTTTGGATAGTAGAAAATTACCTAAATTCTAAAATCTAAAACGACATATATCTTGAATTGGATATATCTCACGGAATTACATGAACCTCCCCCCCCCCACAACTCCCCCCCGCCGACCCTCTTCCCCCGATGTGCCCCACCCCCTCTTGCCCCCCTGCAGACCCCCTCCCCTTGCCCCCCCCCGCGGACCCCCTCCCCCCGATGTGCCCCACCCCCCTTGCCGCCCCCCCGAGCACCCTCCTCCCCTTGCTCGCCCCACCCCCGCACCCCCCTCCCCTTGCCGCCCACCCCCTCGCACAGTCCCCCCACCCTCCGCCCCCCTACCGACCCCCCTCCCCCTGCGTGCCCCACCCCCCTTGCTCCCCCCGCAGACCCCCCCCCTTGCCGACCCACCCCCCGCACCCCCTTGCCGACCACCCGCCTTGCACAGTTCCCCCACCCTGCTGCCCCGCCCCAGCACCCCCTCCCCCTGTTGTGCCCCACCCCCCTTGCTGCCCCCTGCAGACCCCCTCCCCTTCTTGCCCCCACCCCCAGCACCCCCCTTGTTGCCCACCCCCTGCACGCCTCCCCCGCAGACCCCCTCCCCCTTGTTGCCCCACCCCCTGCAAACCCCCTTGCTGCCCTACCATTGTGTTCTTGTTAATAGATATATGCACACATTTAGTAAATTATTAAATTCATATCAGGAAGAATAAAGATAATTTACTTTAGGAAGCTTCTCAAAGATATGTGTGTGTCAAATTGACCGACTATTTTAACTTCTGTTTCTCCTTGCAGATGCTATGACATCTGCTCCTATATCGATTTTCCATCCGTAAGATTATAACTGCATGTATTGCAAGCTTGAAGAAGCCTATGATAGCGAATGACTGTTAAATCTAATAGGAGGAGCCATTGAAGTATAAAATTATAATGTCATAGTTGTGTATGTTAATATTTTTATGTATTTAATTATTTATGCTTCAATTGGGTATAATATGCTTAATAAAATGAGTTTTTATATATATTATTGATTTTGTATTGATTAATAATAAAAAAATGCAAAAAAAGAAAAAAAAAAATTTGGTTTTTGGGGTGGTTATCTGATCCGGTTTTTCTAAATAACCGGATCAGAGTGTCTGCTTTGCATACAATTTATTTGGCACCATGAACATTTTCTGATGCGGTTTTATAAGAAAACTGGATCAGATAATATCAATATCTGATCTGGTTTTCCTAAAAAACCGCATCAGAAAAGTATTTACTGATCCGGTTTTGGACCGGATCAGTAGATAATTGGGATCTGCTGCGAGCCCACCTGATGCGGCCCAAAACCGCAGCAGTAAGCTCGGTTTTGACCGCATCAGATGGGCTTTTTTCCACTAGTGGAAATATCAGAATGCAATTCCGCTATGAGATCTAGTTATATTGTATTTGAGAATTATAAATCGAGATTTAGAAAATATTGAATTACGAATTATGTATTTTGATTCTGTTTTTTGTGAGGGGAAGAAGCTGCTAGAGCAGTGATGAACAACGTATTTTCTGTATTCTGGGGACATGTCCTGAAAAGTCTTGCAAGCAGTACATATTGGAAAAGGGAGACGTCCCTTGTAACAGTTTAGAGAATATGCCGAGATGGAGACTCTATTCGTGATCTCTTCCACAGTGTAATCTGTTTAATTGAGATTTTCTTAAAGAAAATAGAGTATGTATTTGAATACGTAATTGGTTTCCTGGAAAGAAAATTCAAACTTTAGTTTGAGGGTAATGTCTTACTCTCCCAAGTTTATGGAATTCATGCGCTCTGCCAGCTAATCACACTTAACATTAACAAATTATGATTATTATTAATTAAACCTTAATTAGGCAATCATCTAAGGGTATAACTCATGTATCGATCCTGGCTTCTGGAATACGACCCATAATACAACAACTCAAAATAGATTATACAACCTCATGAATTTAACTAATAAATCTCCACATAAGTACAATAATATATCATAAGATTCTCAACAAAAATATGATTTCCATCATGGGTTGAACTAGACGTCTCTCTTATCACAACTTACGGTCATTAATTCCCTCTGGAGCGAACTATCCTGCAAAATTATTAACAATGAACTCTGCCCCCACAAGGACAGGTTCCAAGAACAAAATCAGCGAAACTGAGTACACACTGTCCAACCAGAAAATATTTTGGTGGCTTAAAACGTTTGTATAGAATTGATCTTATCTTATGAGACATTTGAATTCAAGGTACTGAAAATTCATAATGAAAGAATCATAACACAAATTACAATGATACTTATTTTCATAATAATAAGAATATATTTCGAGATAAATAGTATTTACTTTCAATTAGAGGAACCATAACAATTCCATAGAATAATACGATTTCCAAAATCAACTCTAATTATATATTCTAAGACATAGTAATATATATATCTCTTCTCTATTTCAAATTCAATACCCTTCAATCCAAAATGCATAGCATAGCTAACTCCATAAATTCCTAATGAGTTTCTCAATAATTCATTCCCATAATCACCCCAGGAATTCCATAAACTTGAGAGAGTTACTTCGGAAATAAAGTTTTGAAATAACTTCCATAAAACCACTTGCATATTCAAACACATATACTACTTTCATTGAGAAATCTAATCATATTATACTCGGGAAGAGAACACGAATAGAGTTGCCATTCTGGCGCATTCTTTAAACTTTTACAAGGGACATCTCCCTCTTCCGTTATGTACTGCTTGCAAGACTTTTTTAGACATGTCCCCAGAATACAGAATACAAAATATACAGAATATAGAATGTTGTTCATCACCGCTCCGACGGCTTCTTCCCCTTACAAAACAAAATTAAAATACATATTCATAATTCAATATCTTTCTGAAACTCAAATTCATAATTCACGAGTCAGATATATCAAAATCTCATCACATAATCGCTTTTGGGTACAATTCAATCCTTTACAGAAATTCATTTGCTGAAACCATTCAAATACGGACTTTTAAAGGAAATTTAGTCCAATCATATCATAATTGAAGCTCAAAACATAGCTTACCGATCAGAATCCCAAACAAAGTTTAATCCTATAGAATTTTATATCTCAGTCACGAAAACTCTTAACTACAAAAATATCTTTCCATTTAATCATACTTAGCGACCTATATAACTCTTAACCTAAGTAACTCTCAACGTTTATATTTTATGTTTAATCATAGTAAAAGTAATATTCTTGCAATATCCCAAGTAGCTTTCCTTGAATAACCGTTCTAAAATCAAGATGTACCAATACCAAGTTATACATTGCTCATAATCATGAACCATAGATTCCAGAGTTCATATCGCACATACTCAGTTTTACTTCCATAATACACTCTAATTGCCTGGCTTACCTTTCTAATATGTCAACTTGAATTCCGAAAGAACTCCTCAAATAAATGATTTATCCTACAGCCATTCCAACCAAGATTTTTCCATTTTATAAAAACCAATTCCCAGATTCTCCGAATATACATGTAAATGATGTACTTTAACTTTTTAATATGAACTTATCATTCTTACAAAAGCATAATCATAAATTGTGGTATAATTACCATCTCCCTAGCAATACCTTACTTTTGAAATTCTTAACCTTAACCTTTTCATGACCCAAAATATATCAAGTTTACAACCTCATAGTATATTATTTATTTAAAAGTTGTTGTTCTTGTGAGGTGAAATAATTGCATAATTCAAGTGTCATTTGAAGAAGGAAGGTGTTAGACTCTCGAAGACTATTGTGGAGATGAAACACTATTTGGAAATTAAGTACAGGTACACATTGTCCCTCCACCTTTGAACTAAAATTTTGGTGTTTCATATGATTTTGTGAATCATATACTTAACTCCAAGAGTTTTATGTCAATTGATTTTATTGTGTTATTGGTATAATGAAGGTGAAATTATTGAAATGTTTTGAGTATTTCAAAGCTTGATTAAAAATACGAACTGGTGATGTGGTATTTATATTTCTCTTTGCTAATAATCTTTGGATACGTTTGTGAAAATTTTACGAATAACGTTCTTATGTTTTAGTATCATTAGTAAATAAATATTACAAGCAAATTATGGTTACTTAAGGATATCGATCCATGACGTACTAAGTCCATTTTGCCTCTGGAAGCCGATAGTATAAAGTGTTTATGGGCACATGTTCTGATATATGGAAGAGTTATAGCCATTCAGTCAAAATTATTGAAATAAGGGTTCATAATATATTTATCAGTGTAATTCTGAGTATGGTATTCTGAATTGAGTGATTTGGTATATGTTTTGCAAGAAGTGAAGAGCTCTAGTTCAAAGGAATTGATGAGCTTATAGAAACTAATTATGTTTCCGTTGAAATTCGTCTGTATATAGTTCCAAGATGTATAAATGTACCAAAAGTTTCAGTTATGGAAGGGTATTGAGAATCCAAGTGTATTGAAATGGTCAAGTGTTTCGAGATTCAAGTTACATAAATTCCGAAATATATACAATATACAAAGATTTTAATACATTGGCCATCAACTTTGAGGAATATGGACTTGACTTTTTGAAGATATGAGTTAAAGATCTGACCATAATACAGGATTTTCGGGACATATCTTATTATGAGTTTTGTGTGCTTGGATTACTTGGGTGATGAAAAGTCCAAGGTTAAAGATTTAAAAAGTTGAACTATTGTTTGGAGATGTTATCTATAATACAACTTATGACTTGTGGAAGATTTAGCTATATGATGAATTCATGATAAGAACTGGAGTTGGCCATAAATTCTTTGGGATATTAGATGGAGTGTAAGTTGATAAGTTATAGAGTAAGCTCTCTGGTTCTTTTTTATAAAAAAGAGAACTTTGGTAACGAAGATATAAAGTTATGTAAGATTAAATTCTGTTTTGACTTTCTGAGTAGTAAGCTACGTTTTGAGCTTCAATTATAAAAAGCTTGGACTATATTTTCTTTAAAAGTCCGTATTTGAATGGTTTTAGCAAATGAATTCCTGTAAAGGATTGAAGTGTACCCAAATGCAATTATGTATTCTATTTGAATGATATATCCGACTCGAGAATTATGAATTTAAGTTTCAGAAAAATATTGAATTGTGAATTGAGTATTTTGATTTCATTTTGTAAGGGGAAGAAGCCGCCGGAGCGGTGATGAATAACATTATGTAGTCTGTATATTTTGTATTCTGTATATATTCTGGGGACATGTCCTAAAAAGTCTTGCAAGCAGTACATAA
The DNA here is from genome assembly GCA_947646795.1 of Beta lomatogona. Lineage (NCBI taxonomy): Eukaryota > Viridiplantae > Streptophyta > Magnoliopsida > Caryophyllales > Amaranthaceae > Beta > Beta lomatogona. The sequence continues at coordinate 4,850,017 of CANSNZ010000981.1, forward strand.
TGGAAGAGGGAGACGTCCCTTGTAAAAGTTTAGAGAATTTTCCGGGAAGGCAACTCTATTCGTGTTCTCTTCCCAGTGTAATCTAATGATTTCTGAAAGAAAATAGAATATGTATTTGAATTTACAAGCGGTTTCGTGGAAGGATATTTTAAACGTTATTTCCGAGTAATATAATATTTTACTCACCCCAATAGAGGATCTCCAATCAAACGAACCAACCTCAAGCGGCATGTCTTTAAGTAATTTCTTAGTCATTCTTGGCTCTGAAACTGAACACCTTCCATGGATGACTAACATGTACAGCTGTACAGACACCTCAAAGAGTAGCAAGAACCTCAAAGAGCTGTAAGTTGAATGAACTTCTTGAGTTGTCAAATAAAAATTAGTTTCAGACTTGAATTTGTTGTGGTTTCTGTATCTAAGTTCAATAATGTTGAAAATGTGATTCTTAATTCTAAGTTTGTTTAACGTCTTGAGTATGTTAGTTCACACCATGTGTGTTTCGAGTATAGTGGTCAGCATTGCCTTTCTAATTTTGATTAGAAAAATGTCTATAAGTTTTGGCTTTTATATCGACAACTCTTACTTAAGTACTTATAATCCAACATCCAACATCCATATCTTCCATATCATATCTTAGAAACTGGGTCAGTGGACCACTTATACTATCAAGATTCATAAACCAAAATACACTTGAGTCTGAAACATGATTGGCTTAGTATAACATGAGCTAATGTTGTTGGACAACTTTTATGTACTTCAAAATATTCGAATGAAACTGTACTTAATAGCAAAAGCTTGTAAACATATCTCAATCCTTAATTAGGAAATTAAGGTTAATCCTTATATAGGCGAAACACTTGGAGTCAAACCACATATTTATGAAATCGAACAAGCTCATAACTCAGAAATCATTCCTTCCAAACCAAAGTTGAACTTAACATCATAAAGCCATAACAAGTCCAAGTCAAAATCTGAGTTTCTTATTGGCAAATCATGAAACTTTATACAACATACAATTTTGCAAACGTAATTCAGTTCATAAGGTGGAGGGACAATGTGTACCTTTACTTAACCTTCACATATTACTGATGCCTCGGAACGATTCCAATAATCCATTACTCTGGCTCAAACTCCACAATGATTCACCTCATCAAAAATAGCAACTATTAAGTATCCAATTATAACAATTCAAATAACACATTGACTAGCTCATATACCTAAGTTCTTCCATGAACCCCTAAAACTCCTTATATACAAATCATTCTACTAATCCAACACAACATCAATCTCTAACTCTAATTAACCACATTCTAATTTCAGAGAGTATTATCAAACAACATAATTTATGAAATCCAGTTTTTATTAACTTATTTAAGAGGATTAATTCATATTAGAAGCTTCAATCCATTAAGAAAGATAAAATATTCAATCTTTAAGTTTAACAACTCTTATCATAACTAAATTTGCTAATCAATAACAATTTCAATTATACTTGTGAAAATTATAACTATTAATAGGATATGAATCAGATTACAATTGATGAAATAGGGGTCACAACTTAAACCCAAATTTTATACCTGTCCAATGAATTTCAAAACCGAGCAAAGCTTAACAACAACACCAAGACGCATAGCAGCAACGGCTACTCACCGCACCACCAGCACCATCAACGGCAGCGGCAACACAGGCGGCGACGACAACACCGCAGAAGCAGAGGAGAGAGAAAATGGGTCAGCAGCCCAACAAATCAAACGAGACCCACAAAAGAGAGGAGAGAGAAAACTGAGCGAGCAAGATTGAAGAGCATCCGGATTCCGGCGAAGGCCACGAGCAGCAGCGAGTCGAGGAGAGATAACGAAAAGAAATGGGAGGCAGAGGCTCCGATGAGGATGCTCGAAGGTGAGTGAACAGAGGATTGAGAGAGATAACAGTGAATGAAGAGGAGGAAATTGGGTATGAGTTCCTTATATCTTTAATGAAGAGTTGTGATAATTTGACAACAAAGAAATAACGTGGCATTCCCAACATAAGCCACAGAAGGAGCAAAAAAAAATTATTATTATTAATTTTTTTTTCTTCTCTCTGTTTTTTTAAATACACTAAATTTGTTTTACAAAATCCATCAAGTCATACCAAAATATCATAATTAATTTAAGATAAGTAATTAGCCTTTAATCAAACTTGCTTAAAATATATGGGTTGTTACACTCTACCACCCTTAAAAGAAGTTTCGTCCTCGAAATTTAAGACATAAAACTTTTGAACTTCTGAAAACGAATAAGTTCAAATATAACATTTTAAATGAAAATCAAATCAAATTCAACTCTCAACTTAGCTCCGATACCTCAAAAGATAAATTGATTCCTAAATCAAATTTGCCATAATTCCCGATCAATGAAACTCTATTCTCCTCAAACCATCATTCCAGAATCGCAATCGCTTCTATCAATTTTCCAAATCTAATTTCTCAATATTCAACTTTTAATATCTCAATCTCTATTTCTCAATTCTTAACTAATTGATAACTCAAATCAATTTCAGACAATCCCAAAAATCTTTCTAAAACTCCCATGCCATGAAGTGTGTAGTTTGTATTTCATGCTTTGGAACAATTTTTTTCCTACTGTTTACAGATTTAATTTATTGATTTATCTGTTTTTGCATTTTCGTGTTTGTTGGTATTTAAATCATGAGTATTATTTTTTTGGGGCCAAAAAATCTATTTCTTTGATATTATGTATTACCGTGGGTTTATACATGTTATGTGAATTTTTGGAAATTTTTGGGCATTTATTTCTATTTTTAAATAATTTATTTGTTTTACTGAGTATTCTGAAAATTAACTTTTAAAATTACTTTTACAGTCCGAAAATTATAAATAAAATTTGTACCATGTCAGTAAAATCATAATGGTCGTATGATAATTTTTGTGATAATTTAATGATTGTTTTTATTAGTTTAATAATTTTTATTGTGTTTTTGTTATGAGTTTGAGGATATTCTTTTAAATTATTTAAGGGTTTAATAATCCAAAATACATTGAGACCTTTTATGTTCTTGGAAGTTGATGATTTGTAGGTTACTGTGGTTATTATTGAGTATCATTATGTTTACGTTTGGTTTATGTAAAAATGATTAGTCGTGTAAATTTCGTTGATTTAATAAGCCTTGAAGTTAATTGGTGGTGGCGTCAGACGCACGCTGATGCGTCAAACATAGTTTGGTTAGTGCGCCAGTCGCACAGTGTGGTGCTGAGCGCATGGTTTTGTGTAGTCTAATTTTTCATATGATCTTGTACGTATGTTCTACTTCTGGCTGGTGATCTTATTTGATATGATTCATTTCTGATTGATATTGTTAGTGCTGTAAAAACTATTTCATTATCATTGTTGATGCTTAGTGATGTTCAAAGTATTGTGGTTGGAGATATTTGTTGTAAGTTTATAAGTTACTACATTGAGGATTTTCGAAGAATTACTTTTGATGAATTATGGGTATAAGGCCGCTGACATCCCTTTTGACGGATATTTTTGAGCTGAATGATACTTTGATGATATTTATGAATTATGATTTTATTTTTGAGATAAGAACATCCGGTGGGATAGATGTAGTCCCGGTGAAGAACATGCCAACCACCTGGTTTGCGAACTAGGGGTAAACCTGGGTTAATTGTTGTCGTCCGAGAGGTCAAAGAGTTCTGCGTGTTCTACCCTGCATCGGGAGTTTGGCCATTCTTAGACACAGGCAGTGGGGAACATAAGCCCATAGGCTGACCTGGAGATTGCGATCTGACAAACCTTAGGAAGTGAATTGCGATTCACTGGCGTTCGGTTTCTAACTCAATCACTTGTTTTACCTATACTTTTATTTTTATAAAAGTACTTGATAGGCGTGTCGCGCACCTAACAAAAATAAATAACCTAACTAATCCTCCTAAGTATGTAGTAGGGTAAGTCAGGGTCGATCCCACAGAGAGAAAGTTGTTCTATGATTAGCCGTTAAGTAATGGTAAGACGAAAGGAGGTTAATATCAAATATGGTCGCATTAACTATACTATTCAATCTATAAACAAAGACTCTATAGTTAAGTATCCCCACTAGCATAAATTAATACAATGATAATTCCTACCCCAAACTAGTCAATTAAATATTAACAAGGAAAAGTATACCCTATGAAATACCATAAATCTCTCCCGAGTATCTATGGCATCTCTAATATGCACTCAAGCGTACTCCCGTGGAATCATGCAAATTAAAGACATTAAACACGACACTCTAACTTCCTAACAATCCATTCTACCTACTCCCGTGGAGAACTTCATGTCCTTAATTGAAATATCCAAATCCGTCAAAACCCAACTCCCGTTGTGATCAAGACAATGGAATCATAAGAATACTAGTTATCCCTAATCTAGTATTGGAATATGCACAATCAATTAAGCAATTAATTTGGGAATTTAAAGGTATAATCATGAATTAATTCACACTAGGGTTCAACTTAACCATAGATTACAAAACTATTAAAGCATAATTGAAATAAATAATGAAAAGAGAGAAGAATAATAAAACATCATAATATAAAACAAGGAGAAAAGAAGAAGAAAAGAGATACTTGAATTAATGGAAGAAAGGTGGAGTCTTGGAGAACAATGGAGATCTACAAATTTCTCTCTCTAACTTCTCTCTCTAAAAACCATAAGTATAAACTAATAATGATGATATATCATCTAAGCTCCTCAAAATAATGTTTAAAGTCCTATTTATAAGCTAAGATTAATATAAACCGACATAAGTTAGGTCACGCGGAAGATACGACGTTACAGCAGGTTGCACGGGCAAGCAACTAGGCGCACGGGCGTGCAGGATCGTGCACGATCGAGTGAAATCTTGTTTGGTCGTGCGAGGAAGGCAGAAACATTCGTGACTTTTGATTGCAGGTTGCACGGCCGAGCACATATCTGCTCGGGCGTGCGGGCGAGACAGTGGCTTCAGCTCAACTTTGAACAGCTATAACTTTTGATCCAGAGCTTTGTTTCACACATGTAATATATCGTTGGAAAGCTCTTGAAGTCTAGTTTCCAACCCAGTTGGAATTACCTCATTATCATTCTTGTGTCGAAAGTTATGAGTGAAATGGTGCAGAGGTATCATATTTCGCACAAGTACACAAAGTCCTGTGTATCTTTTTCACTTTCAATCCGTTTTGGGCACATGATATATCGTTTTGAAGGTCATCCAAGTGCCTTAATCATCATATCCTCAAATAGGAGTTCAAAGTACCTGAGATTACATCAAAAGACCAAAAAACCCGTGAAAGTATCGTAGCTTCTGAAAAAAGGGACCTAAATATGCACAAATGCAACGTAAATGCTCTAATGCTACATGAAAATGCACCTAATATGCAACTAAATTATGTTAGAATATGCACTTATCAAACTCCCCCAAGCTAAACATTTGATTGTCCTCAAGCAAACCAAACCAATTCACAAGGGAAGAGTAAGATGAACTTTTTTACAGGATTTATACGTTCAACCATTCAATCTCCAAGACATGAGATTCGGGCATATGAAATATATAATAATTATAAGATTAGACTAAGATAGACCACAAATCGCACCTCATATAAATTCATGTAATCGCAACTTGACTCAACATGGCAAACCACAAACCTTCCCCCAAGCTAAACTCAATTAAACTCGGTAAACCTCACTTTAGTCGAGCACACATTCTCTCATGTGTTTATGGGTAATGAAATTTTCACTCAAACATATACCAAGTCAACTCGAATGAAGTATTTGTTCTTTAAACTTGACTATCGTCTCATTATCCACTTAAAACTGGCGAAAACATGCATATAGATCATGAGGACTTACAAAGGGTTGTAGCGTGGCTAAGGTAAGGGTAGGAAAAATATTTGGAAATGTGGTGCTAAAAGCCAACTAGTGAAGAAAATAACACTTCAACATCTATGGCCATTAGATGCAAACGCCACAAAAACTTCTACTAGAAGTTCAACAACACATTGCCAATAAATCAAGATAATACCCAACCTTATCAACTCCAACAAACATTATTTCACCATTTATTCAATCTTTTTTTTTTCACTTTTTTTTTTTTTTTTTTTTAAAAAAATTTTTTTAGATCATTCTTCACAACTTCTTCATCATTCTTTCCATTTTGCACATTGACACTATAACTTTAAGCATTTTTTTCTGTCAATATATTTTCTTCCAATAATTACCGAAAAACCACAACAAGCTAAAACACATGAACTTTAATGTTACTCCACTTAGCAAGGCTTGGGTAGAGAAACCATAAAAGGCTAGAGGCTTGTAATGTAGGTTGATCAAGAGAATGAGATGTCAAAAGCTCAACATGGGTTAATTAAAGGGAATAATATATATGAAAAGAAAAATGTCTGAAGGCTCAAAATAATGAAAAGAACACCTCAATCATATCAACGCATGCATATGCCACATAAGTCTCAAAGAGTGCCAAGGCAAGCTCAAGAATCGTACTTCATGAGGAACTATCACACAACAAAAAAATAGAAGACTGATGTAGATGTGTCAGTCTATAAGGCTTGAAAGAATCCTCACTAGGCTTATGCTTACCGAGTAAAATCATGTCTTTCTTGGGGAATGTCAACCAATCTTACCACAAACCATTCAAGTTGCAAAGCAATCGTGCCATGAAGCGGTAAATGCAGTCTAACTCAATCTTGTAAAACTTAATTACAATATCCAAGATATGCCCAAATCTCATGAGTTATCAATCTCATGAATTAAGACATATATTTCCTGTGTGAATGCAACAAAAATGCAAAACTAAACTAATATGCTCCTAATGCTAAGAAAGCAATAAATCCTAACTCACTTTCGTAGGAATCACGATTGCACTTAGCATGTGCAACAAGCCCTTTAAACCCCTAAGCTGCCCTAGTGGACGAGTAAGGTCTCCTGAAGGTTTTCAGAAGGCATACCCACAAAGCCAATTTAAACATGCGAAAATGCAGAAGAAGAAAAAAAAATAAAAAAAAATAAAGAACCTAAGCGATAATATGTGCAAAGTTATGACCCAAAAAGTAAATCCTCCCTCAAGCTAAATAACACATTGTCCTCAATGTGACAAATAAATATAGGGAGGAGAAGGGAAAGGGAAACATCTACAACCACATAACAGGATAGCTTCCTCAATCACACAATCAAGTTAAACCAAAATAAATGGCAAAAAGAGATATGACTCTCAAAAACTTGAATAGGAAGAAAGGAAAGAGTATACTAAAAGTGTTGTGAGTGAAAACCGGAGTTGAACCTCCTCACACATCATAACATCAAGTACCAATGAAATTAATCTCAATGAATTATAGGAAGTCAACCCCTGGATCACAATTTGCACAAATTTCATAAGTTAGTAATCAAATAAAAAATTAGAATTTCCTAAATCTAAAATTAAAAAGAAAAGAAAAAAAAAGGTTAGAAAACTTGGGTTGCCTCCCAGGAATAGCTCATCAAAGCCCTTAGTAGTTTGTCAAATGCATCTGCATGCATCTCACAAAAAACAAATAATATACAAAAGAAAATATAAAATAAATTAGTTTTAATTCTCTACAAGACCTGCAAAAAGGAAAATCAAAGAAAAAGTTATATTCACAAGAGAAGGAAGAAAAAGAAAAATTATTAGTCTTTTTTCATGATCCAATAGGTTGGGAAAAAACCGAATTTACATTAGTTACGTGATCATATGAGTCATACAAAGAGGGAGAAATAAGGAATGATGGAGGATATAATATAGGGGAAGAAGGAATGAGGTCAAGTTTTTGAGAGAAAGGAACATGAGACTCAAAAACAGTAAGTGGAACCGACAAAGACTCATGAATTTCATCACTCTCATCTATAGACTTCTCCAAGGAAGGCTTTTCAACCAAGGGTTCTTCCTCCTTCAAAATATCCATCACATTGATCCGTTTCTTAATCTCATCATCATCCCAATAGTTCACATTTATTATCCCTCCCGCATCATCATCATCATCATAAATATATGGTTCGGGATGAGAATTTTGAGCAGAATTATCACAAACATATTGGGGAGAGCAGTTGAAACCATGTAGGGGTGTCACTTCACACAGAGAAATAGCAAGAGAAGTAGAGTGATAGTTCGAAGAATAAGAAGGTGTTGTAATATGCATTTCGGATGAAAAGGATGGTCGAGAAGATAAAGACATATCCCACTCATAATTATTCTGAGCCAACCACTCAATTAGATCCCAACAATAATCAGGTGATTGAGATAGAAATTGTCCATTAGACATAGACTCCAACACCTCTCTAGTTTCTTCATTTAAACCCTCATAAATCACTAGGCACATATCCCAAATTTCAATTCCATGGTTAGGACCAATAAAATCGCTAAGTCTATAGTAGTATTTCCAAAACAATTCATTCTCATATTGAGGAAAAGAAAAAATTGCTCTAGAATTACTAGCAAAAATATTGGGTTCATGGAACATGTATGGTAATTCATGAGAACTCATGCAAAAATTGGGAGAATTTTGATATGATGCATCAAAACTATAAACATGAGAACCACAAGAATTATGACTATGGTGCCTATCAAAAGAATTATCCCATCACAATAATAATATGACTCCATGATACGAAAAAGAAAAAAAAATATTCACAAAAGAAAGGAAAAAAAATTTATATACACTATAGTCTCACCAACAATAAAAACTAAATAAAACAAACTATCTCCCCGGCAACGGCGCCAAAATTTGATAGGCGTGTCGCGCACATAACAAAAATTAATAACCTAACTAATCCTCCTAAATATGTAGTACGGTAAGCCAGGGTCGATCACACAGAGAGAAAGTTGTTCTATGATTAGCCGTTAAGTAATGGTAAGACGAAAGGAGGTTAATATCAAATATGGTCGCATTAACTATACTATTCAATCTATAAATAAAAGACTCTATAGTTAAGTATCCCCACTAGCATAAATTAATACAATGATAATTCCTACCCCAAACTAGTCAATTAAATATTCACAAGGAAAAGTATACCCTATAAAATACCATAAATCTCTCCCGAGTATCTATGGCTTCTCTAATATGCACTCAAGCCTACTCCCTGGAATCATGCAAAATAATGACATTAAACGCGACACTCTAACTTCCTAACAAGCCATTCTACCTACTACCGTGGAGAACTTCATGTCCTTAATTGAAATATCCGAATCCGTCAAAACCCAACTCCCGTTATGATCAAGACAATGGAATCATAACAATACTAGTTATCCCTAATCTAGTATTGGAATATGCACAATCAATTAAGCAAGAACAATTAAGCAATTAATTTGAGAATTTAAAGGTATAATCATGAATTAATTGACACTAGGGTGCAACTTAACCATAGATTACAAAACTATGAAAGCATAATTGAAATAAATAAAGAAAATAGAGAAGAATAATAAAACATCATAATATAAAACAAGGAGAAAAGAAGAATAAAAGAGATACTTGAATTAATGGAAGAAAGGTGGAGTCTTGGAGAACAATGGAGATCTACAAATTTCTCTCTCTAACTTCTCTCTCTATTTTCTCTCTCTAAAAACCATAAGTATAAACTAATAGTGATGATATATAATCTAAACTCCTCAAAATAATGTTTAAAGTCCTATTTATAAGCTAAGATTAATATAAACCGACATAAGTTAGGTCACGCGGAAGATACGACATTACAGCAGGTTGCACGGGCAAGCAACTAGGCGCACGGGCGTGCAGGATCGTGCACGGTCGAGCGAAATCTTGCTCGGTCGTGCGAGGAAGGCAGAAACATTCGTGACTTTTGATTGCAGGTTGCACGGCCGAGCACATATCCGCACGGGCGTGCGGGCGAGACAGTGGCTTCAGCTCAACTTTGAACAGCTATAACTTTTGATCCAGAGCTTGGTTTGACACATGTAATATATCGTTGGAAAGCTCTTGAAGTCTAGTTTCCAAACCAGTTAGAATTACCTCATTATCATTCTTGTGTCAAAAGTTATGAGTGAAATGGTGCAGAGGTATCATATTTCGCATAAGTACACAAAGTCGTGTGTAGCTTCTTCACTTTCAATCCGTTTTGGGCACATGATATATCGTTTTGAAGGTCATCTAAGTGCCTTAATCGTCATATCCTCAAATAGGAGTTCAAAGTACCTGAGATTACATCAAAAGACCAAAAAAACCCGTGAAAGTATCGTAGCTTCTGAAAAAGGAACCTAAATATGCACAAATGCAACGTAAATGCTCTAATGCTACCTGAAAATGCACCTAATATGCAACTAAATTATGTTAGAATATGCACTTATCAGTACTCTTGAGATGATTTATTTATTTTTATCCAATTCACTTGCTATTTATTATTCATTTGCGTTACTTGTGAGTTATATGGTAGTGGATGCATATTGTAGTTGACTTGACTTTATTCTTTCCTTTCTTACTAATCTATGTCTGTATTAGACTTTGATTTCTTTTGTTCTGGGAGAACTGCTAGTTACTCCCCACTGATTGTGGATGTTTGTTGATATATTTTGCAGGTCATGTTGATGAGAATCTTCTTTGGTTTTGGGCTCGGGTTGAGTTGTGAGCATTAAAAAGCTAGATGTTTTAGGCCTAGCCTTTTAATTAGTTTAAGAGTCAATTTTCTCTTTTATATATTACTCTAATTAATTTAATTTATTTATACTATTTACTTATGTTGGTTTATCACTTAGTTATTTAAACGCATTTCTTGTAGTAGTGACATTCCCAGAAGACGATGTTTCCGCCATCGTCCAATTAATACTATTATTATTTCCTTCTTTTCAGCTTTGAAATTCTAGGGTGTTACACTCACGGTCATATGAAAATATTGATCTAATGAAATCTCTAAGTAATTGAAGTGATTATGACTACTTGCTATTATGGCTCTGTGTTATCAATTAGTTTTCAAAATACACCTAAACTTGTATTTTCTAATACACACTATGTACTCAGCTTTGTTGATAGTGTTGTCATTTCTGTGGCCTGACACTTGGTGGATGGCAGAGTCAAACTTTGTTGCAGGATCGTGTTGGAAGCCAGAATCGAGTTGAGAGCAAAGTTATGATTCGAATTGTGTATTGTGGGTTAAAGTCCGAGATTTAAGTTTGTATATAGAGGAGTTTATTTAGAATTACTTACAATATAGATTATTCTTTTGCCATGGAATTTGAGATTGAATGACTATGTAATTGAAGTCTTATAAAAGGATATTGTTTTGTGGGCCTTTAACCCACAGGTCCAGGATCGTATATTTCAGGTTGTTTCCGCTACGAGTATTATTTAAATTATAAGTGATTATTATTATTTTGGTGTTAATTGAGATTTGTGATTGCTAAGTGAGTTAAGCTAGCAGCTTGGGAATCGGGCAGTTACAATAGTGAACGTTCTCTGTCAGTAATACTGTCATCCTTGTCTACACCAGTTGTATTCTCTGCTACAGGTCTCATCAACATGTCTCAAATTCCGAACAATGAGCACCAACAGAACTCTACCCCTCCATCTGATCCAATGACTGAGCTCCGAGGACTTGTCTAGGCTATGTTTGACCGACAGGATAATATCGAACAAACTGTGTTGGGCATAATACGTGAAAGCGCCCAGATGCCTCCTCCTCCTCCTCCGGAGTCGGAAGTAGCTTGACCTTTTCACCTTGAGCCCAAGAACAATGAGATAGAAATTCCTACTAAGCTCGAGGAACAAGTAGTCAAGCTCAAGGAAGTCCCAAAAGGCATGACTAAGGCTGAACCATGGATGGACATTCATGGGTTAACACTTTTCCCGAAGGCACGATTACCCCGTGGTTTCAAGATGCCTAATCTGACAAAGTTTGATGGGACCAGTAGCCCCACCAATTTCCTGAAAATGTCTGTAGGGGCAATGAGTCCCTAGGGAGTGGAAGAATCTTTGATGGCTCAACTCTTTTAAAGGTATTTAGATGGTGCCGCAGTACATTGGTTCCTCAACCTTGAAAACACAAAGAAATCCACTTGGGCTCACAAAGTGAAAGAGTTATCAAACCAGTACAAATATAATGAACAAATTGATGTTACTATAAGGGATCTGGAGACCACTGCCCATAACCTTATGAGACATTTTCTTCATCCATCACTCGGTGGAGAAACAACGCCTCCAAAATGATGAGTAGGCTTAATGAAGAAGAACAACTGCAAATGGTTGTGTAGAATCTTCTTCGTGTTTATTAGAAGCATATGGCGTACCAATATTTCCCGACTTTCAAAGCTTTGATTGCTACGGGAACTCTAGTTGAGGATGCTATGAAAAGGGGAGACATCAAGCAAGATGAACCTACTGGCGGCACTACTTATAATGCAAAGTTTGGAAATAACAAAAGAACAGCAAACAATGATTCAGCAGCTCCTAAGATAATTAATGTGATCCATGCCATTGGCCCATCTTCTGCATTCCAGTTACGACCACAAAGGAACTTTACTCCTTTGAACATGACTTATTCCCAAGCTCTCTCCAAGCTAAAAAAGGACAATCTCATTCAACCCTTGAATCCACGTCCAATTCCTAAAAATCCTTACCCTAGTTATGACCCAAACCAAAATTGTGAATATCATCAAAGCTCGGAGCATAATACTGAAAATTGCGTGGTTCTAAAGCATCAAATTCAAAGCCTTGTGGATGTTGGAAAACTTTCGTTAGGATCCACTTCCACTAAACCAAATGACTCTCCACCCAACATCACAAAAAACCCCCTTCCCAATCATAAACCCTCATTCGCGATTAATGTAATCTCTTCTGTGGCATATGGATGCGATCCAATCCAGTTAATCCGTAAGACAAATCCCCAAATGTATGAAATGCCAATAGCCGTGGGTTACAAGTGCCTGGTTTATGACTATTCCACTCAAGAAAAGGTTAAAATAATGCCTTGTAAAGACCCTAGTTTCACTCTCAACAAGGATCCATTCTCTGATATGTTTGGAACCTTGGATTATGATGGTTCTTTCTTCATCTTGGACTCTGATGCTGATGAAGATGCTTTTTCGGCTTTGACAATTGTGGAGAAAAGCACTGGAGGTCACTTCACTACTCCAAATACATCTCTTTTAAACCATCCCATTTGGAGGATGAAAATCCTTTGGTAGTATTGAGAAGGAAAGAAAAGGGCAAGGAGCTAATGACAGAGGATAGTAATAAAGAAGATGATGCTATCAAGCGCATGAAAGAAGTAAATGCTAATGTTTCCATCGGGAAGTTGTTAATGTATTCCCAGCCTCACAGGGTAGCCGTTCTAAAGCATCTCATTGAAGCCTCTGTAAGTTCTTCCATATCGCCTGACCAGATGGTGGGGCTCATTCATGGGGTAGATCAAATTCTCATGTTCACAGACAATGATCTCCCTGATAATATCAACCACAACATTTCGTTGCACATCACTATACGTTGTAATGGATGGGAGATACCTAGAATATTGATCGACAATGGCTCCGCAATCAACGTTTGCCCTTTGCGTGTGCTAACAAGACTCGGGTATTCAAAAGAAAATATGGTACCGTCCAACCAGGTGGTCCGAGCATATGATAATGCTAAGAAAGAAGTATTTGGTTTAATCAGCCTCCTCATTGAATGTGGTCTCGTGGCAAGGAAAGTAGAATTCATGGTCATTGACATTCAAGCATGTTTAAACCTCTTATTAGGAAGACCATGGCTGCATTAAAATAGAGCAGGTTCCTCTACTCTACATCAGAAGGTAAAGCTTCTCACCGATCAAGGCGTTGTGACTATTTCAGGTGATCCAGAAATCATGACCATATCCAACACCGGGATATCGGTATTGCATCTAAACGAAGTAGAGGGCACTAGGTTGGATGGTTACACTATCCACTGCATTCTAGTAACACCAGCAAATTCATGGATGAATAAGGTTACAGCAGCCACACCAGATGTAAGTGTTGAAGAAACAGAGCCATAATATGAAACAAGTGAGGCTAATGAAGAAGAGGTAGGAGCTCCAAGCATCGGTACACATAATCCTGGATTGGCAATCCTCCAGAATTGGAAGGCAATGATGATAATGAGTCAAAAAAGAGATCTAGGACTAACGATTTTGACCTGGACTTTAATGTAGTATGCCCTGTTCGAGAGGTTCACACTAAGTCATTGATTCTTTTTCCAGGATATCAAGATGAAAATCACCATAATGAATTACCACAATTCAAAAAATTTGATGGGAGCGTTGATCCTTTTGTCCACTTAGTGAGCTTTGTGAATGCATTACACCCATGGGCCATACTAGAGGAAGATTACCCCATGCTCTTTGACAAGAGTTTAGAAGGACCAGCTCTGGACTAGTACTATTCTTCAGATTGTGTAGATAAAGCCAGTTGGGAAAAGGCTAGCCAAGCCTTTGTTAATTGGACTCTCGAGCATAAACAGACTGATGTCAAGAAGTTCAAGCTAGTCACTTTGCGTCAAAGCGCCTTGGAAAATTTCTAACACTTTTGTTCGAGATGCGCTTACATCCGCGCCCAGCTTTGTGTCCCTATTAATGATCGGGAATTCATGCTTATATTACTGCGGAACCTAAACGATTTCTATTATCGTCACATGGTTGCCATCAAGTACACTTGCCTCAACCACATGGAGCAGCATGGCTTCGACATCGATACTCTGAAATTGTAAGAAAAACCCCGGGAAAATCCTGGAACTCCCAGTACAAATCCAAGGGTTTATACTAAGATGGATGAACCATTGAGTTGGTGTAAGATCGTCTTCGGAGGTAAGGTATACTTCAAATCCCATCGCATGTGCACTGTTTACCCCTTCCTGAAACAGACATGAGCAAACTCTGCGCTTATTGTCGTCAATTTGGGCATGAAACTGATCGATGCCATGACTTTTACTACAAAGTGCAAAGCCTGATTGACCGAGGCATCATTAGTCCAACCCACAAGGAAGTACCTGCAAGGAAGGTGTCGTCACATTCGCGACCGTAATCCCAAGTCAATATCTTTCACAAACTGGTTGAACAAGGTCAGGTTCATCCACTTCCCAGACGCCCAGGGGCAGGTCCTGTAGGGTCAAATCTCCACAAGTACTGCCATTATCATCAGTTGCATGGTCACGACACAAATCAATGTCATGCTCTCAGCAATCGCATCAAGCAAATCACCAACATAACTCTTGTCTATTGCAAAGCTACTTGATCGTCTCACAGAAGGAGAAAAATCTTCGGTAAAAGTCCTGTAGAAGGTTAGCCCATCGAAAAAAGAAAAAGAAAAAAAAATCTTTCAGCTTGTTAGTATCAGATAACTACGTGCAGCTTGAATCCCCATTATCACGTACACTTGCACTATAAGATCATTCCACCTATGTAACACCTGGGGCACGTAGGTAGCTCAATATGAGTGCAACGGCTTTATTAAATAAAAAAACTCCCCATAAAATGCACCTGGATCAATGGGGATATGTAGGCAGCCTTCGGGTTCGACTCAAATGTATTAACCATTGTATTTTAGGCAATGTGATCAGAACTCAAGATGTCAGTCGTCAGAGAAGCAATTTCTGAATGCTGAATTGACACATCAATGGGGATACATGCCCTAATCTCTATATTTTCTGTCTTTGTTCAGTATTAAAGCAGGGAATGGAAGAAAAAAAAATGTTTTCAACCCCAATGACAATCTAATCATTTAAGAGAGTCAAAATAAAGTAAAAAAAAAAAAAGCAAAATTGAAAAGGTGGACCATTCCAGTCAAAATATTGCAAAATCGTTTTCGAAAATTTTCTTTATTCTGAAATATGTGGCTTTCGAATCTTTTCTTTTAATTCTTTTTCTCTACCTTAAGGCCCAAAAAATAAGAAATTTGTCTCTTCTCGAAGGATGACCAATTACCATCAGAAAACAAACACCTCAGCCATATCCACAAATGCAGTCAAAGAGCCTGTAGGGTTTGCCATGCAACCTCTGTCAAAAGGACTTCAAATCAAGATGAAGATGGGTTTTACTCAAGGAACCGGATTAGGGCGTGATGGTAGGCGAATAAAGCAACCAATCCCCATAATAGACAAGAAAAACCGATATGCATTAGGATATGATCCGGGCATCACTTCTAACAACATCAAAGAGCCTTCTTTTACCCTCAATGGTCAGTTCATCCTGCAAGGAGATACTAATCCATGCTATGAGTTTCCAGGGCTTAGTAGGAAGGAACAGAAGATTTTACCGAGATTGGAGATATTCTTCAATGAGGCTAGAAATCTAGACTTAATCAAAAGTTGGTTTGTCCAAAAACATAAAATGAAAAAAGAAAATGAATGGGTGGATAATCTGGAACATGGAGTCCTTAAGAAACTTTTCACTGTTGAGTCCTCTGAGGAAGGGGATTTTGACCCAGTGTCTCTGACGATACCTTCTAGTGGAAGCATTGAACATAAATGGAGTATTGAGTGTCAGGCAAAAGACGAGCCTATAGAATTTAAAATGTTTTTAGGAAACCATCCTCCACATCCATTTCATGAAAATACCTTTTTACCCCTTTCAGACGGATATCATACCGATAGCTCATCTCCAGCTAATCTACCTTGCAGACCCACTTAGAAAACTCTGATAGCGAGGAAATTGAATGTGAACCTTTATCTAAGTACATTTGCATGCAAGATGTTATTTCTGACAGTGAATATAATAATGATGAATCACTTGATACAACTGAAACATATATAAAACACATGGAATAATCCATTGTAATAATTAATATTGGTACAGAACATGCTGTAAAAGAAGTCAAAATAGGATCATCCCTCTCCCCAACTGAACATACAGTGTTTATTGCATTATTGAAAGAGTATGTAGATGTGTTTGCATGGTCGTATGCTGATATGCTTGGCGTTAATAGAGAAATCACGAAACATCGCATTCTGTTACATCCTGAAAGCAAGCCTAAGCAGCAAAAGCTCCGCCGAATGAAGCCAGAGGTTATTCTGAAAGAGAAAGAAGAAATCCAAAAACAGCTTGATGCCAAATTCATCCAAGCTGTAAAACATCCGAGTTGGCTCGCCAATATAGAGGTTGTACCTAAAAAGGATGGAAGAGTTCAGTTGTGCATCGATTTTCGGGATTTAAATGCTGCATCACCAAAAGATTGCTTTCCTTACCCCCACATTGATGTTCTCGTGGGTAGAACGGCAGGTCATGCAATGTTTTCCCTCATGGATGAATTCTCTGGGTATAATCAAATACTCATGGCTCAAGAAGATATGACAAAGACATTTTTCATCACTCCGTGGTGCATTTTCTGCTGCCGAGTTATGCCTTTTGGTCTCACAAATGTCGGAGCCACATATCAAAGGGGCTGCAACCACTATCCTTCATAACCTCATCCACGACATCGTGGAGGTCTATGTAGATGATATGATTGTGAAAAGTGAAGATCGTGAGGGGCATATTCCCGCATTCGATTCCATGAAAGAGTACCATACAAATCCACCTGTTCTAATGCCACCTAGACTAGGAGAACCTCTGATTTTGTACCTCACTATCACAGAAACGGATGTGGGAGCTCTCTTAGCCCAATATCAAGAGGGAACAAAGAAGGAAGTTGCCATATCCTATCTCAGCAAGAAATTCTTGGAGTATGAGACAAGATATACCCCACTGGAAAAAGCATGTATCTATTTGGTTTATGGCACGAAGAAGTTGATGCATCACCTTCAAGCTCATACCACTTACCTGATCTCGAGAATGGATCCCATCAAGTATCTGTTTGAAAAACCCATTCTTGGTGAAAGATTGGCGAGATGGCATGCTATGCTTTCTGAGTTTGATTTTCAATATGTCAACCATAAATCTATCAAAGGAAGAACCATATCTGAAGCCCTAGGAGAGGGTTCCAGTGTCATGAGATGAATATGATGATGCATTCCCTGATGAATACTTATTATTCATTGACAATCCACAATGGTACATTTATTTTGATGGAGCTTATAATAGAAGAGGTAATGGAGCAGGGGTTTTGTTAGTAGATCATGATGGAGTCCACATTCCATTTGCTGTCAAGCTGAATTTTCCAACAACAAACAATACAGCTGAGTATGAAGCCTGTATATATGGAGTAAAAGCCACTTTTGTAGCAGGGGCAAGACATCTCACTGTATATAGAGATTTTAATCTCATCATATCTCAAACAATTGGAATTTGGAAAGTTTGAGATGAAAGACTTCAGCTCTACACAGAGTACCTGCAAGAATTGATCCCTTAATTTGATGACATCAGCCTTAAACATCTTCCTCGGGAACAAAATAGTTTCACTTATGCTTTAGCCAATATCGATGTACAAAGATCCAGCCAGTTTTAAATGAAGAAACGAAGGGGCCAACGGTGACAGTAGCACAAATTGTCTTCGCGCTAGCTCAACAAGATGATGATGATGTCTGGTATAAGGATATCATGAATTTTATGGAAACTATGCAATATCCAGGGGGAAGTGCCAAGAAGGACCACATAGCCATCAGAAGGCTAGCTGCTCATTTTCTCATACTAAAAGGCAGACTATATCACAAAGGGTTTGATGGTACTCTGCAACTCTGCGTGAATGACAGCGAAAAGCAAGCCATCATGGAAGAAGCTCATGGAGGAGAATGTGGACCGCATATGAATGGATGAATGCTGGCTCGTAAAATTTTGCGAGTAGGTTTCTATTGGAGTACTCTAGAAGGTGATTGCATCAGCTTTGTCCGCGCCTGCAAGCAATTTCAGATATTTGCTAACCTCAATCATATGCCACTTGTGTCACTCCATAATATGACTTCTCCTTGGTCATTTTCAAGTTGGGGCATAGACATAATCGGAAAAATTCATCCAAAGCCTTCAAATGGGCATCAGTATATTCTTATAGCAATTGATTACTTTTCGAAGTGGGTTGAAGCTGCATCCTTTTCAAAGCTAGGGGTAAAGTAAGTCTCAAAATCTGTGATTGACAACTTTATCTGTCGATATGGCATACCTTTTGAAATCATCTCTGATAATGGATCACAATTTGAAGGTCATCTGAAGACAACTCTTGCAAAATATGCAATCAAGCATCATCTGTCCTCACCTTATCGTCCCCAAACCAATGGAGCAGTGGTAGCAGCCAATAAGACAATCAAGACTATTCTCGCCAAGATGACCGAAAAGACTAGGGAATGGCATGACAAACTCCCATATGCCCTTTGAAGATATCGGATATCAATTAGGACTCCAACAGGAACAACCCCGTATTCTTTGGTGTTTGGGATGGAGCCAGTCATACCGGTTGAGGTGGAGATACAATCTCTCAGGGTCATAGCAGAAAGTGAAATTTCAGAAGATCAATGGTACAAAACTCATTACGATGAACTCGTATTTGCAGATGAGCGCCGACTACAAGCTTTGCATAACATTCAACTTTATCAGCGGAGAATTGCTCATGCATTTAACAAAAGGGTTCGAGATAGAGACATTCAAGAAGGTGATCTAGTCTTAAAGAAGAATAGGGCTCCATTGCATGATCCTCGAGGAAAACTCAAGCCTAGCTGGTCTGGACCATTCCTAGTCAAGCATGTCACCATGTCACCTTCACAAAACTTTGGGGTTTTCTTTTAAGTTCATCTAAGCCAATAAACATTTCCCCCAACATTAGTGGTCCAAGACGACCCCCACTAACAGTTTGAGGAATAAGTGAAAGACATCGAACATGGTATGTGTTTAAAGACCATTTAGTGAGGGTGCTTCCCAGAATCATAAAAATGCAAGCATTCTCTCTAGCAATCCTATAGTTGGCATTATTAGAGAATTGCCAAGTGCCAAATTGGAAAGTCAACAATAAGTTAAGAAGAAGTACCTCACCATATTGTAGGTAGTTGCCAAGAAGATTTTCAGGAAGATATACAATTGTTGATAAATCTCCTGAGATCCTTATAGGAGATCTAGCTGTAATAACTAGACCATTAGATGGTAAACCTAGCAAACCCTCGACCTCTTCAACAAGAGGCACAATCTCCCGGTCTCCAACACAGAAGACATGACGAGTTTCATCCCAAAATTGGAAAGCAGCATGAATCATGCCATAAGAGATAGAAAGTGAAAGCAAAGGCATAAGAGCCTTAGTGAAGCGGGAAGAAGAAAAAGATTGCCTTGGTTGCTCCAAATTCTTTGTGACCCCCGATAGTTGTTTATCTCACGACTCCCCATTTCATTAGCTTCTTCATAATTAGGAGCCATTTTGTGAAAGAAGAAAAATTAGTGAAAAGATTGGAGTAGTGAAGGTGGTGCATTTGGAAATGAAAAACCATGGCCTTTTTATAGATGGAAAAGATGATCATCCATGATTCATGACATGGATAATAAGTTTGAGTATTGTCAATAGGATTATAAGGAGCATCCTTCACCATAGCTAATGACCAAGCATTTGTGGTATGGCAATTTTTTATTGAAGCCCAACATAAAAAAAACTGTGTCAATGATGAATCAAGAACGTTGATACAATCCCTTTTCCTAATGATCATCCAAATAATGACCTTGATCAATCTATTTTATATAGTGATCATCATTTTCCGATAAAGCAAATAAGCATTACACATAAAAAATTACTGAAAGATTTCAGAAAAAACATATAAATTTTTTTGCCATATGATGTTTGGTCCACCATAGTTTATCTAGTGGGTAATAACCTTAGGTCAACCCTTTTAGGTGACATGACCTGACAATGTCCTAATTTAAGGTGAAAATCTGATTTTGCCTCATTGATGAGAAAATCCAAAAAGAATAAGAATATTTGTGTTTCCAAAGAAATTTGACGATATCATTAGGGTGAGGTCATTAGAGTGATGTCATTAGGGTGATTAAGGATGGGAAAAATTAGACTTTTTTTGGTTAAAAATCTGATTTTCTACTTCTTTGAAACCTTAGTTCATCTACCTGATTTCTCTATAAATACCCTCCTTTTTTTTTTCTTCAAACCAAGTTGAGCTAAAATCAACTTAATTTCGCAGCTTCTCTTAATACTACTCTGATCTTCTCTACTTCCTTCCTCTAAAAACTTTCATTCAAGAAAAAGAAAGTAAAAGTTAGGAATGTAATTAGTAAGTAAAAGAAGTTTGTTTCTGTCCAGAAATTAAGGATTGTGATTGGTTGAGAAATGAGATGTGGGCCCCAAAAGCGATCGCCTGAGCTTCGATGTCCGCACGCCGGAATCCTGCAAAACAAGGTTAGACTACCCCGGGGGTGTTTCCGGGATCGCCCCTCCGACGCTCAAGTCAGATGTGATTGAGGTAGAGAGAGAAGTGCAGTCTAGAGAGAGATGCTCTAGTTTGTTAGGTGAGAATTGAATACCTGTTCATTGATGAGGCAGTTGGTTTTTATAGTGTTGGGGATTTCCCAGACAGGAAACTTTATTCAGATGGGCCTTTTTGGTAGCAATGGGCATGTTACCTTTTCAGGCAATGATTGCTTCAGCTTTTAGAGGCTTCCCAAATACTGGTGATTAGGTCAACTTTCAAGTGGGACCCACAGCTGCCACCTGTCCCATGCTTTAGCTGGCCTATGCTTCCTTATGGGGCTGCTGATTAAATGAGCCCAAACAATTAGCCCCACGCCATAGATAGGAAATCACGGAGATCTGACTGGAGGGGGGGACCTGTCTGTGGCGGAGGAGCAGTTATCCTATTTCCGACTGGAAGCAGATATGCCGACCGGGTCCCCTTCTGGCTGGGAGTAGGAATGTCGATCGGGTCCCCTTCTGGCTGAAAGCGGGAACGCCGACCGGGTCTTCCTCTAGCTGAAAGCAGATAAGCCGACCAGGTCTCCTTCCGACTATAAGTAGCTGATCCGACCAGGTCTCCTTCTGGCTGGGAGTAGGAGCGCCGACCGGGTCTTCTTCTAGCTGGAAGAGGGAATGCCGACCGGACCATTTTTGCCTCAATGAGGGAATGCTGACCGGGTTGTTTCTGCTTCATGAGGACAGTACCGACCGGGCTACTTCCTTTTGGGGGAAGGGTGCCGACCCCGTCGTCTTTTGCCTCCTGACGAGGATGCCGACCAGGTCCCATCCTATATGGCCGAGCAGAGTATGGATCCGTTCGGACGAGGGGCTAATGAGCCCCAAGATGACCCGAGGGGTGCCAACTGATACTTGGCCAATTTTGACCGAGTATGGAAGTGGCTCGGCAAAGGAGGGAAGCTCCTGTTGGCCGAATAGGGAATGGTGTCACTCGGATGAGGGGCTAATGAGCCCCAAGATGGTCCGAGTGGGTGCTAGCTGATACTTGGCTATACTTGACCAAGTATAGAAGCGACTCGGCAAAGGAGGAGGGCTCCTGTTGGCCGAGTAGGGAGTGGTGCCATTCGGATGAGGGGCTAATGAGCCCCAAGATGGTCCGAGTGGGTGCTAGCTGATACTTGGCCATACTTGACCCAGCATAGAAGCGACTCGGCAAAGGAGGAGGGCTCCTGTTGGCCGAGTAGGGAGTGGTGCCACTCGGATGAGGGGCTAACGAGCCCCAAGATGGTCCGAGTGGGTGCTAGCTGATACTTGGCCATACTTGACCCAGTATAGAAGCGACTCGGCAAAGGAGGAGGGCTCCTGTTGGCCGAGTAGGGAGTGGTGCCACTCGGATGAGGGGCTCATGAGCCCCAAGATGGTCCGAGTGGGTGCTATCTGATACTTGGCCATACTTGACCAAGTATAGAAGCGACTCGGCAAAGGAGGAGGGCTCCTGTTGGCCGAGTAGGGAGTGGTGCCACTCGGATGAGGGGCTAATGAGCCCCAAGATGGTCCGAGTGGGTGCTATCTGATACTTGGCCATACTTGACCGAGTATAGAAGCGACTCGGCAAAGGAGGAGGGCTCCTGTTGGCCGAGTAGGTAGTGGTGCCACTCTTATGAGGGGCTAATGAGCCCCAAGATGGTCCGAGTGGGTTTTCGTACCTCTCGATGTTTAGGACACTCGGACCCTTGGCATTGGCCGAGCTGGAGGTACACCCAGGGGTCCTTTGGCGTTTCAACTTCCTTTGGATCTGAAGGGTTTTTGCTCGAGTTCGCTGAACTCCTCGCTTAATGGACTGAGTAGGTCCAGTTGGGCCGCTATTAAAAGCCCGTTTAGGCGACGCGGGGGGGTTTGCGTTGCGCATCCCCCGAGATCCTCCTATATAAACCTGAGAGGAGAGAGAAGTGGAGGATCATCTGCTCATTTCCTCATTCTCTCTCTCTCAAGAATTTCCAAATCCTATCAATCCTCTCCAGTTTTCCTTCCAGTTTCATCGTCCGACCAGGTACGCGTTTGTTGTTTTAAGCTTTTTTCTTTTTCTTTGTTTTCTTTCGAATAACTTCGGCCGACTCCCTTGTGTATAAATAATGGGAGATTCGTCCGAGTCGTCGACACCTCCGACCTCACCCTCTTATAAATTGTCCGAGGAGGTGAGAGGAATGGGAATAACTTTGGTGTCGACGATAATAAGCCGCCCGACCCTCGGCTGTGCCCGACGCGGTCGCTCTCCCGAGCCCGTCTTCTTCGGTGGAGGAGGAAGCCGAGGGAGTCATTCCTTACCCTTGGGAGGTGTCGTTGGCTTATCCTCCTTCTCGGAGTTACTTAGACAAGTATTTGTCTTCTGATGTAGTAAGGACCATGCCGAGGGGAGCAGGAGAAGCATCCACATCGGGTCGGGAGCTGGAGTATCCTCACCTTGATCCGAAAGGAGGTCCAGGCTCTTTCTTTCCCGAGCCGGGGGTGATCAAATCGCTGACCGAGGACCTCCGGGGCACAGCGACAAGGTTTCAAATAAAGGACCCTTTCTACTTGGTCCGACCAGAGGCCCACCACACCGTAATCTCGCCCCCTCCCGGTTGCGTCGCAGTGTACTATAAATCCCTGAATATGGGGCTTCGATTTCCCTTGACCCCTTTCGTGAAGGAGTTGCTGAACGCCTATAACTTGGCGATCTGCCAAGTCTCCCCGAACTCCTAGGGCGGAATCACTGCCTTCCAAGTCCTATGCAACCTTATTGACGTCCGACCAACCCTCAAATTATGGAGGCACCTGTATCGGTTGGTCGAGGTCATGGCAGCCAAGAACGGACCAGGTTGGTGGAGCTTTCAGATCCGACCAGGGTATCGAACCGTCCTCAATCTCCCCACCTCCCAAAAAGGGTTCCGCCGATAATTTGCTTTCGTGTATTTCGGGGGAGACTGGGGGATTCCTTTGGTTCCGCCTTCGGATGAGCCCCTCATTGCTTTGAATTACCGAGTGGGAGATCTAGATGACGAGGAAGGAGCCGCGGCCTGCTATATGCAGACCGAGGCGAGGATCGTTGACGGGGGCGAGGTATTCGTACCCGGGCAGTGGCTGCCCGACTGCAATCTCTTCCGAGACGAGCATTTTCTCTCTGCTATGGGTCTGAGCTCGACTTTCCCGAAGGGTAATCTGCCGGGGAGTTGGCTGAGGTGGTTGGTATTGTCAATGTTACAGTTTTGTGTTTTTGACTAACTTTTTGTTTTGCTTTGCTGCAGAGCCTGCCCGAGCGTACCTCGAAGAGACCGACCCAACAATGGCCGACAAGCTGAACGTTGTAGCCATGAGAGCTGCTCGGTTGAAGGCTGAAATTGCAGCCAAGACTTTGAAGGTTCCTGCTCCCCCGAAGGTAAGAATCTGCCCTTTTGACTGTTTATACTTTGGCCCGACCGACTCTTTTGTTTGCCGACGTTATCTTCCCTTACGCAGGACCCCGCCAAGCCGAAGACCAAAAAGAGGAATGAGCGGTCATCCGACAAGGTCGCTCAAACTGAGAAGGCTGTCGCTCGGTCCAAGGCCGAGCGAGAAAAGGCCGCCGCTCGGACCAAGGCTGAGCGGGAAAAGGCCGTTGCTTGTGCGGAGGCCGAGCGGAGCAGGTCGGTGGAGGTTATCAGCCCCAGGGGTCCCCAGCATCAGACCGACGGGGGGGATATCTCTCTCCATTCATCCGACTTCAGGCCGGTCGGGAGCCCCCAATACACCCCCTTGTCCCCCTTCGAGGAGTTGCCTGGGGGTAGCTCGAGGGGTGTGGTAGCGCCGATCGTCCCTTTCACCGGACTGAGCCGGAAGGAGAAGGATAAGCGGTGGACAGCTGCCATTAATCATATCTATACTCCCGCCGACCGGGAGTATATTGAGGTCACTCATGGTCCGAATGAGACCAACGAGCTGTTTCGCTCCTGGCTCGACGTAAGCGCCTTTTCCTTTGATTTTGCTCTCTAATTCTGCTCCGATTCTGCTTTCATCTCACTTTATTCTTCTTTGTTTCAGTTCTCTGCTCGGATGGCGAACGTTGCTCAAAATAGGGTGAGCCTGGCTGAGGAAGTTGCCGAGCTCAAGGAAAAGGCCAAAAAGCATTTTGACGAGGTTTATCGGGCCAAGGAGGGCAAGCTCATTGCCGAGTCCAAACTCGAGGATGCCATGGTCGCCATCAAGAAAGACCAGGAGACCTTTGCCTCTGAGCGGGCGAAGTGGGAGAAGGAGAAGGCCGACCTCACGCTCGCCCGCGACCTGGCTCGAACTGCTCGGGATGATGCCCTCGCCAAGCAGGCCACGGCCGAGCTGAAGGTGGCGGAGCTCGAGGCTAAGCTGGTTGAGCTCGAGGGCCAAGTGAAGACGGAGGATCAATGGTTCTCCGAATGGGAGAAGACTGATGCTGCCGAGGCGTATGCCAACGAGGTCGGCAGCGTCGCTCATAAAATGGGGGAGGACAAAGCCCTCGACCGACTAAAAAATATTTTGGCCACGTCCCATCCTGATTTGGTCTGGGCCGAGATCTGGTCAAGTTATCAGGAGTCGGTCGATGCCGATACCGCCAAGAATCTGGATGAGGGGACCAGCTCCGAGGAGGATGAGGAGGACGAGGGTCGAGTAGACGTCAATGTTGTCGATGGTGATGACGTTGACGATGATGTTGATGTGGCCGAGGGAGTCGGTCCTGGGGGGGAGCTGGTCGGCGATAACACTGACGCCAATGCTGAGGGCGTGACTGACCCTCCCCCTCCCCCTAGCTCTTAGGGTGCTTTTGTACTTTAGCTTTCTTTTAAATTTTGCCCTTGTTATCTTTGTAGTTATTTCTTCTGTAATCAATGAAAGCTTATCTTTTGGCTTCTGTTTTCTTGTTTGTTGACTGCAATACTGCCGACTGACTTTTGCTCTTTCCGTCGGACTAACAATGACTTGGGTGGGTCTTGATTTATACCGATTGGCTTGGTCAAAACTCCGACCAGCAATAGTTTCGGGAAGAGCCCGAACTGTTTTGACTGGTTAAGTCATAAATTAATTCCGACTGACTTGTTCAAAACTCCGACCAGCAGTCATTTCAGGAGGAGTTTGAACTGTTTTGACTGGTTAAGTCTTAACACAATCCCGACTGACTTGTTCGAAACTCCGACCAGCAGTCATTTCAGGAGGAGTTTGAACTGTTTTGACTGGTTAAGTCTTAACATAATCCCGACTGACTAATTCGAAATTTCGACCAGTGATAACTTGGAGATATGATGCCAACCATTTTGACTGGTTAGGTTGGACGAGGTGTAAAATATGCCGACTGGCAGTACCAATTCATTACATTTGAAACCGACTACAAAAATGCCGACCAGCTACAAATAAGCTATTACAATATATGCCCCTATTGCAAGTAACAAACTTTACACATAGTACTTCTTAAGGTTGTCTGCATTCCAAGGTCGGGCCCAGGGGATGCCCTCTGCGGATTCTAGTCGGAATGTGCCTGGCTTGATAATTTATGTTACTTTGTATGGGCCGTCCCAGTTAGGTCCTAGCTTTCCTTTCAGGTGTGAGAGCCCGGTGGCTTCAACCTTCCGAACGACCCAGTCTCCGAGCTGAATTGGGCGAGATCTCACTCGGCGATTAAACATCCGAGTGACTCTTTGCCTGTACTGGATGGATCTCAGCAGGGCGTTGCCCCTTGTTTCTGGGAGCAGGTCTAAGCTGACCGGCTTTTCTTCTTCGTTCCTCTCGAACTCGTAGAACGTCATTCTTGGGGATGGGATGCCAATCTCTACCGGTAAGACCGCCTCGCTGCCGTACACAAGGCCGAATGGTGAGTGACCCGTTGCTTCTTTGGTCGTAGTTCTTGCCGACCATAGGACCCCGGGTAGGTCGTCTACCCAAGCTCCTTTGGCTGCCTCCAAGGACTTCTTAATTCCCTTGAACACGATCTTATTGGCCGATTCGGCTTGCCCGTTTGTTTGCGGTCGGGAGACTGCCGAGAACTTGGTGTGTATTCCGAACCGAGCACAATAATCCCTAGTAGGGCCGCTGTTGAATTGTCGCCCATTATCGGAAATTAGGACTCTGGGGACTCCAAATCTGGTGATGATGTTCCTCCAAATGAACGCTTGGACTTGTTTATCCGTAATGGAGGAGAGTGGTTCGGCTTCAGTCCATTTGGTGAAGTAGTCAATGGCGACTATTAGGAATCTACTCTGTCCCGAGGCTGGGGGAAATGGTCCGAGTAGGTCCATGCCCCACTTGTCGAATGGCAAGACTGCTTGAATTGTTGTTAGTGGGGTGGTCGGTGCTCGGGGAATGTCCGAATGGATCTGGCAGGATGGACATTTCTTCACTAGTTCCTGAGCGTCTGTTTTTAGGGTAGGCCAGTAGTACCCGGCTCGGAGCGCTTTTCCAGCTATGGTCCTTCCTCCTTGGTGACTCCCACAGGCCCCTTGGTGGATTTCCCTGAGGATGTAATTTCCTTCCTCAGGGATGACACATTTAAGTAAGGGATGGGTGAAGGACTTCTTGTAGAGTTGGTTCTCATGCCATAAAAACCATCCGGCCTTGTGCCTGACTCGGTCAGCCTCCTTGTGATCCTCAGGTAGTTTCCCGTCCCTCAAGTATCCGACTACCTCATCCATCCATGCAGACGTCCGATTTAGTACAAGTTGTTCCTTGTTATTGATGCTCGGCTGCCGAAGGACTTCCCACATGATTGTTCAGGGGGCCGACCCTTCCGCTGAACTAGCCATTCGGGCCAGGGCATCCGCTTGCTGATTTTCCAATCGGGGTATGTGGGTGATACTGAATTGGGACAGCTGTTTGATTATGTCTCTTGCCTTGGCCAAATACATTCTCATGTTGTCTTCCTTGGCTTCATATTCGCCCGATACCTGACCCACTATCAACTGTGAGTCGGATTTGGCCTCGATCATAGTTGCTCCTGCCAGGATGCATAGTTCCAATCCGAGGATCAGGGCTTCGTATTCAGCTTCGTTGTTGGAGCCTAAGAATTCAAACTTGATGGCGTACTCCATCTTCTCCCCGACCGGGGGTTTGATGACCAACCCAGCTCCACATCCTGATTTGGTGGACGAGCCGTCCACTTGCAACTCCCAACTGTCTTGCTGACTGGGTGGGGGCCTGGATGTGCATTCTGTTATAAAATCGGCCAAAGCCTGGGCTTTTATCGCCCTCCTGGGCTCATACTCCAACCCGAAATCGGCCAACTGATCCGCCCAATCGCTCATCCGACTGGAGTGGTTCCTGCTCTCAACGACTTTTCTGAGCGGCTGGCTTGTGAGGACCTTAATAGGATGGGCCTGGAAGTAAGGTTTGAGCTTCCGACTAGCCATTACTAAGGCAAAGACCATTTTTTCCACTTCGCTATATTTGGCCTCCGCCCCCCGGAAAGCATGACTGATGAAGTAGACCGGGTGTTGCTTTTCTTCTCTCTCAGCTATCAAAACGGCGCTGAGCGCATATTCTGAAGTTGCCAAATAGACGAACAGGGTTTCCCCCGGCAAGGGGGAGATCAACTTTGGGAGAGCTAGTAGGTGTTCTTTTAGGGAGGTGAAGGCCTGTTCGGCCTCACCATCCCAAGTAAACTCTTTTCTTTTCAGAGTTTTGAAGAAATGTAAGCTCTTATCCGCTGACCGGGATAGGAAGCGACCGAGGGCGGCCAGACAGCCGGTTAGGCGTTGTACTTCTCTTACATTCCGAGGAGATTTCATTTCCATTATTGCTTTGATTTTGTCGGGATTAGCTTCGATTCCCCTCTCATCCACCAGGAATCCGAGGCACTTCCCTCCCTTCACTCCAAAGACGCATTTCTTCGGGTTTAACATCATGCGGAAACGCCTCAACGTCCCGAGGGTCTCCCTTAAGTCAGAAGGGTGATGGCTGTGGACTTTGCTTTTGACGATCATGTCATCAACATATACCTCTATATTCCGACCAAGTTGATTGCTAAAAATTTTGTTGACGGTGCGCTGATATGTTGCCCCTGCATTTTTCAGCCCGAAGGGCATCATTTTGTAGCAATACACCCCCTGGTTGGTGATGAACGCAGTATGGACTCGGTCCTGTTCAGCCATCGAGATTTGATGGTACCCCGCATTTGCATCCATGAAGCTTAAGAGGGCATGACCTGCAGTTGACTCGACCAACCTATCAATCTTGGGCAGAGGGTGGTTGTCTTTTGGGCAGGCCTTATTTAGGTCTGTGAAATCCACACACATTCTCCATGCCCCACTCGACTTCTTGACGAGGACAACATTGGCCAGCCATTCCGAGTACTGACATTCTTCAATGAACCCCGCTTCGAGCAATTTCTTAACTTCTGCCGCTGCTGCGGCGTTCCTCCCAGGGCCTTGATGCCTCAACTTTTGTTTGACCGGCTTGAACCCCTCTTTGATGTTGAGCTCGTGGCACATAACTTTAGGATCGAGCCCGGGCATTTCATTGGCTTCATAGGCGAAGACGTCTCGGTATTCTGTTAGAACTTGGATTATCTCCCTTCTTGTTTGAGGGTCCATGGCCTTGCCTACTCTCAGAGTCCGACCATGTTCCTCATCGATGATGACTTCTTCGTCCTCCTCAGCTGGCTGAGGGTGCTCGTATTGTTTGGGATTTTCCGTAAGGTAGACCCCGAGCTCACTTGGAGGCTGACCATCCTCTCGCTTTCTTTTCTTCGAGTCCTCTTGGACGTCGACCTTGCTTTTTAGGCTGTTCACATAACACTCCCTGGCTGCTTGCTGATCCCCTTGGATCTTTCCGACTCTACCTTCGTCGGTTTCGAATTGCATGAGGAGCTGATAGATGGAAATTGCATCCTTGACCTTGTTCAGCGTTGGTCTTCCCATTATGATGTTGTATGGCAGAGGAATGTCCACTATTAAGAAGTCAATCGGTAGGCTTCTTCCTTTGCCCTTCTCTCATATCCGAGTAGGCAACTTTATAGACCCGACCGGGTGCACCGAGTTTCCCCCGAAGCCTATGAGTGGCTGATTGAGTGGGGTCACATCCTTTTCAGTGTACTTCAATTTCCTGAGGCATTCCAACGTGATTATATCAGCTGAAGACCCACTGTCCACTAGCACTCGTTTGACTCTTGCGTTGGCCACTTTAAGCTCGATGACCAAGGGGTCGTCGTGGGGCGTGTGTAGTGGCCGATTGGATTCCCCGAATGTCATTGTAGGGCAGTCGGGCCGGGGGTAGTTAACATCGAGTACCTGATGTTTTAGACTTTGGAGGTGGGCTTTGCGTGATCGGCCGGTTAGGCCTCCCGACGCGAAGCCACCTGCTATGACTCCGATGAACCCTTCCGTGTCTCCGCTATTGGATTGACCGACTTTTTGCTTGCCCTTCTCTTCACTAGTATGCTTGAGGTACCGGTTTAGCTTCCCCTGATCAGCTAGGTTGTTAAGGGATTTCTTTACAATCCTTAGTGGTGTGCCCGCATTCTTTGTGATATTCACACCAAAGGCTCTTGTCTCTTCGAGCGGCTGATGTTTTGATGGGAGGTGGTCGAGGGAGAGTGACTTTGTCTTTTATGTCCAAGTATATCTCTCTCCTGTTTTTGCTGAACCGAGGGTCGATGCCATAGTCGTTGAATCTATCTGACCGACCACCCGTCTTCTGCTGCTTCGACTGATCCCTGGCATTTCCTTCATCCTTCCTCTTTTTGCTCCCATCGTCTGAGTGACGGCATATGTCGGTTGCTTGGATGAATCTTTGAGCTCGAGTCATTGCCTCAGAGAAGGTTTTGACTTCGTTTTCGGCCAGGGCCCACCTTAGCCGACCAGGCTGGAGTCCAAACATTAGGGCAGCGAATGCTACCGCGTCCTGCAGATCTGAAATCTTCAATGACTCCTCATTGAATCTTTTAATATAGTCCGCCAGGCTTTCATTCTTTTCCTGCTTGATTCCCATTAAGTGGAGACTCGTTTTCTTTTGTCTCTTCCCGGCAACAAATTGTTGGATGAATAGGTCTTCGAGGACCGAGAAATCAGTTATAATACCCGCTGGGAGCTCTTGGAACCAGCTCAGGGCCAGACCTTTGAGTGTTGTCGGGAAGAAGCGACACCAAGTGGCCTCACACCCGTCTGAACACTCATTTGAGCTTTGTATGTTGCCATGTGATCATCCGGGTCGGTTAGGCCCGCGAATGGCTCGACAGAGGGCGTTTTGACCTTTCCCGGGTTGGGTGCCTCGAGTATGGCCTGGCTGAATGGGACCATGAACTTGAGTGCCCCGCTGTTGATCCGAACGGGGTTCGACTGCGCTGAATCACCATGACCCTCGCGCTGAGCGGCCTTTTTGTTTAATATGTGCCTCGCATCATAACCCTTGCTGAGGCGCTTCTCGTTGAGGAAGTGTCGGGCATCATTTTGCTTTTGACCCACGTTACCCCGAGGGGATTTGGATATGTGAGTCTCTTCAGCAGGCCTAGCTGATCTTCCTTTAGATTCGAGTCGGTCTCCTTCCCCCTGCCTTGATCGGCGCTGACCCGGCTGGCTGTATTCCCTTGCACCCGATTGCTGCCGGCTAGGCTGACCGTGGTTCTCTGCCCGAAGGGAAGGGACCAGGGCTTGGTCTTTAGGGGGCTGAAGGGGGAGTCCTTGCTGCAGGTTGGCCAGCATATCTATCAGGCTCTGTTGCAAGGTTTGCTGGAGCTGAGCGGCTATCATGTTTATATCCGCCGTGGATATAGGATGGGGATCAGCGGGCTGTAGCTGACGAGAAGGGTC
Organism: Beta lomatogona; assembly: GCA_947646795.1. Taxonomy (NCBI): domain Eukaryota; kingdom Viridiplantae; phylum Streptophyta; class Magnoliopsida; order Caryophyllales; family Amaranthaceae; genus Beta; species Beta lomatogona. The sequence continues at coordinate 4,882,068 of CANSNZ010000981.1, forward strand.
TTGCCTGTCTATGGAATGCTCCTCTTCTTCATGATCAAGGGTTTGAACGGTCGGTGTTTTGGGCCGCTCAGACCTTCGGTGAAGAGATGGGGATGGACTCCTCTCGGACCTCTGAACTTGTGCGGAGGGTGGCGAGAGCGCGAGTGCTTTTGGTGGGGCCATTGTTGAGCAACAATGAGATGAGTTTTACCGAGTAGCAACAAGGTAAGTCTTCTTTGAGTGGTGGCGAAGTAACTTCTTGTACTTTCCCCACAGACGGCGCCAAACTGTTTCTGTCCAGAAATTAAGGATTGTGATTGGTTGAGAAATGAGATGTGGGCCCCAAAAGCGATCGCCTGAGCTTCGATGTCCGCACGCCGGAATCCTGCAAAACAAGGTTAGACTACCCCGGGGGTGTTTCCGGGATCGCCCCTCCGACGCTCAAGTCAGATGTGATTGAGGTAGAGAGAGAAGTGCAGTCTAGAGAGAGATGCTCTAGTTTGTTATGTGAGAATTGAATACCTGTTCATTGATGAGGCAGTTGGTTTTTATAGTGTTGGGGATTTCCCAGACAGGAAACTTTATTCAGATGGGCCTTTTTGGTAGCAATGGGCATGTTACCTTTTCAGGCAATGATTGCTTCAGCTTTTAGAGGCTTCCCAAATACTGGTGATTAGGTCAACTTTCAAGTGGGACCCACAGCTGCCACCTGTCCCATGCTTTAGCTGGCCTATGCTTCCTTATGGGGCTGCTGATTAAATGAGCCCAAACAAAGTTCATCAAAAAAAACAAAAACACAAAAAAAAGTATTTTATTTAGTAATTAAGTGGATTTAGAAACTCACTTAGAAATTAAGAAAATCACAAAAAAGGTAGAAATATTTGTTAAAAAGAAGTGCATCATTGAGCTTGTAAGGTAAAGTTGAAGCTCTTGTTATTTTTTTATTATCTTCTTAATCATTTACTAAATTCCTCCTTGTTTCTTCTTATCATTTTTTTATTTTTGGAGTGATTTTGGTCTGTAGAAGTCCTAATAGGTTCCCAACCTTAAATCATCTCACCTAAAAAAATTCAAGAAGAGTTGTGCATAAACATCTCCATAAAAAGAAAATGTGATGTTGTAATTATGGTCAGTTTTAATTTAGTATTTCATTTAATTTTTCGGCTGTATTATCGGAATAGTTTGTAGGATTTAATATTTTTATTATGAAGTGCAAGATGTTTCCAGAAACTGAGATTTGGAATTTCAAAAAAACGAATTATGTACAAATAATTAAAATCATATAACATTGTTGTGCAAAACTGATTTTGTCTGTACCACATAAGCTTATTCTGTCAATAAAGTTTAAAATAAAATCATTTAGATAAAACTAAAAACATAAAGTGTAAAGAATACATCAGTGGCTTTCCAAAAAAATATAAATCATTTACATTTGAATTTTATAAAATTTTATATCATTTTACAAAAATGCTCATGTAAATCACCACATTCCAAAACACTGATTTTCTCTTCAGTTAAGAAAATAAATAAAAAATGATCTTAAAAATGTATAATTTAAGTGAAAATTTCCATTCTAGTCTTTCAAAGTTTCTAGATTGTTTATCCTAAAATTCACTTCAAAATAAGTTCAGTAAGTTGGATTTCAAAGAACAAATTGAATAATGGTTCTGTTTTGACCAGTTTTGGCATAAATTTCACCATAATTCGAGTGTTTACTAAACGTTTGTGAAATTTTGAAAAAACATAAAGGACTCACTGTCCTATCCATAAACATATCACATGCTCAATTTAACTCTTTCTACAGAAAGTTATGGATTTTATAAATCAGTACAAGAACAAAAGTGCAATATGGAAAATGAAATAAAGTCATTAACTCAAGTTTCATTAAAAATGTTATCTTTTCATGCGAAAATTGTGAATTAAAAGTCATTAAATTTTAAGTTTCTATTAAAATGACTTATTTTATCATGTAAATAAAAATCAATAAAAAATGTCATAAAAAATCAAAATCAAAGAGGTTAATTAATCTCTAATTTTTCACAAATTTACAAACACTAGTGGAAAAAAAGGGAAAGGGCTGCAGCCCTTCCATAGCAGCCCTTCACAACGAAGGGCTGCGGTTTACGCCCAAAACCGCAGCCCTTCGTTGTACAAAGGGCTGCGGTTGCGTTTTTTGGTCTAAACCGCAACCTTTTTTTTCATTTTTAGTGCTAAAATGATCCCAAACAGATAGTAAGGCTCTTAGACTGGCGCAAATCTCATTAACTCATCAATTTATCCCAAAATGAAAAAAATAACTTCAATTCAGTCTCAAATACTCAATGGTACAAACATCATATAAATTACATAAATAACATGACAAAGTGCATAATTAATCACAAAAATCAACCTAACTAAATAATATATTATACAATAATTCATAAATAGATCGAAATGAAGTAACAAAACACCATTAAAGCACAAAAAGACTAACACAAACTGACGAGAGTAGCAGGATTAGCACAAGCAGAACAAATTCTATTCAAAACAAATTTTCACTCCAATTCAGCTCTAAAGAGTAGCAATGCCTATTTCAAATAAACTGCCCCGATTTACTGAAAAGTCCTCCAAAAAATTGCAATTCTCATCAACACATGACAATCCAAAATCCGCAATTCTACAATAAAACTACAACTCATCCATATTTCACAGTTGACAAACAAAAAAAAAATAGAAATTAAACTAACATAAACAAAAATAACAAAAAAAAAGTTTCCTTGCCATTAACCAAGTGCAGATGTCACACACAAAGTAAACCTTGCCATTAATCAAGCGCAGATTCGTCAATCTTAGGGGGGAAAAGTCATATGTCGCCTCGTTGCGAACCCTCGCTGGCGAAGAAATGAGAGAAGAGAGATGCGCTGAAAGGCGAAGAATGAGAGGAGATCCTAGCCACCGGCGAAGAATGAGAGAGACGAACGACGAAGGAGGCGAACGACGAAGGAGACGATCGACGAAAGAGGAGAGGAGATCCTAGCCACCGGCGAAGAATGAGAAAGACGAGGGATGGCTGGATGGCGGAAGCAGAGCGGCGTGCGTCGGACTTTGGCTTTGGTGCACCAGCGTAGCAGAGCGGCGTGCGTCGGACCTTGGCTTTGGTGCACCAGTGTAGCAGAGCGGCGAACACCTTGAATCTCACCGCAAATAACGCTCGAGGAGAGGAGAGAGAGGGAGAGAGTGAGGGAATGAGATTGTGAGAGAGGAGAGAGAATGAGGGAGGGAGATTGTGAGAAATAAACCCTAGCCCGCTCAACATTTTAAGCCCAACGCGCGCGAGATCGAATTCCCTTTCAAAGAAAATTAAAAAAATAAAGCCCATAAAGGGCTACGATTAGCCCAAAAACCGCAGCCCTTTATTACTTATAGGGCTGCAGTTTTGGGCTGACCGCAGCCCTTCCCTAAAAAGGTTGCGTTTTTCAAATAACCGCAGCCCTTCGTACCGCAGCCCTTCCTTTTTTTTCCCTTAGTGAAATAAACATCAATTCCAAACCCCATTCAAGGAGATGAAGATCAAGGATTTTCATGATGAAGATCAAGATTGAAGATTTGTATAGATCATAGAATTTGTACATATTCTTGTAATAATAGTTTTTTTTTGTAAATAGTTATTACATCCCTCATTAATAAAACGGTTTTTTCACCATATACCCCTCACAATATTTCTTTTTGCACCATATACCCTTTCGAGTTTCCAAATTCACCATATACCTTCTACGTTTTAAAAAATACATCATCCTACCCTTATGAATAATGGAAGTCTAACACCATTAGTCATTAACCCCTAATCCGCCTCTAACCCTAATTAACTAAACCTAACTCTAAATTGTAAATCTAACTAAGTTGAATTGTATGATGATCCATCCTACATTTTAAATTTGTTCTCCATCTCCAAATGGATTAATCATATGATTTGACATAATTAGATTGGTAATTATGATCTCCGAATTGATTTTAGGTTGTTTCACGTGTCTCGCTTTAAATGGCAAATTCCAATTAGCCAAGCACAATCTCCAAATTTGATCTCAATTTGAGCATTTCTCTCTAAATGACTTAATAAGTTTCAATTAAGATTATTTCTCAAAGCTTTCAAATTAGGAAGCAAACTTCTAAGATCTCTTGAAAATCCTAAACGTGATCACTAATTAAGGTGGTTATTTCAATCATCGATTAATCGCTAATTAGAGCTATTAACTCAAACTTTTCATTTAATCACTAATTAGGGTTCTTATCTTAAACCTTGGTTATTCACTAATTAGAGTGATTAGCTTAACCTTTCATCATATTTAGTCACTAATTAGAGTTATTATCTTAAATCTTAGTTAATCACTAATTAAGGTGATTAACTTAATCCTCTTTATTCAATCACTAATTAGAGTGCTTATCATAAATCTTAATGATCGTGAATTAGGATGCACTAATTTGAGTGATTATCTTAAACCTTAATGATCGTTAATTAGGATGATTATTTTCTCATTTAACAACTAATTAGAGTGATTATCTTAAACCTTAATGATCGTTAATTAGGATGATTGTTTTCTCAATTAATCGCTAATTAGAGTGATTATCTTAAACCTTAATGAGAGTTAATTAGGACGATTATTTTCTCATTTAATCACTAATTAGAGTGATTATCTTAAATCTTAATAATCGTTAATTAGGGCGATGATTTTTCTCATTTAATCACTAATTAGAGTGATTATCTTAAGCCTTGAATAATCACTAATTAAGGTGATTATTTTAACCTCCATTTTCGATCACTAATTAAGGTGATTATCTTGATCTTCCTTCATATGTAATCGCTAATTAAAGTGATTATTTTAACCTCATTTTAATCACTAATTGGATTGATTACCTTATTCCTAATAGATTTGTTTAATTCCAAAAGGTGAGTTATTCGTAACCTATCTTTGTTTCCTTTTCTTCCCCACAGGTATTGGCCATTTAGGGTGAGACATAAAATCGAACTACGATGGTTTTTATCCATGAGTGGATTCCAATCCCGCAATGATTGGTACGTAGTGCAACTTCAGTGCTCAAACCTACCATGTACAAATGATATATTGGTCCTAAATAAAAATGATTGATGTGTATACGTGCAAATTATGTGATTTTTCTTTCTTTTGAATAGCCATGATTACTTTAAAATGGAAAATAACGCATTTAGTAAGAGCCCGTTCTTTAGAACGGAAGAGGAGACGAGTTTCAGACGTTCGCACCTCTTGACCTAAACCACGAACCCTATCTCATGGTAAGAAAGACCAATTTTCAAAAAGTCTTATCCATATGAAGTCATCGTCGTTTTAAATGATATTTTTTGAAATTGATTTTAAAATGATTTATCAAATAAATCTGTCCCTATTCAGATATTAATAGGGTGGCGACTTCAAAGTTTTCTAAAACTCATAGTCCAACGACAGACTTTTGTGGGATTCAGACCGTTAATTAAGACAGTAAAAAATCGGGTACCACCACCAAAGGAAGACGAGATGGAGAAGGACATGGGATTAGGCGGTGGACGGCTGCATGGGGATAGGTGGTGGAGGGTCAGAGAGAGGCGGTGGATGGGAAAAGAAAATGTCTAGAGACTACTAAAGAGAAGGGCGAGCCCTTCTATCTTGTCTAATTAATTTTATTGATATGTAATGGGGAGTATACATACATATATATATAATGTGAGAATGCTCCTTACATGAGAAATGAGAATGAATCTCAACCACACGATTGGATTAGAGTTACAACACTTGTTCATTAGAGTTATAGCCCCAAAAAAATTTCGAGCCCAAAAAATTTGTTTTCTAATTTTTGTTTTTTTGGAGTCGCAACACTTTTTCATTAGAGTTACATCACTTATTCATTAGAGTTATAGCGCGTAAAATCCATTCTCATTTCTCATGTAAGTATGCATTCTCATATGAACTCACTTTTTTATATATGTATTGGATAGACCTATGTGAATTCAGTAAAAATGTTCAAGAATTCAACTATCGGTCACAAGTAAGTTCCTCACACATGACTCCATAATTTATTTCATTCAATGAATTGGCACATCTTTGATATTATTAAACACTGCGCCATAAAAAAGGGTTATAAAGGCAATACTCAAAACTGTCAAGATTTGAGTGCTAATTATAAAGGTCATGCTCAAATGGATCATGATAATCATTCCAACAATTCAAACTCATATTTGATAAAGGATTTCATACTGGGTAGGATTGATATAAGATATCATCATATGTTTAATTGCTTTAGGACAATTGGGAGATTGAAGGAATTTGTTCTTCGATCCACTTATTGTGATGTATCCCCCCTTTTGGTATGTCCTCTTTTATAAAGGTCAACACATGTTTGGTAGTAATCTATTCGATTAGGCCACGTCTTGTAGCTCTTCTGGCATTAGGGTTGTGGGAACCTGTGCTTCTTGTTTGAAGTTAACGAACAAGGCCTATACAGCCTTCTATACACCTTCTCTTCCTCTCCTTATGTTATGTAGACGTTCTCACCAACTCCAAGATTGATATGTGGGCTGACAACTTACTGAAATGCCTAAGAAGATCATACTCCAGCTGTACGAATACCTTTTTCGTTTGATCATCAATCCTTTCTTCTAGATTCTTGGGCTCCTTGGGTCAAATCGTGCATAGATCCTTCCCGTCTTGCTAACAAGATTACTTGCATGACTAGCTTTCAGCGATTACTGGAGCAATAAGAGCTTCCTTCAGTTCTTGAGGCTGCTTTCTCACAGTAAACCTCTCGAACTTTGATTGCTTGTGAAAACAAAAAATGAAAGTAAATTGATCTTACTAGTGACTAACCCTTAATGACTTTGATTAAGAAAGCACACTCTATCTTAGAAAGGTGTGTTTGCGCACAAACCAGTTCTTGAATACGAGGACAATTAGTACGACTAAGAGGAACTAAGTTGTATATCTTATCTTTCCTTTCATTCTATTCACATCTACTAGAGTTGGGTAACAAAATATGAGTAATTATGGAGAATTAACTATTTAGATATTTTAGATTGTTGTGATTTTCACTAGGAACCAACTACAATTTGTAAATCCTAAGGTTTACTACTAATTATATCCAAATCCTAAAAGGTCAGACATAACAAGATTGATGAGTTGGAAAAGATAGAATCCTAATACTAGTAGTATTGGAACTTTAGGTCTTGATCAAGATTAGTAGGGAATTATCTTTTTAACATAATTATTCTCTTAAATATATCTGCATTGGTTTATATATATATATATATATATATATATATATACATATATACATGTATGCATATATACATATATACATGTATACATATATAGAATTGAGTTTAGGTGAGAATGGAGTTTTATATGAGAAATGAGAAGAAATTTGAACCCTTAGATTATGCCACATTTAATGGCCAAGATTAAAAACCTAAAAAAACTAAAATCCTAAACTTTATACGCTTCTCACGCAGTCACGCATAACCTACTTTCTCTCTCCTCTCTCTCTCATTTCGGTTACTCTGCTTCCATGACGCAATTACGTTATTTTTTTTTTTCATCAATATCAATTAAGTAAATTTCATCCCTAATCATCAATGAAATTCAGCACTCAAGATTATTTCCAGAGACTCATACAATATGGGAGAAGAATGTTAGTATTTTGTTTAATTGTTCGTTTTATTTTTAGAATTTTGATTCAATTTTACATCAAAATTTCATTATGAAACGGATTTCATTCGAAATTGTTGATATTTTGATTATATTCGAAATTGTTGCTATTATTGTGAAACAAATTTTGATTCAATCTTACATCTAGATTGATATGTGCTATTGAGAAAGTTATGTTTTCTAAGACTAGTTTGAAGAAGTTGAAGTTGATCTGAACCCTTGGAAGATCTTTTTGTTAATTCTTGTTTGGCAAACTTTTAAACTGTTCTAAATGATTGAACCGAGATTACACAAATCAATTCAACATTCTATCAATAAAACTGAATGTAGCCATCAAAAAAATTCTGCATATATTTTTCAAGAAAACAGAACTTCCTTATTATAATTGTGAATAGCGCTTATCTTATTATGTATGCTACTAAGGATTGAAACATATAGGCTTCACCTTTGCTCCTATTTACATAACTCTAACTACCCGTTTGGTTAGTATTCATAAATAGTGGTAATGGTAATGCAATTTAGTTTAAATTTGTAAAGAAGTTCTCATGTCAATGACCATGGGAATGAAACTTTATCACAAAACATGGGTTTTCCTCTATAAAATTCCATTACCACCCAATACCACCTTCCCAAGTGGTAATGGATTGTAATGAGATTTTAGGAAGAAAATGGATATCTTGGAATGAAGTAGTACAAATTTACACTATAATGCATTACCAATCCTACCATTTATGACCTCTTACCAAACGGGCTGTAAGAGTTTACATAACTTACATAAATAAAAGACAAGAAAACAGAGATTTTCTTGTAGTGGATGTTAGTAAAAAATGGTGAATGCAGAGATGAGATTGAGCGTATTATGGCTGAAATCCCGATATTTTACACAGAGAGGCTTTCAGTGCTGCTGCCAAGGATGTATGATAACTTAACTTAACCACTTTAATTCAAGCATGCATATTAGTTATTAGTCCAAGCATATCATCCAGTTTACTTATTAGTTTGTTTGATTTGGTTTAAAAGTGATGCGGATGAAAATAGACATTCTTTTATGTTGGATCAGGTTAATTTGATGAGTTGTTGATCATTTGTTTATTGACAGTTTAGTTCAGTTCGTATTTATTCCAACCATAAATTGTATACGAAAATCCTTTGTCTCCATTTATTATGAAGATCATAAGCATCTAAGGAAGATAACTTCAGCTCCCATCAATGGAAATGAAGCATGCACTAAAAAAAATGGAAGACATTCTGATAATGATCTGGACAAATGGAGTAGAATGGGTGAAGTTGATTTTCTCACACAACTTCGAAATTTAACTTTCCGAATAGTCATGTATATTTCTGAGCTCAGAGAGTGAACCCGTAAATGGAGGCTCTAGAAAGAGAATATACAATTATAATTATAATTGGTTCTAGGTGGGCATAATTTGATTGTTATTTATTAAAAGAAACTGCTCACCAAAATTGATTAAGAAACTTTTGTACTGAGAACTAGGAATATACTCCAAAATTGATTAAGAAACTTTTGTACTGAGAACTAGGAATATACTCCTTTCTACAGCTAGTGGGTGTTAACTTGATGCTTATAATTTACATCATTCTCCTTTCGGCAGTAATGTTACAAATTTTATGTACTAGAACATACTCAGTTTATGTGCTATGTTCTTGATTGCTTTTGTTCAAGCTACAGGGTATAAGCCTGTTTCAAAACCATTGCACCATTACACGTGATTAAAGGTATATAAACAAGTAGATCATTGTTTATAATCTACTTGTTCTAAAATAATCTACTTATTCTTAGAAACAACAACATATTTGGACATATTATGTTCGAACACCCTAAAACCTATTAGCTCAAATGGAAGAGCATTGTGCTATGCACAAGATGTGGGCTCGATTCCCACATATGTTATACTCTGAATAAATGTAATTAGTAACTTTAAAAAAGACTTGTCGTAACTCTAAAGAAGACTTGTCGTAACTCTAATTAGTATTCCTATAACTCTAAACAAGCTTTGATATGACTCGTAACTACTACTTCGTATAACTCTACACAAATGTTGTCATAACTCTAATTATTACTTCCTATAATTCTAAATAAATGTTACTAAAACTGTAACTAATACTTCTACAACTCTAGAAGAAGTATAGGTATAACTCTAGTGACTAGTTCCTATACAAACTATAGAGGACTCGATATAACTCTAAACAAGCATGGCTATAACTCTATAAAGAAGTCTTGCTAGAACTTTTATTAGTTCTTCCTATAACTCTAAAGTCTAAACTACTATTGTTATAACTCTAAAGAAGTATGGCTACAATTCTATTTAGCTCTTCCCATAACTCTAAACAAATGTTGCTATAACTCTAGTTGGTTTATACGGTTTGAAAGAAATAAAGCAAGGGCAAGAGAGGAGGCTAGGAACCCATGTGAAGTAGCTACTAGTAACTACTTTCTATAGCTCTAAATAAGTATTAGTATAACTCTAAATACAAAATCCTATAACTCTAAAGATGTGCCGCCATAATTCTAATTAGTACTTCATATAGCGCTTTATCCATCATTAATATAACTATTAACTACTACTTCCTACAACTCTAAACAAGTATTGCTATAACTCCAATTACTACTTCCTATAACTCTAAGTACAACTCTTCACTACTATTTCCTACAACTCTAAGCATGTGTTGCAATAATTCTAATTAGTTATTGATATAACAATATAAAAATATTGCTATAGCTTTAATTTGTTAGTTTTAGAACTC